>JAZDUA010000592.1:0-185000 GCA_038098605.1 Gryllus longicercus
ACATGTTTCTGCATTTTAACGGACCCTTAGGAAGGTATTATTACCTCTAAAATTAAAACGAAAGAGGCGTGTTTAATTTGTTTATACTATGACACTGAAAGACAAATTCCTGCCGTCAACAATATTGAACTAAACAGAAAAAGCTATTGAGGTTTCTTTGAGATAATGCTCGATTATGGACATGATTATAAATATGATGCAAAGTGACTGAAACTGAAACATCTCTATTTCCAAAATTGTATTGTTCTAGTGTTTTATATAAAACTTACTTGAAAAAAATATTTTCTATGAAATTGTATGCTAAAGTGAAATGTTTCTCACAATTTTATGTTTTGTAACAAAAGAAACCCTATTTTAAATTGTATCTACAACTCAGCGGTAATGTTAGATTCACGAGCTCACATGGATGCTCTAAGAAGCTTCAGTATATCACTAGTGGTATAATAGATTTACTTTAGCACTAGTTGCGTAATGGTTTCACAAAAACACTAATTTTTAAAAATTAAAGAAGGACATGGTTTGAGGTAAACGAATACCACTTTCAACAATAACTACAAGGTTCTTGTAAAATAATGAAACGAATAATGTGCAAATGTAAACTTGCGGTGCTTTAGTAGAAAATATTATTTGCTTTATTTTAACGGCTATGCACCATTACCATACTCTGCTACAAAAACTTGCAAAAATGCTTTCAAACAACAAATATGCCTTTTCCGCGCCGAGATGCGAACTGAGGTTCTTTGGGTAAATACGTGATGAATATTACCAAACCGCCATCAGTCGCCTAATCATTTCCTACATGACTCAGGTCTCATTTTCAAAACAAAAAAAACTCTAAATTTTCCAAAAATTGCAAATGTTCGGAATTTTTAGGCACCTTCCGACATTTACAGTACTGAAGATAACAGACTTTTCTTTTAATTAAATATTGTGTTGGAAGTTATGACTAATGTGCTATAATGTGTAATAACTAAATTTTTGTGCAATTTTGCTACAACTTTTTCTTCAAATTTTTCCTTTGTAAAGTGCGTTTCAAAATTCTGCAGGCATTTTCATTGAACTTCCTCAATTTATGAAAATTGGGAAAAGTTGGAAAGAACGCGAGAAAGTATGTGATGTTGAAGCGTCACCAGTTTTTTATTATACTATATATAACGAAGTGCATACGTATACTGAAACGAGAATTCCTGAGTGGCGGATTTGTAGCCAACGCTTGAAAACATTTCACTTATAATTATGTGTGGAATAGCTAAATTTGTATGATAAGTCCATGTCCTAAACATATTTGAATTCCAAAAGGGCACTATATATCAGTGAATGCAAACGGAACAATTTTGTTGATTTATGGGTACAGATATTACGTATCGTGTAGGCTCGTGCACAATTTGAATTTTATAGTCAGATATTCCAAGTCTCCAAGACGTTACATAGGAATGAAACGCAGCGATGCAATTCAGCCATCAAACGTTCCGTACATTTTAACGGCGCCACGCAGTCATAGCGGACGTTCTGCGTACTAAATCTCGGGTATCTGCATTTAGTCAGGTTACTGACGGCGTCTCGGAACATGAGCATAATGTGACCTATTATTTGTGTGCTACACAGCTTTATTGCCTATTGCATCAAGCTTTTAATTTCCGTGTTCTAATTTCGACGTTGTATAATAATGTATTTATCATTTCTGACATTTCGCTTCTGTAATAAGATGACTTCTTATCAGGTTCTGTACGAGTATACTTCGTTAATTGTTCCTTATATCTGAACACATGCCATTTACACTTGTTTATTTGTAATAGTGTAATATGAAAACACTTGGCGTGTTTAGAAGCATATCTGGTCAGACATCATAAATAGGAGGTCTTTGGACTGTATTAGAGAAATATTATTAGGAAATTATAAAAATTGTCATTAAAACAATTTTTTGATTGAAAATGTCTGGAAGTGTATCTTCGTCCATTCTCTGCTTCTCGTATCACTGGAAAGGTACTGGATTTTATCTCACCATGTCCCTGAGCACAAGTCGACTCCCAACGCGGAGGAATCGGAGAATGAATGTGAAGAGCGACAGGGAGAGACCGCGGATGCGAGCTTTGCTGTTCCGGAGTTTGAACGTGTATGAATGAACTTTGTATTTAATTTCATGGCAAAGGTCTCTGTTTATTTCGTGCTTTCTGCAAAGTTTGTTTCATTGAAGAGACGAATTTAAAATGTGCTCAGGAACACAATTTTGTGCCCAATAGAGTACAATGCGAGTAATCTTTCATTGTAATAAATATGAATTTGGGGTGCGAAGAATTTGTGGAGATTTTCGCTTTTCAGCACAAAAAAATCGTTTCGAAGTATTAAGGAATTATATAATATACATACATCCTCGTAAACTCCATTGTAAGCAGTCTTCAGTAAATTCTGTGAATTCAATTAGTTTTCCTTCTAATACTTGGACTAATTTTCCTCCTTGCCAACGAAGTATTTTGACATAAATTGAGTTGGAAATGAGGCGTTGCGCAAACGAAGGACGGGGTTTTCTGTTAATCGTGAAGACCATAGGCCGGTCCTTCGGCACAAACTTGGAGAGGGCGTATCGAACAACTGGGTCGTAAGAGTGTCATGGGTTATAAACAGTGATCTCAGCATTATAGTTCTAGAGTTCACTGATTATAAGACGTTATGTGGCATTTAACGGGCCTGCCTTACAGATAAAAAGAAATCGCTTTGCGGATGGTGGAAACAGGACGTGGAAGAATGATGGCAGACGCATGTTTTCCTTCCAAAGGTTTGTGTTCATAGTTTGAAACTATTGGTTCGAATCCAATAGTCGTTAATTAAGTAGACAAGAAAGTTGTTTAAACAACTTTGAGAACTTTTCCACCTTAGAACCTTCTAGAACACTTAAATTAATGTTAGAAGACTTTAATCAATAAGAGATAAAGTAAGGTATTTCGACATTGGATACAAATATATATATTTCTAGCATATTTAATAAGGTGTAAGTTTTAAATTGTTTTCACTAATATAATAGTTTTTGAAATGCTTCTCAGTCCACAATAAATACTTACAAAAATATTTGTATCATAATTTAATTTAATTTATTATCAAAAATGTTTCTCTTTTTCTGAATATCATTTTTTTTATTGGTCGACTTACTTAATATTAATAATACAAGCCAATCATATAATGAATATAATGAATTCGTTAATAAATAAAATTAATTAAAGCTATATTTTTTAATATGTATCATTGACGTTTGGAGGGGGCTGAAGCTCCATGATCCCCCCCCCACACACACACACACACAGACACCTTCGGTGCGCTTTTTATCTAATGAGACACGTCGTCTCGTGCGATGCAATTTGCTTCATTCTTTAAAAGCCCTTATGGCGATTCAGTTGATGCAGTTGACGGTCAGCGCTGCTTCAAAACAGCGGCCAGCGGCGAATAGCCCCGTGTATGGGGTGGATGCCGCACATCGCTGCTAACACCTCTGGACCGCGTCACCAGTACATTAATCAGCAGCCTCGGGATCACAGGCGACCGCTGTCAGCGTCAGGGTGGAGGCAGAGGCGGGGGGTGAGCGGAAAATGCGAGGCGGGAAGAGACGAGGCGGGGAAAGGAAAGGAGAGGCGGAAAAGGATGGGCGAGGAAGGAGAGGCGGGGAAGGAGAGGCGGGGAAGGAGAGGCGGGGAAGGAGAGGCGGGAAGGAGAGGCGGGGAAGGAGAGGCGGGGAAGGAGAGGCGGGGAAGGAGAGGCGGAAGGAGAGGCGGGGAAGGAGAGGCGGGGAAGGAGAGGCGGGGAAGGAGAGGCGGGGAAGGAGAGGCGGGGAAGGAGAGGCGGGGAAGGAGAGGCGGGAGGGGAGGGGAGGGGAAGGAGGGGGAGGGGATGGGAAGGCGGGGGGAGGGAAGGAGGGGAGGGGAGGGGAAGGAGTGGAGGGGACTGGAAGGAGGGGAGGGGAGGGGAAGGAGAAGCGAGGCGGGGCGAGGCGGGGCGGGGCGTATCTGAGCGGAGGGCATGAAGTGGAACAGAGGGACGTGGATATGGGATCGGTGAAACAACGTGGAGAAGGGTGACGTCGAGGGGGACCTCAAAGAACGGAGAGAAATAACGCGGAACAGGTTTGGTTGCAGCGGGGTGACGTGGGAGGTCAAGTGACGAGACCAGAAGTAAAACGGTGCAGAATGTGGTGACGCGCTTAGCCATGTGGAGGCGGGTGTGGTGGGGTCGTAGGAGGATTTATGGTAGCTTTGCAGTATTTGTTGTTAGAGGGAGATGGCTGAGCGGGGACCCGGTAGAGAAGCGATGCTTCTCACATCGGTGTTCGGTTCTACTGCGTCTAAGCACAGCCTCTATTTCAGTTCACTTCCATCGCGCTCCTCCTTCAGTCCCTGAGCAAGGGTCTAGTGACACAAACGATCGGTTTGGCGCTCTATGCGTAGCCGCCCAACCCCGCCCCGCCACGCCCCGTCCCGCCCCGCCCCCCGTCACGCCTCGTCCCGTCTCGCCCCGCCCCATCCCGCCCCGCCCCATCCCGCCCCGCCCCATCCCGCCCCGCCCCAACCTGCCTCACCCCTCCCCACCTCGCCCCACCCCACCCCACTCCGCCCTACATCGCTCCACTCCTCCCTACACCGCCCCACCCCACTCCGCCCCACCCCGCCCTCTCCGCCCCACCCCGCCCTTCTCGTCTCCGCCCAACCGCCCTACCTGCCTACCACCTTGCGTGACGCCTGCTCACCCTGCTGCCCGTCCCGCCCTGCCTCCCTCCCCGCCAAGACTCGCGTCGAGCATAACTGGGCTCCCGTTCCCCGTGCGTAGCGAGCGTGTGCGCGCCGGGCCCACTGGGCCCAGCCTCCGCCCCAGCCCCACCAGCGACAGCCGCGTGACCGCCCCATTTTCCGCGTGACTACAGAACATAATTGACGGCGGCGAGCGGTGGCCCCGCTCAAATTGCCCCGCGGCCGCGCGCTCTTCCCGCTCCTGGCCACGCCCACTCGCGCCTTGGCGCCGGCCGCGGAGTAGGCGCGGAGCTGCGCTTCTGAACGGCTTCGTCCCGCAGCAGCTGTGAGTAGCCTGATCCCGTGGAGGGCTGCGAAAATAATTTTGAGTACAAAATGTCACGCAAAATATCACAAAATAAGACAAACTATTTAATGGGAGGTTTTATGTTTATAATTGTGATTAACTCATACATTTTCGACCGCTATTAAGAGACCCACGTGCCAAGGGGGCGGTGGGTTGGGTTGAGCTTCTCTTCGGAGACGCTTGAGTCCGCATGTAATTATCATTAACGCGCATCAATATGCAACAGACATTCGCATACTCACATTGTACTATGCCTATATTCCTCGCCCAAGTGCAGACAATAAGTTGACAAAGTTTTATCTCAATTCTATGAACGGTACGACAGTGCATAAAATACAAACAAACGTTCATTCTTATATATTAGCTTGAGAAGTGGAGAACTACATTAGTGAAGTAAAAATTGGGTTGATACAGAATTTTCACAGGCGTTTCATTTAATGACTGCGATCTCGAGTCCTTTCCTGCCGTGCGTATACCGGCTTCTCCCGTCTGCCTTGCTGGGCGATGGTGGCGACAATCGTCGTCTCTTGATGCTCTCGACCGTGGGCCAGTTACGTAACCGTCCGTATTGCAAACATGCGCTCCCGGAGGTCTCACGGAGCATTGTCTTCCGCCGATGTCGCGGCGGAGTTGCGTTAATGGCTACGCCAACTCGGCGCGTGAATATTGTTTGCGTTCCGGCATTACCTGGGTCCACTGCGGACCCCTAGCTGCACATAGAGCTCCTGCTTTTGTATTTCTATCTAATTTAGTCGTGTAATGCGGTAATTCGACTTTGAAGGCGTTAGGATCTCGCCATCCATCTAGAAAGGACCTCCGCAATCTCCCGCGATAAAGACATGCACGGCACTTACGGCACTAAAGATCTTTGCTGTTAACGCACCGTTGTTAATCACTAGTTAACCGATCAATTGGTTAGCGTCGAATATCGAAGCTGGAACGTGTCCATTGGATACCTTCAATTGCTGCCTCTGGATTGAATTGAACGCTGGAAATCAAGGGATCGCCATGAATGATTTTCCCTCGAGAGCTTTGATGTGACCGTATCAGTAAGAAGAGAACAAAATTATCTGCCACTTGCAATAGAACTGAAGAACTTGTATCAGCTTTAAGGAGTTGATATTGTGCCCGTGATTATTACATATGACGCTTTGTTGCTAATTGTTGAGGTGTCTGTGAAGGAGAAAACACTAATATATTAATCCTTTACTTACATTCCTAAGTTAAAGGTATGATGAACCTATATTAAAATGCTTTCTAGGCACAGCTTTGCATTGCAGAAGGATAGAAACACTCCAGACACATGTAAATTGTTTACTATTTACAAAAGATATGAATGTATTTGTTTAAAAAGAAAAATTAACCCCAAAATAAAAAAAGCAGTCGAGTTATGTAAATTGGGTGTTAATTTTTCTTTCTGAACAAATATATTCATGTCTTTTGTAGACAATAAAAAATTTACATGTTTAAAAAGTGTTTCTATGTTTCTGCAATGCAAATTTGAGTGCTTATAGCGGTTTAGCCATTCCGAAAATACCAGTAGTTTATTAGACAGAATATGCTTAAAATGGCCTTAGGAGCTTATTTTCGAAGTTTCAACGTTTGCTACCCGGACGTCCTGTATAATTGAGGACCTCCGAATAAATGTTTGAAGGCGGAATGAATGGTTTTGAAAATAAAAGAAGGGTTTTATCATATCCCAATTCATTTGATATTTCAGAACATGTATGTCGCAGGAGTTTACCGTCATACTTCTCACTGAAAATGCGAGGTCGGTTGGGATCTGCTCTTATTATTCTGGATTCATTGAATGAAAATGTCGAATGTTATGTCATGGTCTACTACCCAATTTAGAGCAATATTACTTCCTTAAAATCAGTATTACTTGCAAATATTACCTGAGAAATGCAAACTCCTTTACAAAACGAACTCTCATATTCGCCTGAACCTATTGCTTTCGAACTTTGCATTACTAAGGTCGGTTAAGTAATGTTGAAAATGATTACTTTCTTAAAACCTCGTAATTTCTTTACTGTATGAACACATTCCTATTCATATTAATGTTACTTCTACAATGTTAAAGTCATTACTGAAACTGTTTCAGAGTATTTCGGCAAAGAAACATGATATTCGATGCTGTAGTTGGGCATGGGATGACCAGAAGTCGAGAAAAATGCGGCATCCCTTCACGGGACACGGGTGAATACACGCAACCGGGAATTGGACACACCACTCCTCTGTTAGTCGCGCTGACATTTTCGTGAGTGCTCGTGTGTCACGTGTGTTGATCGATGACGTGCAAGCCCACACGGCGGCCGGTACTTCACAGCCTGCGGACGCGCTAGTGTGCGAAAATACCGGCACAACAACGCCGTGTTTTTGCGTCTCGTTGTTGGAATGTGTGCTGAATCTGAAAAAGAATTAGCACTGCATCTCCATTAGATGAAGCGTCCACGTGGGAGTTTCGTGTTCAAGTTGACGAAATTATTTTCCAAGAGGTGTTCTACTATGGGATTTTGGCGATGAGTATTATTTCAACCGTTCGTAGAGGCAGGACGGTTTTTTTTCCAGACCAGGAAAGTAATGTGTGGTACAATGCAACAATTGATTATTATTTTCACTAGTCTGTCTCGGGGATCGAAAAACTTTTTAATAGTTGAATTTCCATGAAATATAAATATTGTTGCATTATGAGAAGTATCATTGTATGTATCTACCGGTAAATATACACTTCATATATAACACAGCGATCTCGCAGTATTAATTAGTTACCTCTCTGAAGGTAGGGTGTATTTTCCTTATTTATATTTCGGATGTATTTCTTTAATCCTCAGGTTGTCTTTTATTGCGATTGTAATGTTTCAAACATGATTGCAGCGAGTTAACCGAATTCACTAAACACTATTACAATAAAGGTAAACAAAATAGTAGCCGTGTTGATACTCGATTAACTTTTCATACCTGCCGCTGTGACCGCCTGCCATGCATATGTGTGTGTGTGTGTGTGTGTGTGTGTGCTCGAAACTCGAGCATTGCACAAACAGATATCCAGGGACGTAAAGTCAACTTTGCTGCGGGTATACCTGGGTTCCGCGAATCGAGAGGCATGCCAGCCCGAAAATTACGTGGATTAACTGAACGCCGAAACTTCGTTTAGGTAGAAAGCAAGCTATGTGACTGGTAGGAATGAGCCTTTGGATTAAGGATAAAGATAAAAGATAAATTTATTTGAATTGAAAATGAGCATAACACGGTGGCAGCTAATTACATAAATAAGATAATATGCTAACATGCAAATTATATAATAATAATAATAATAATAAAAAGAAATACAATAATAATAAAAATAACATTAATAATAAAAATAATAATGATATAAAAACTTTCTCATTCATAAAACATTTAAATTACCCTAAAAAAGAAACATCTATAATTTGACTCCGCACTGAATTTTTGTTCAACTGCACTTCACTTCACTTCACTATGACCCTTTAATCACTTCCTACATTATTTCTCTGTTTTACATTGTACGACATCTCACTTCACAATATATCACTTACACATCGCTCTATCACCTACCATTCTCAGTTACGTCCCTCATTTATTTAGTAATTCCCTAAATTAATTTCCTAAACTGTTGAACGCTACGAGGAAAGGGTTCAAAGGTTTTTGTAGTTAATCTATTCCATTCTTTTATCATTCGATTTGTAAAAGAAAATTTCCCCACATCTGTTCTCTGCGGTCTTAAATTTATTTTGTGCCTGTGATCCTCCCTACTGATGTATGTAGGAATACTTAGCCGCCGATTAATTTCTTTCCAAGCTGGACGGCCGCTATAAGCTTTATATAAAGCGCAGAGCCTTGCTACTGATCGCCTATTTTCGAGTGAAACCCAGTTTGCCATTTCTTGTCCCTGAAAGTAAATTTAGTTGCCCAACGCTGAATTCTTTCTAAATTTTTACACTGCATAATTTTGTGCGGATCCCAACAAATCGTTCCATATTCCATTATCAGACGAACAAGCGATAAATAAGCAATTTTTTTCGCGTTTGCCGTACTATTTTTTAAGATGCGCATTACAAAGTGATGAGATCTCCAGGGTTTCCCTACAACAAAACCTACGTGACTTTTCCAGCTTAATTTACGATCGAAATGAATTCCTAGCTCCTAGGTTTTTATTTAAACGCTAATTTGTTTCTCTGTATTCTCTAATTAAAGATGCATCTAACTAACCTCTCCTCTGTGAACCATTTATTCTTCTTAATTATTATTACTGTAATAAATATTGTTATTAATTATTTATAATTATAATTGGACGATATCTTTGAGTTGTAAAATGCCAATATAACATAGTACGTTTAATGATGATCCAGTCATTATTTGTTTTGATGCAATGTTTGAAATGGGCACGTGTTTCAATCAGGAAAAACGTGAAACATTTGCTCTACCACATTTACTCTCCATTTTGACACCGGGTGAAAATTCTAATGCACTCGTGATAACGGGTATAATTATGATGATCTGTTGTATTTGTGATAACGGGAGATAATTATGATGATCGGTTGTATTTGTGATATTGTTTGATATGTATTTGTGGAAAGACGAAATACAGGCGACAGGTCGTGGCGTTCGCCTGTCTTGAACCTGTTGGGTGTTGAACCTGTTGCTCGAAGAAGGCTCGGTGGGTGGCCACAGGCTAGACTTCTGACACGACGGACGCGCGCGTCTGCTCAGTCGTATTTGTTCCTCAAAGAAGAGAAAAAGTCAATTTTCAAGCGGGAAATTTGGAGTATTTCCACGAAATATACACCTATATAATATTGATAATTAGCCAATAAAGCAAATTATTTAATAATGAATTGAATAAACCAAAACGTTTTTTACGTTTTAGGCGCTGTTTCATAGAGAACAATGAGTATCGACTTACCATCAAAATCGTCTCTTTGTTCTCATTTTTATTGTAATGTTTTAAATACTTTCCCCACTTTTCTATTTTCACTCTACTTGATCCTCTTTAATATGCGCGCTTAAAACGATGACTACAGAAATGCTAACATAAGCTTGCTTATTCCATATGGCTTAACGGCAAATGCTGGAAGTGACAATGTAGTTCCAAAATATGAATCATTTCAAATGGCGTGTTCAAAAATTAACTGCAAGTACTGCGAATTATATAATACCGCCTGATATATACCCGTGTTGTGCACGACAAAGACACTATGACTTTTAAAACACCTATACCAGAGGTCTAAAAATTAACATTACTTCTCAAAATAAATTCGAACGAATTAACGAATTAATAATGAAAAACATCTAGTATAAAGTTAAAAAAACAACAAAATAAAACTCACTGTTGGTGTTGGTTGTGTGTTTTTCTTTTTTTAAATCCGTTAATTTTGAAAACCTACCCAAAACCGCACAAGTTTTTATGTATTTCCGCCTATTGGACGATATTCCGCGAAGTCAATTTTTGTCCCTGGCTTATGCAGCCAGGCGGGTGTATAAGGGAGAGAGCCCTTCGACAGTGCCCCCTTACTTAAATTGAATTTGCCTTATTTTACGTGGCGAGACTCAGTCCATCAGGACCGCTCTTCCGTCTGACCACCCAAATTTCGCTACGCTCCTTTCATCTAGCAGAGAAAGGAGGTATTTCTTGGGCGAGATTTTGAATTTAGCTCAGAGGCGTCATCTTTTACATGCAAGTAAATCTACTAACATGGGACAGCCGGCTTTACTTCCCCTCCGAAGGAAGGCGTACGAAGGATTTTGTCGCCCTAAAAATCCACGGCTTCGATCGGGTTTGAACCCGCGAGCTTGGGTATTACAGTCCGGTACGCTAACCGTCACACCATCGCCGCCGCACACGCCCTTCACGTTCCATAAGAAGCAGGGAAGCGTGACCAGACGCGCTCCCTGTTCTGGTGCGGGGATACCACAGTAAAATAATGGCCTGGAGCGGCGAAAATGGTGCTGAGCAAAACCACACAAATGTTTTTCCAAAAAGTAGCACGCACACTGCTCAAGAACAACGTATATATAATCGAATAACACTACGATAAAATTAATATTTTAATAAGAGTCTTCACGAATTATGCGTAGAATGTAATATCAAAATGTTCGTTTTCCTTGAAAGGACAGAAAATTAACAAATATTTCATGGTGTGCGATCTCATTCTGGGAGCCTTGCTGTCGTTGATGTCACACTTCTTATAGGGTTGTAAAGTAAGGTTCATTCCGACCATCGCTTTAAAGGACAACTGTGAACACAGAAGTCTGGTCATCTCAACGCTAACGCTTAAGCCGTTCATTCTATTTTCTCCAAAACTTATATTCGCCGTTTGATATGGTGAAACTCGAGGCTAGGTAAAGCGAATTTTAACGGATATTTTGATTACTGTACATGAAATCGCAATAAAATTTTTAAAATGTTATAAAAATGTCTACAAAATTATAGATTATTATTTTTCTTCTAATACAGCAAAACACGATTACGAAAATGGCTCAAGTCTCATTTTCGTTGACGTCTCTGAATTTTGGAAAATAAAAAAAATTCCGAATTTGTTTCGCGTCTCCCTATAACTACGATATTGACGATAGCTTTTTCTGTAAATTAAATCTACTTCCCCAAAACGTTATATTTATTTTGATTAGAGCAAGGGACGGTTATAATATTGACACAGATCCCTCTTCTTGCAAACTGTATTATCGAAAATAACAAATTAATATTGCAAATCATTTTGAAAGAGAATTAGTAAACGCGTACATAGATGCGAAAAAGTACGTGATGTTGTGGCATCACTAGTTTTTTATGTCCCTTCATAACCGTTCACAACGTTTCGATCGGGAGAGGTGGCTCAGGCCACCATCTGTTGTAATAGCAGTGCCTCTGGGCGGGAGGTCGTAGGTTCCGTGTCCGACGGTGGCAGGCTTTTGGACAGTAGCTACTTAGCTAAGACGAATTCAGCGGCCCGCTGCTCTAATCGTTAGTTATCCTTGTTTTTTTTTTTCGATTAACACTAGGCGAATACCGGAGTTGTACCCTAACAAAACAGTCCTTGGACCACGAGCGATCTTTTCTTCCTCTTCCTGTCCTATCCTCACCCTTTACTTACACACACACACACGCATACATGCACTACACTAACACACATGATGAAAGACCGGTCGGGAGCTTAGAGCTTGTCCTGACTACCCCTAATGGACGATACCTGGTTGGGGAAAACCCCAGTAGCCGAGGGGAGGTCGGCGCCGGATATCAACACCCAGCTAGGAAAAATCACAACTTCTGGGATCCGGATTCCGAAAAAACTAATTACTTACGGGACTAATGACCTTAGCTGTAGACGCGCCCGATATCACTAATGAATACATCAAAACGACGTTTCGGTTGCTGGACCCAACGCGATACCAAGAGGTTATGCAGACCCAATTGTGACATTGGCCTGAAGTGTCATGTAGAACATCCAGTAAACATTAGTTCGTCTTTAACATCACAAACCTGTAAAGATATGTTTATAAAATGTAGTTCTAGATGTTTGTGGTATAAATTCAGAAAAAAAATTACTTATGTTTGCTTTGTAAATTCAGAAGGAAATTTGTTTCTACTTCCTATTGTACATAACCCTTTTCCCGAAACAGAATTTACAATGCTTCATTTCTTTCTAGCAAATGTTAATTTTGGGACAACAGTTGTTCAATATTTTGATGTTCTTTATTCGCCAAACGTACCCCGACATGAAGTTGCTTTAGGTGTATTTCTGCGAATTTTTGAACTATTTACAGGATCAATATTCTCTCGTTTGAGTGTTATTAGATAGCTTTACATTTCGTTAATTCGATGGTTCTGGCCTAATGTGTTAATCAGTTACAAACTCGATATGCGGCAATTATACCAGAAGGAATATTGCCAGAAGGGAAATAACCATTCTGGACAAATAGTGTTTTACACATGAAGTTCATCGAAAATGTTAAATGCAGTCACTGTTTGAGAGGCTGCTGACAGAAGTAACTAGTTTTCATTTCATTTGTTAGCCTTATAACAAATTTAGCATTTCGATATTATGTGCATCTGTAAAATTAGCCGAATTACGTCACTACCACTGATCTCTGTGAGCTCTAATAATGTCCAATTTGGTAACGGTATTATAAATGTAGGTACGTTATTATCCAAATGTTTTATTTATATACTCCAAAGTTTCTATTTAATATATTCATTCCATTTATTTCGTTTTCTTGTTTGATAAAATTACTTATTTCTCTTATTTTTTCTTTGAATTAAGTATATTTTGTTATACATGTAATGACATGCGTTATTTGCGACATATTGTTTCAGGCGCATTGCTACGGGATAGTATATTCCTGAAATACACTATTCTGATACAAACTGATCCGCTTAATTTGTATAAACTCTCTACCAACGGGTACATGACCAACTGGCAAAAAGATACTTCTTTAATTTTACTGTTGAAGTTGACGTTTATATTTTATATTAAGTTTCTAAGTTGGTTTTATGGTAACAAGTTCTTATGTTTCGTATAGAGATTTTTAGATAATAGTTTAGGTGGATCCTGATTTGGGTGGTGCCCTAAATTATTTCTTGTATTCGCAGCTTTTTATGAACATTCGAAAACAAAATATTGTTGACAATTCACGAGCCCCGCCCAGCCCCGCCCAGCCCCGCCCAGCCCCGCCCAGCTCCGCAGCTGCCGCTTGTGTGGCCTCTCCAGTCTGTCTGCGACTGCTCAGAGCCCAAAGCCTCTCCCCACCCTCTCTCCACTGCTCTTTTAATCGCCGCTCTCTGATTCTTACCTCACATCTTATCCCTCCCCAGTTGTCCTTCCCATCCTCTCCCCCTTTCCCTTCTCTCTCCTTTCCCCTTTCCCTTCCCACTACCTCTTCCCCCTTCCCCGCATACCTCGTCTCATTAACCCCTCGCCCTTACCCGACAGACACCACGCTCCCTCTTTAATCCCTGCCCTCCTCTTCACCATAATCTCCCCCTCTCTCACTCCCTCTCTCTGTTTCTTCCCTATCACTCTAATCCTCCTTTCCTCGTCGTTCACTGCTATTTCCTATCACCTCTCTTTTTCTCCCTTTCTTTCGCAACCATCTCTCTCTCCCTAGCCTTACTTCTCTACTTCAATTTCCAATTCTTTCCCCACTCCTCACCAAAACGCTTTGGTCCTTCGTTGAACAGAACCTTTTTCGTACAATTCAAACTTTCTCCCTGCAGACGCTCTGGATCTCTCTCTCTCTCTCTCTCTCTCTCTCTCTCTGGAACTCAACTCTTTCCCAAGAAACTTTTTTCCTTTACACTTCCTGCTTCTCTTCTTCTTCTGTTAATTCTTAGTCGCGTATTACCTCTATCTCAACTGCAATCTAGTTATCTCTCTTACATATACATTACATTTCCCACTTCCTCCATCGTCCCTTTAATATTTCTTCTTCAGAAATGTGTCCCTCTTCTACTCCTAGTTTCACTATTTGAGTTTACCATTCTATTTATCAAGTTCGCTTCCTACTTTCTCTGTTAATTTACTCAGGTTGTTTGCACGTGTGTAGTATTGCAGTGCGTATAAGGGTGTGTATGTTAGGTATGAGGATAGAACAAGGAAGGGGAAGGAAACATCGCGCGCGGTCGATGGCCCGTTTGTTAAAGTACTGCTCCGACATTCGCCTTGTGTTAATCCGAGAAACCGCAAAAGCAACCGATCAGAACACCTGGTCGCTAGAATTCTCCTCCAAATAGCGGCTGAACCCATCCTAGCTATTTAGCTAGTGGGGAAAATCTGACACAAACCCTATGACCTCTCTGTCAGACGCACTGCAGTGACATCAATTGATGCCCTGAGCCACTTAAACACGTCATCTTTTAATCAACGCCATGATTTTCATGTGTGATTAAGCTGTGTCCTCGCAATCCGTCTATTTTCTACAATTTTTCATCCCTATCTCTCCTAGTACTAGTCACTTTGCCTCCTGTATCCTCTTCTGTGTTTCCCTCCACTCGCAGAGCGTCAAACTTTTCGGAGCCCCTTCGTCTTGAAAGTCCCGTCCCCTTTAAAGTTCAAACGAGGCCGCCATCACGACAGCCCCTGCCAACGTCATCACCAACACGTACACCGCCTTCTGCATCATCACCATCACCATCTTCTCAACACCGTCACCCCCTCGCAATGTCCCGACTTCCACTCCCATCCTCATTATCCCTATCGCAATCCTCACCATCGCACCAGTCCCAATAGTCACCATCGCCCCTGTCACACCCATCACCACCATTTTCACTCAGCACTTCCACCCGCCACCTTCTACCCTCCCTACCACCACCACCGCCACCTCCATTACGCCCGCGTTGTCACAATCGCACTCACCACCTCTCACCCCCACGCTCAGCTCCGAAAGCGACTTCACCGTATACGTCACCATCTCTTAAACCGACTGCTCCCGCTGCATCTCACATGCACCGCCCGCCCGCCCAGCGTTCTTTCCCCCCTGCGACGCCCCGGGGCCTAATGGCTCCATGACAGCGCTGCACGGCTGGGAGAGGGCACGTTCGCCCTGTGTGTTGGCGGTGGCCGCCGTCGCTTCCTCCGGCAAACACCGTCCCGCTCGCCCTCCGCGCTCTCACCTTACTCGGTTCACATTTCTTCTTCTTCTTCTGCTTCTTCTTCTTCTGCTTCTTCTTCTTCTGCTTCTTCTTCTTCTGCTTCTTCTTCTTCTGCTTCTTCTTCTTCTGCTTCTTCTTCTTCTGCTTCTTCTTCTTCTGCTTCTTCTTCTTCTGCTTCTTCTTCTGCTTCTTCTTCTTCTGCTTCTTCTGCTTCTTCTTCTTCTGCTTCTTCTTCTGCTTCTTCTTCTTCTGCTTCTTCTTCTTCTGCTTCTTTTTCTGATTCTTCTTCTGCTTCTTCTTCTGCTTCTTCTTCTTCTTTGTGCAAACGCACGTCATGGGGGTGTATTCGAAAGCTTCAAAATTCGTGATAAGCTTATAGGAGGCGTATTCTGCACTGCCTAGTGCAGGTTGTGCGTACATACGGGTTGTCCGGGGATGAAAGTCGAAACTTCGAAAATAAGCTCTTAAGGCAACTTTAAACATATTTTGTCTAATAAAATGCGTAAATATTCCGAATGGCTGATCCGTAATAAGCACTCAAAAGTTGGTCTGAAAAACAACTTTCTATGCAAAAAATTGCATTGTAGAAACATTAAAACTCCGATAAGAAGTAAATTGTTTATTATTTACAAAGTAAGTGAACGTACTTGATCACAAAGACAAATTAACTCAGAAATAAAATAGCAGTTGAGTTGTGTAAATTGGATGAGGTGGTAATTGGTGAAAATGGTAAAATGATATGCGTGGTAAGTACTCATTATTACCACTTTTCTGTAAATAATGAGACACTGACTGGTGGAAACAGCGAGAAATACTCCTACAACAATGAGAGATCTCAATGATATAGAATGGAATGAGAAAGAAACATTTTGAACGGCCTTTCTTGCGCGCTTCTTATATGATAATACATTCCCCTTGCTAATTGGATCTTCCTCTTGGTCCGAGCTGTGTTTTGCGTTCCGCTGCTCTCGCGTCATTCTCAAACAGCTGTCCTTCCCCCTGACACTGCCCAATCGCCCCCTTAGCGTTGGCGTTGCGCCAATCACAGTATAGAGTAGTGGCGAGTTAGGTGTGAAGTAGCAGGAGCAGTTTTGACCCGCCAAGAGGCAATAGCTTCAAAAAATTGAACGATTGGTTGAATTGCTTATGTAAGTTTTAATAATAATGTATTACATCACAGAAATAAACGAAGAGTTTGACAAAGTACGTGTTGTAAATGAAGATTGCAATGAGTTTTTCTTAATTTCTGAAAAGTTCAATGATAATTTAGTATTAACCACGGTTCTGAAGAATTGTTGGTGCAATTGCTTTACCAATAAAAAGCATTTTATAATTATCATTCGTTTTTGTCTTTAATAGACACTAATTTCGTCTGTAAAAGTTTATTTAATAAAAGAAATGTAAAATTTGCATTTTCCTTTAGTAAACATGATTATTATTTGGGAGCAATTTTATTAAATTTTGTAGCGATGAAACAATTTAAGAGATTTTCAGTCAGTGTGAGATATTTAATATACGCATTTAATATGTGAATATAAACAAAGATGCAAAATAGATGCACGTATAGCAGATAAGTGGTCTCAGGTGAAGAGATGAGCAGTAGACGTGATCATTTTTTTTGGAGAGAAGTTTACTCAAAATTTCGGAAAAAAAGACACTGTGATCGCGAAATGTGTGCCTAGACGGTATATAGATCTTCTAGGCCGATATGGCCTAGATGTTAAATGTGATTCTCTTGATTATAAGAGAAAAACCGTACTTAGAATCAGAAATGGGTGTCACAAAGGAAAATGACGTAGAAAGCCAAAGGACGGCACATTTAAATACCTGCAGTAAAAGGAGAACATTAATGAATGCTTTGTCCAGCACTGCTGAATTTTCGCTGTAATTCCAAATTGGTCTGCTGGGACTTTCGAAAAAAAAAGCGATTCATTGGATCCTGCGCACCGGTGAGATAGCGTCTCTCATTTGCGTTACATTCTGTTGCAGATAATGTGTCTAATGAAGAACAGCGGTGAGAATTCGAGAGGGCTTTCGGAATATCGCATGGGTCCGAACTCCGTCCAAAGCAATGTTGGGTTAATTCGACAATTCCACATTTGTAGTAGCCCAGTACCACTCTAGAGATCACGGGCAGATAGTGGGAGAGAAAGGGACGAAGATAAAAGCTGTGAGATGAAAATGAAGAGAGAAAGTGAGAAAAGGAAGGAGGAAATGAAGGAGGAAGAGAGGGTGAGATGAGGGAGGATAACGAAAGAACTAGAAGATAGAAAGAGAGATTAAAGAAACGGGGAGGTAAGCCGAGGAATGTGTTTTAAGGTATGTGAAAGAGAGAGAGAAACAGAGAATGCAAATACAGCAAAAAAGAGGAAACAAATGTAATAGCGGGTAATTATAAAAACTAAGTAATGAAAACCGTGACGCACACTGAAGGAAAATAATCAGTATATAAGAAAAAGATATTGTGAATTCAATCAATTAATGTGGAATTAAAGGTAATAAAATGAAGGATAGAGAGTGCAACAGAAGGTTTTAAAAGGAAGAATGGGCGAGCATAGTTATGAAAACTCATACCACAAAGGTCGGATGTGAAAAAAATTCGAAATATCGGAACGCAGTGAAGTGTAATTGTGCATACTCACTAGAGGAAATTTACAAATAAGGGATGTGATGTGAAGTACGTTTGTTTGACGAGAATTTGAGTTCTGGATGACAACATTGTTCTTTATTTGAAAAATTAGTATTCTTCCTGTCGATATTGGAGGATAAGTACACACGGGTGAATGCGCATGTCGATGCACATATCGTGCAAAAAGTATAGATTCGAAGATTAATAGGAGGTGTGCGAGGGGGACAAAAGTTAGCCGGTTCGAAAGGAAGGACGGTTGAAACGGTGAAAGTGCGTTCGGGCGGCAGAGCGACGAAAGACGGACGGCGCAAGACGCAAGGAGCTACTTTGACGCCAGCGAACACGAGACTCTAGCAAAGCGACGTAGCAAGTTATCGACGGGCTCTGGTGGCAGCGCTCGCCGCCTCTCCCCCCTCCCCCCCCGCGGCACGCGCACCGAACATGAAAGAGGGAGTAGCGGCGGTGCTGTAACGGTCAGCGTATCGGACTGTTGTAGCCAAGTTGGCAGGTTCAAACCCGATCGAAGCCGTGGATTTTTAAGGGCGCAAAAAGCCTTCGTACGCCTTCCTTCGGAGTGGAAGTAAAGCCATCTGTCCCATGTTAGTAGATGTACTTGTATACAAAAGATCGTCCAGCCTAGATGACGCCTTGAGCTAAATTCAAATCGCCTATCTCTCGCCCAAGAAATACCTCCTTTTTCTGCTAGTTGGTGAAAGGAGCGTAGCGAAATTTGGTCAGATGGAAGAGCAGGCCTGATGGCCTGAGTCTCGCCACGTAAAATAAGGCATTAATTCAATTCAATTCAACATGAAAGATGGAGCAGCGGTGGCCAACAATGTTCGCGGCGAGCGGCGCCGCGGGAAGGAAGCACGTCCTACACGGGCAGGAAATTGCGAACGGGGAATTACGGACGAAAGGAAACACTGGCCACGTACACTGCACGTTGTGCGGCGCGTGGCGAAGAGTGTTCGACGAACAGCGCATGTACCCGAAGGGACGGTGTGTTTCTGACCCGCAGGCCCTAGGATCGAAAACCCAACGGTGGCAGAATTTTCGACACTAGCTATGTCGAATTCCTCCGCTGGCGGGAGAAGAATTCTAGCGGCCGGCTACTCTGTCGGTAGTTTACCGTAGTTTATCCTGTTAACACCAGGCGAATGCCGGAGCAGTACCCTAACAAACGGACAAAACACCGCGCGCGAACTTTCCTTCCTCTTCCTTGGCCTACTTGCATCCATTACTTACACAATCTTTTATGTGCTTCACTACCACGCATGTCAGTGGACCAGTCGGAAGCTTACAATGAGTCCCGGCTAGGACGATGGCTGGTGCGAAATATTTGGTTGTGGAAAACCTCGCTAGACGATGTGTACGTTGGCGTCAAATCTCGCCAAACAAGCGGGCGAAAATTACCGCCACCTCTCGCGCTAAAACCGTGCAGTACGGGATTAATGACTTTAGTAATTGACATATCAAACAACAATAGTCCAGAAATCAATACGGGACAGAACGACTGGGAAGCGCGACTTGGGGGAATTTACATCAAGTCTGGACATTTTCAAAATTATCTCAAAAGGCTTCTAACTGTTACATGAATTTTCCTCAAGAGCAGATAAAACGTTCAAAAGTGCCGCATTTTCACTCAATTCCTTGAAGTTTTGGCAATTGCAATAGTTCATATTTCTTCAGAATTATACTTCAGCTACCATATTTAAGATTTTTTGCAATAAAATCAGTTTTTTAGAAGCAGACGTTTAAATAAAAACTCGAACAGCTTTTCCAAAATATGAAACTTTTCGCTTAATTTTGCGTGATATATAGGCAATTTTTAAACAATATCAGAAATGGTTCCAAAATCTTCTTTAAATATTTTTTCGAATATAGAAATAGAGTTTGTTAGAAATGGATCAGGTACTATTTTCGGCGAAGACTCTGCATTTTTGGAAATTGAAAAAAGAATTAACATTGTGAAACAACAATATTGATGTTAGATATTTTTCCTTACTGATATGTGTTCTACAAAATAGATCTTTAAATAAGGTCTTGCAGTTTTTTTAACTACAAGTTTTGGCTTAATTTTTGCTGAAAGTAAAGGCAATGTCTAAAGAAATTTTTCCATTTTTTGTCGTACGTATTCATTGGCCCAGTTTTCATTTTCATTAAGCATTCTGAATTTTTAAAAATTGCAACGGTTTATTATGCTAGAAAATATGTTCGATTGTAGCAGCTCTTTCTCTTTGAGACAATTTTATTTTATTTTCTAAGTGTTACAATTTTTTCGTGGTTAATGTCTTTATAACTTGCGTTGCATACTTAAATAGAAAGATTCAAGTATAAAATGAGGTGTTTTCTCTCTTAAAACAGATTCAAATATCTTATTTTGCAATATAAAAAATTCATGTATGACACGTAGGCTATAATTCAAACTAAGAGGTTTATGAAATACCTTTGTTAGAATAATGTCCATGATAATAGAATTTTATTGGGTGTTGGGCGTTATAGTCGTGATATAATATAGTTCAATAATAAATAGGAATGCATGAAATTAAATATGAAATGATCGAATGGTGAGAACTACGGATAACTGAATGTGAATAGTATTAATTAGTGATTGAACACAAGACCTTAGACGGAAATTCTCTATGACACAATATATACATAATGTGTGTGGAATCACGATATGCAATACCTAGGAACATTGTGCCAAATTGGGTTGGCTCCCACTCCCTCCATGAACCTCTCACCCCAGCGAAAGGTCGGCGACCGCCATGGGGAGCGCAAGTACAGTTTGTTCGCTCCGGAACCAGAAGTTGAATGGCCTGATTCCAACCAGCGCGCTGCCGAACCGCATTTCCCTATTAAAACCTTCATCACGCGTAATCGAGTTCCACAGTAATTTGTATCTGACAACGTGCCAAAACCAAGCGTTGATCGTGTTTTTTTTGTGCGTTGCACGGCGGGCGAGCAAGGACCGACGGTTGCCAAGGCAAGACTGTAACAGATGCCCTAGCAGACAAACAAAGAAGTCTTGTCACGTCCACAAATCACATCTGACAAAAGCATAGAGGAACATTTTATGCGATTTTGTGTTAAATATAACCCATTAAAACAAATTATATCCAGCGATTAAGCCACAAATTTACGAGATTTAATCACGCCCAAAGTTAGCGCTACGTTCTCGGAAGAAATTAAAGAAGGAAATATTTTATGTGGATAGGGGTTTACATTGGAAAGATTATATTTTGATAAAATCTATATCAATTGTAGAGATCTATTGATGTCTACAATTTTGGCCGGTATAAAAGCGTTATGACACGTCACACACGAGTTATTTTCAGTACTTTTGCTAAAACATTACTGGAGACCTGCATCATGAAACAATACCGTTAATAAAATTAAATAACGCAATATTTATATCTGTGTCGTAGTTGTCGCACAAAAGCTGCAAGAACATTCATCCAAAAAGGTAATCATAACAGTGGTATATTTATATTACCGGCTTTTAGACAGGCTCTGTACGTGGATTCATTTTCGGCAATATCTCTGTCAGAAACTGCGCTAAAAATATTTCATCGGTATTCCTTACTGGGATCAATATATCGCGGTGAACTGGGGAATACGCAGTTGATAAACGAGCAGTTTGTCTGCTCCACGGGAGCGATCACCGAAGAGCAGAGAACCGTGGCTGCCGGGTCTCGCGCGAAAGAGAATTTAAAGTGGCGTCTATTGTTTCTAACAAGGAAGTAGCACAAAGAAGAAAAGTGCTACCGCATAAGCTGATTCCCGCCGCGTAGCCCATCCTCGCCTCACACGGACCGTCTCATAAATCTTATATTGGCCAAGGTGAAATAAAAGACGTTGCAACTTGCGCTCATAAATTCCATCACCACAAAAGATGGTCGAATGCTTACCGCGTCTATGTTTGTGTTTTTATTTTTTAGCCTATATCTTCTTATGAGTATACTTTGTGATCCAAGTGCGTCACGTTGCATGAAAATGAATTATTTTTAATGGAGAAGATACACAATTACTAAGAATACTCGAATTGTAAGTCTTTTTTTAAAAAAAAATCACAATTGGTTTTCATCAAAATTATAACACAAATTGTTGAAAAAATTAGTACGTCGTCCTTACTTACCTCGACTGTCTGCATGAATGGATTTTAAATGGGATTTCAACCAAAAATATTCAATGATGATTGCTTTAACTCACTTAAATGGCGGCAGGCCAAGCATTGTAATGGGACAAATAATGTGTAATTGATTATTTAGAACACTAAGTTACAGTAAAACGTTTCAAATCATTAGGTTTAATCGAATGGAGAAAATATCGCTATGTCGTAAACTGACGTACATTTTTAAATTCGAACAGTTCTGCAGTAATAATTCCTATTTGAATATGTTTCAAAACCACATTGCGGTTGTAAAATAAAATTTTGACTTCGAATCCTCAAATGAATATATGGCGAAACGAAATCAATATCAAGAAGTTCTTTATATAAAGTTTATTTTCCATTTTCGAAATAGTTTCGAAAAATGTTCTAGCGCCATTGTTATTATTGTTATTGTTGTTATTGTTGTCATTGTTATAGTTATTATTTTTGTTATTGTTATTGTTGTCATTTTTGTTATTGTTATTTTCGTTATTTTTACTATTTTGTTATTGATTTATTATTATTATTGTTATTATTATTATGCGATTTTATATAGTTTTAACTCCATATGGATGGCAGTCTTCCTAGTTTTTTCTCGATGATCCTAGTTTTCCTTATTTTCGTTTTATTCCTTGATAATATATGTGCAATCATATACAGAATACCTTCTGTAACCACCCCTGCTGCCCGAGTCACCTGATTATCTGCATTTCGTCCAATCCAGCGTTGCCCTGGCTGCTCCGTCCGCAGATTCCCTATAGGGAGGCATGCGTGATAGCGCGATAGGGACGCGTGATGCGTGATAAGGACAACATTTAAACACATGGTTTAATTTTTTTAAATGTGGTTTTAATGTTCATTTTTGAACGAGGTGAAGCCTCTGGCTAAAATTAATCCTTAGAACTACCTTGCATCTAATCTTATCTTATATGGCCGTACGGGCCAGAGTTCATCATCGGCTGCCGGGCGGTGTCCTCACCGACGGTCACGACCTATCTTGAGGGAGCGGCGGCCCCGCCCCTTGGTGTTTGGCGTCGTGCGGTCGGCGGCGGGCTGCGTCTCGTCTCGCCCCTTTGACCATCAGCAATGCGGTCGGGCGGCAGGCGGCGTCCTTCCCGGTGGCCACCACCTTGCTTACGGGAGCGGCGGTTGTCGGTTGGCTATGTCTCGTCTCACCCCTTTGCCTACTAGCAAGGCTATCAGGCACTTACGGCCATGGCCTACAGTCATGGTTCAGAGTCAGCGTTCCCAGAAGCGGGCTGCGTTGCGGCTATGCGGCAATGCATTCGGGCGGCGGCACGGCGGCGATGCGGTAAAGCATCCGCTGGCGTCCCCCGTGAGTCAAAGCAACTCGCCCTCGCCCCCACCTCGGCAAGACCCACCTGCTTGTTATTGTCTCCCTGATCGGAATCGAAATCGGAATGGCAGCGCTAGCGGGTTACGGATACCTCCTTGGCTTCGCGAGTCACGTGGCACTCCCTCGCTTCATTACCCACGATTGGCGTGCACGCGTCACGCGGTTTCTTTCGCCCAATCGCGGTGCCGTTGACGGACGCCCGAGTCGCGCCAAATTCTGCGAAACTCGAACGTCGTCCGAGTTCCGAGAAAAGGGTGCAGCTGCGTTGCCGGACTCGGACACTGTGTCGTTTGTATTTTCTCACGAGTCACCGGACGCGGCTGGGCGTGGGATGTGCGGAGACTGTAGGGCTGCCTCAGCTTCCGACGCCCCGCAAACGCTTGCAGGTGAAAAACTGCAAGTTTCCTGGCATCTTTCGCAGCAACGTTATATTCAATAAAATTTTAAACTCGCGTCCCCACCCGACGCTTGTGACCGTCCCATTTCACTTCATATTATTACCTTTATAAGGGGCATCTGGAATGCAGTTTTTTCTTTCTTATATGCGGAAAGTATTGTTTGAGCAAATGCGAATATTATAAAACTACATTCACGCAACTCATTGTGTGTGTTGCGCAACTATTTGTGTATAATTGGTGTTATACAATTTTGTAGGCCTGATACTGAGCAGTTTCCGGGCACGTCATCTGTTGTGGTCATTAGTCCCAGTTTTGAAGATATTTTTTTATTCTGGGAGGTGGTGTTGTTTTGCCACTGGATGACGAGATCGTGCACCAACTTTCGCTTCGGCTTGCGCGGGATTTCCTACTTCAGGTATCTCCCCCCAGAGAGGCACCGCCCCATCCGCGACAAATTCTTAGTATCTGAGCGGTCTTCTGCCGAGTGTGATAGTGTAGTGCACGTAACTGTGTGTGTCTTTGTGCGCAGGCAAGAGAGAGAGGAACGGATAATACATAGGTGAGGAAGGAAAAATCGCGCGCGGTACGCTACAATAGCTCCAAATAGCTACTGAATTTAATCTGACTTCCTAGCTAGTGTCCAAAATGCGTCAATGTCGGAAATCCAACCCAACGACTTCGATGTTTGTATAGTTGTAAACATAATATTGATGTACTTTTCTTTACAGGAAATATACTTGTTTCTGCACTACTTAATTAGTCACTTAACGTTCCCTATATTTCGATATTAGGGACTTTTAGCGCCTCGCGTAAGAAAGCGGCCTCAAGCTCTAACAGTCACGTGACGGACTTGGAAGTCATAACGTCTTACCTTAGGCCTAAAGTGCGACCTTTTATCCTCATAAATAGTGTACGCCTGTTGGTACGGTCACCTTACAAGCAGCAAAATGGCCACCTATAAACAGGAAAAGTTGAATTTTTCCATCTCTGATAAACCGATTATCGTATGTGACAACTTTACAAATATTCTTGACCAAATCTACAACGCTGGCAAGAATTAACGGGACATGTTGGAGTGGTGCCAGGAAAATATTCGCGAAAACGTTCAAATCATATTTTCGATATGGGTTATATCTTACGCTGATAACGTTCGTTTTAGGATATTCCCTAAATTTTCAAGAAAAGCCGATTCAAAATTCCAGACTGCATACTCATCACGGAGGGCCACAAAATCTAAAACTGAATGCACTATGTATATTTGTTATTCTGTTGACTCATAACGTGTTTTAAATGTATCACACACCACTTGTATACGCTCTTTGATATATTACGTAATTTCTCTGTTCAACGCTTGAAATGCTTCCTTTGTTATAATGCATAACGCAATGTAATTGCTAAAACTCTTTTGAACGTTATTCATTACGACTGTATAGAGGCGTTAGTCACGTGATCAATCGAGTTCAAGGATATCTCCTTACGCCTGGCTCTAAAACTCCCAATTCTGATTGCGTAGGCTTCCTCGGCCGGAATTTATATAGTATAGGCTACCCGGGATGAGCTGCGTCTCTGTTGTGTTGGTTTACGCTCTGAAGAAGACCCCAACATGTTGGCCGAAACGTCTGCCACCTCGACAGACACGCGGCTCAACCCAGGAAGCATAGACAATATTTCAATGTTCTACCGGTTAAGCTGTTTTACCCCGAACAAAAAACTTCCAAAAATGTAAAAGAATGTTGAAAAACCTTTTTTGAATTTCATAGATTATGACCTAAAATCATAACTCGAAGCACTAGGGAATTCGGAAACTAAGTTTGGAATTTTATTTGGAGCTGTGCTCCCGCTGTATTGCCAGTGCTGCAGCTTCACGTTTGTTGCGGTAACACCTACGACTGCTGAATTCTTCATAGCATGTTGTACGAAATCCCACATTTTTTCAACTTCAGTGTTTTTTTCAACGCCCTGAGTCTTTTATTCTCTATCCAGTCGTAATACGTTTACATTGGATTTAGTGTTTAAGGCATCTTCAAAGAAATCGTACTAACCGGTAAGACATATTTCTTTAACGTAAGTAGAAGAAACTGCAGTTTTGAATAGATTATTTTTAGTAGTTGCCATTGCGCACAGAAATTGAAATCTTCAACCCCCGGTCATATGAGAGGTCTAAGGGTTTGAAGATACTCAGGAACTCGGAGAGAAGCCAAACAAATTAAGCAGATTTGATTTTGACTGATTCAAATATTTTATATGTGTTATTCCGCGTGTATTTTTGCTGCGCGTGCCGACGGAATTCTCATACTCAATGCGTCACTGTCGATGGCTCATCTGACGACATGCGGTAGAAGGTTCAAGGGAAGAGGCCGCCTGCCATTAAATATTTGCGTTAAGGAGCCGAAATTTCTTTATATTCTTGGTATTGTAACGTTTCTCTTCGTGGTGAATTAAAACACACGTAGGTAATATTTAACAAAAACGTTTATTTTATTAACAATGCTTCACTAAAATACGTCATTATTTTCCTTATACACGACTCTGTTATCTTGATTTATTTATTTATTTATTTATTTAGCAGTTCACTTCTTCTAATTATTTATTTACACTATTCACTTCTTCTGCACTATCGCACAGTCCCATGCACTGAATACGGTACACTACGCTGATCACAACTGTGCAGACCACAATTCACTGCCCAGTCCACAATTCACTGCGCTGCTCAGGGTCCACTGCACTGCTGTTTACCGCGATGGACACTTCACAGTTCAGCTTACACTGCGGACTTCATACTGCTGACTGCTGTTCACCCACTGCACCACTGTTCACCGCAATGCACACTTAACAGCTCCGCTTCCACTTCAGACAGGCTACTGCATACTCACACTGACGGACTGACTGCTTACTCGCTGACTACATACACTGACTGACTCGCGGCTGCTTACTGCCTGTCTACTACTTCGAGTGGCCGCCGGCAGCGGTGAATTTATACCTGGACGGCGCCCGCCTTGAGCCATCGGGAACTTGCGCAACACCTCTACGCGACTCGCGAACCCGGAACCGTGGAGTTCGGGGGGCGCCGGCAGATGACGCAATCCGCGCAGCTTATCCGTGCAGATGATACAATATTTGTTACAGTATTAAAGTTTAGGTACTGGTTAGGTACTTAAAGTTTAGTACTGGTTAAAGTTTAGTCCGATTTGAAGTAATCACTGAGGTACCGACACTATTAATTACTTGAAGGTTTCATAAGCCTAGTATATCGTCCGTTAAAGGATATTTAAACATTGACAATACACGCATCATGGTCGGGGTGACAGTTCTTTGAAGACATTTAATTATTATAATACTATGTTGCTGCGGTACTTATGATTACTGTTTTTGTTAAAATATTTAATTTATTGCAGTGTCAGAACAGATATTTTTCCGGGGGCAGTGTATTTTCATGATGTATGTTGGACCCCTCTCGTAAATACATATAGAAATCATTCCATCTTTATAGCAAACGTGTCTCTCCTCAAGATAATAAAACTGAAGCGGATACTCGATCGCCGAAGCCGCTCGTAAATCTGCATCGATAAAATTGAACCCTTCTCCTTCCGATAAAATTTATTGCCCCAAAATGTAGATCCCTATTACTGACAAGATGTCAATATTTGAAATGCCTCATGAAACGCCTTTAAATTATTTCCCCAAGAGCCAGGTTATCCATAGAAAGTAAATTCCGACCGTGTGAAAAGCGGGACTCCTGTCAAATATTCACAAGTGTAAATACTGCTGGTTTCTTTAATCGAAAAAAAAAATGAAAAATTCCTTTTTCGGAATTCAAACAATGAAGAAGGAATTTTGTGACACGTGTCAACGTAAAAAAAGGTTATTCCTCGTATTATGAGGGCCCCCCTCCCTTTATCCTCTGAGTGTGCGCGACAAAAAACATTGGGAACGCCCCCGCTCTACGTGACCTCAATAAATATCGACGTGAAATACGGCCTGCTGAGGAGCGCGTTTCAGGGGCAGCGGCTTCGCTCTGCAGGCGGAGGAGGGGCGGTGGGCGGCTGGCAATGGACGCTGTGATGGTGATATGTGGTCGTGGGCGGTGAAGGTGTGTGGGGTGGGGTGTTTGCAGAGACCATTCTTTGAGTAATGTGCTGGTGACGGTAGTGGTGAAGGACAGTGGATGGTGGTGATGGTGATGTAGATGAGATTGTGGTGAAGATGTTTGGGTGGTGGTGACGGTGTAAGGGTAGTGTGACGGTGTTTCGGTGGAGGTGACAGTGTGTGGGTGGTGCTGAAGACGTGCAAATGATGGTGGCGGTGGGTGGGTGGTGGTGGCGGTATGTGGGTGGCGATGACGGTCTGTGGGTGACGGTGACAGTGTGTGGGTAGTGGTGACGGTGTGTGGGTGGGGGAGACGGTGTGTGGGTGGGGGAGACGGTGTGTGGGGAGTGTGACGGTGTGCGGGTAGTGATGACGGTGGTGACAGTGTATAGTGGTGGCGACGGTGCGTGGGTGGTGGTGACGAGGGGTTGTTGGTGGTGGTGGTGTCGACGATGTGTAGGTGGTAGCGGTGTGTGTGTGTGTGTGTGTGTGGATTGTGATGACGGTGCGTCAGTGATTAGGTCGATGGTGTGTGAATGGTGATGTGGTTGGTGGTGACGCTAGTGTGTGGGTGTTAGTAAAAGTGTTCGGATGGGGATGACTTTGTTTGGGTGGGACTCAATGTGTTTGGGTGGTGGCGATGGTTGCGGTAGCTGCAGCGGCGCGCAAGCAACCTGCCGACCGTTATCGAGCGCGCCTCACCAGTGTGCAGGGGGTCCGAATTTCAGACTGCCCGGCTCTCCCCCTATCTCTTAGTAATCCTCTTCTCCGCGCATTGTCCCTCCTGAGATATCGCGAATTCACCGCAGCATTGTAGGCGGGAGCACGTTGTTCGGGGGTAGAGCTCAGCGGAGTGGAGTGGAGCGGAGCGGAGCGGAGCGGGGCGTTGCGTTGCGGAGAGGAGCTGTGTGTACCGCGGAGGCACGGCGCTCGAGCAGGCACAAGAGGTGCGACGGGAGTTGGAGTGGAGGGATGACGCAGAGCGGACGAAGGGGTGCGTAACTGAAGAAGCTATACAAAATGGGGATCAGAACGTCCAACTGCACTTGCCTCTGCAGATAGCTGCATTATTAAAATAACTCAGGAACTGTAGATTAAGTAGACATGGTAATGATGTGGGTGAAAACATCCTCTAAAGGCAGAAGATAGCCGATTTAAGGGGAGGCGTAGATGAGAATACGAGGGTACAAATGAGAGTTATATTATTTATTTTGATAATTATGAACGAATGATTTTAGTACACAGTAAGAAAGTAATAATTTTTGTTGAACTAGTCGGAAAGACAGTGTACACGCAGGAGAATAGACATTACGCACGGGATAATTGGAGGGAAGAAGAGAGAAAAATTAAGCCCGCATAAAAGTCTTCAAAAGTATGCAGGCCTAGAGTCATTGATAAAACTGTGTCGTGCATATTCAGAATGCATGAGCCTATGTTATAGTGTAGATATCTGCTCGTTGCGATTACTTCATTCGGAAAAAAGATCCGTGTTGACAGCGATGAGTAATCTATAAGGGTTAAGATAAATTTATTTGAAGCGCAAATAGGCATAACCTATATAGGCAAATAGGCAGCTAATTACGTAAATAAGATAATACAGCTAACATGCAAATTATATAAAAAATAATAATAAATACAATAATAATAAAAATAATAATGATATGAAAACTGTCTAATTCATAAAACATTTAAATTATCTTAAAAAACATCTATAATGTAACTCCGCACCGAATTTTTGTTCAACTGCACTTCACCTCATTTCACTTCATTTCACCATGATCTTTGATCACTTTCAACATTATTTCTCTCTTCTGCACTGCACGACATCTTACTTCACAATATATTGCTTACGCATCGCTCTATAACCTACTGTTGTCAGCTAAGTCCCTCATTTATTTAGTAACACCCTAAATGAATTTCCTAAACTGTTGTACGCTACGAGGAAAGTGTTCAAAGTTTTTCGCAGGCAATGTATTCCATTCTTTTATCGTTCGATTTGCAAAAGAAATATTCCCCACATCTTTTCTCTGCGTCCTTAAATTTATGCTTTCACTTAATCTATTTTAGATATACTGGCTTATAATGTGTTTTTCACTGTTTGTGAACAAACTCGTGAATAGCGGTTTTTTGGATGTTGAACATTAGTGTGCGATGATTTGACGGTCAAAACGAGCCTTTCTCCGGCTGGGTAAGATGTGAGGGAAGGAAGAATAAACGAGATCAGATCAAGACAAGTGCAGAAAACGGAAGAGTTGTCAATGAGACGAATTGGAAAATATGAAAAGTTGTAAGCGAAACGAATATTCTCAGACCATGTCGCGCGACGAAGGAAGAAATGTGACAAAAATTACAAGATGCGGGAGGAACATTGCATGGACCAGAGTATGTTAGTGGCATGTGGAAGTCCCTTTGCTAAACGCCAGAGAAAATTACAATTTCCGGCAATTCAAGTCCTAATCGTATATCATATTCTTCCAGGCAGGCAACGCTGTAACGAATAAATTGAACAATTGTATAGGCTCGTAGCTGGGAATTACGAGAATAGTGATTGCTTCCTTTCGTTAGGACTCATTAATGATGTCGATTAGAAAATTGCCCAAGTTTGATGAGGCGCAATGGACAAGTTTCCATATTTCAAATTTTGATGTCCAAGACAGCTATGAGTCGAACCGGGTATCTGAGGAAAGAAACGAATATACAAAATACCAATGTTACTTCATAAAGATTCATTCACGTTGAATAATAAAGGCAACTCGTACGCAGAATTTTTTTGCTGTGTTGTTCGATGAAACGTTGAACGTAAGTGTAAACGTTTAATTACGCAAATTGCAAAGTCCGAGTTTTCTTGTTCCCATGAACACGGATTGAAAAAATCACATTTCCGCAGCAGGATCCAAAGAACATCATGCGTTTTCTTTTGACAATAGCTCATGCAGTTTTCAAGAAGACACATTGGCATTAATCATCATTGCTTATCGACCCTCCACAAAATTATCGCGTTCGTAGCCGTCGCGTTCTCTATAAGAAACATATTCTTTTCGCTTAAATTATAATTGTTGCCATGTGAAAAAAAAATAATTAGTACACCGAGTATTCATTGTACTGATAGATTCATATTTTAAAGGAGTGACATTCTTTGCTTTGACATTTACAATAATTGTAAATGGTCGGTCGATGTTTTTGTTTAAAGTACATATTGTTATGTACGACCTCCAATGCAAGTTAAAGTTTTCCTCTGAATGGGCCTGAAAACTGGGGCACGGTGGGCAATTCTTGGCCGCAGAGTATTACGTTCGAGCGACGAGGGAGCCGGAGTTCGTAGCGGGCTGGCGGAGCCCCGAGTGGCCGGACACAGCGGGGGGGGGGGAGCGACAGAGCGCGGCTGGGTGGGGAGGGGCGGAGCGGATCGCGAGGGAGGAGGGGAGCGAGCGGAGGGAACAGGCGTGGAAGCGCGGGCCGCAGCGGCTGGGCGGGGGCGGAGGGCGCGGTAGGGCGGCCGGCCTAAGTCTATTAGGGCGGCGTCCAGCTGCCGCGCACGTCCGCCCGCCGCTCATTGCGCATGGTGCGCCACCTGACCCGCCACCGCCCACGCAGCCGCCCTCGCAGCCACCCACGCCACCACCCACGCCGCCACCCACGCAGCCGCCCACGCCGACGCCGCCCGCGCCGACGCCCGCGTCGCTGCCCACGCCGCCACCCACGCCACCGCCCACGCCACCGCCCACGCCGCAGTCCAGGCCGCCGCCCACGCAGCCGCCCACACCGTCACCCACGCCGCCATGCCCCACCCCATAATGTCGTCCAAGCCACCGCCCACGCCACCGCCACACGCCACCGCCCATGCCACCGCCCACGCCACCGCCCAGCCACCGCCCACGCCACCGCCCACGCCACCGCCCACGCCACCGCCCACGCCACCGCCCACGCTACCGCCCGCGCTACATTCCACGCCACCGCCCACGCTACCGCCCGCGCTACAGTCCACGCCACCGCCCACGCCACCGCCCATGCCACCGCCCACGCCACCGCCCACGCCCACGCCACCGCCCACGCCACCGCCCACGCCACCGCCCACGCCACCGCCCTCGCTACAGCTCACGCCGCCGCCCACGCCACCATCCACAACGCTGCTCACGCCGCCATCCAATCTGCCGTTGCCGCCGCCGCCGCCCACGCCACCGTCCACGCCACCGCCCATGCCAACGCCTACGCCCCCACACATGCTTGTGTGGTTACTCTCGGACCTGGCTGCCTGACTGTCGGGGCGGAGCTGTTGAGTCGCAGTGGAAATCGCGTTTGTACGCTCGCACCTAGCGCTTCAACGTTTATGATCGTCGTCTTAAGTCACAATAACTCTAATTACCTTCATGTTTTCTAGACATGTTATCGATTTTGTCTTCGAAAAAATAATGTAGAACAATGTATGAAAGTAAGCGTAAGTGTATAATAACCATTCGCGTCACCAGTGGTAAATAACCATTTGGGGGAAGTGTTTTCCGTGTCTTCAAAATCTATTTAATTACAGGAGTGGAATTAATTCCTTCATTACTAAAATGATGAAAATTCTGACGTAGCCATTAGGAAAAATGCCGTGACATTTTTTATTTTTATTTTCAAAAGCACAATATCACACTCGCTGATTAATATATTTTTATGGTATGCTGTATATTAAATCAATATTACAAATAGCAATGCCGGTAAGGTGAGTTGTACGTGCCTCCACCGTGATCTCCCCACACCACACAGAAAGTTCAATGGCCTCCATGATATACACTTCACCCACTCAGGTACGGTTATCCAGACGTTATTCCATTTGCTCGGCAGATCATCCACTCGCTTCTGGCCCCCTCGCACCAATCTCCTTGACAGCATCCCAAGACCTCGCGCACCTTCTCCTCCCTCTCTCATCTTCATCTCGTTCCTCACGATATCGTATCGACCGGCAACTGCCGCGTTGTTTCAGCTGCTTCACACACAACACGCGTGGCACGTTTCAAACAGGGCGTTCGAAGGGCTCAGGGTGGGCCTGCGTTGTCACCTGCGAATTCTACAATACAAATTGGACCCCGCAGCGCGTTGCAGCGATCCGGGAGATGATAATGAGAGAGCAGCATTCTACACACCACTTTTTTACATGGACAGTATTTGTAACTGGAAGACAGAATTATTGTGCGCACGCATGTTCCGACTACAACTGGGATTTTTCTATATTAACAAACACACCTTTCGACGAAACAAATTGAATTGTTTTATTTAATGCTCGAGCATGGGAAATTATGTCTTTTAGCGCTTCTGCAAATTATTATTATTATTATAGTATTACAATGATGAATTCTATTAAAAGGGCAAAAAACACTTTAACTGAACGATAAGGATTCCGAGCTTAGAAGGAAGTTGAAGATTCTGGAAGGTTTTCAGAGATTCTGAACATGTGTGATATATACTATTTTTTGACTCTTCCAAACATTTTAACAAATTGTGGCGCAAAGTTTTTGTATCTTGCACAAAATCAAAATCACGCTATTGATTCGGCTATCACCAGTGTTCCTTCATACCCTTTCAATCATCCAGGTAGTAATTACGTTCCTCTTGGTGCACAGAAAGTGCATTTTGTATCAGTGACTTTCTTCAATAGAAATAATAATACGCTGTGCAGAAATGGTTCGTAATCACGGGCAGGGAAATTGCCAATTACGTCGGAAAGGAAGTAGATGCACGAAACATTTTTTTAAACTAAGAGAGCAGCATTCTACACACCACCGGCCATCTCGGGTGGCTCGACTAAGGCCCGGATTTTAATGAAACGTCATTTTTTTTCTTTTCACTCTAGAACAATGCCTTTTAGTGTTGAAATTAATTTTATGTCATGACAAAAGGAAACGACCCATTTATATACATTTGTTTTTTGCCTTATTCGATTTCGACTGATAAGTCGCTTTTGACCTTTTCGTGTCATGTTTAATTTATTTTTCGCTGATTCCATCGATTTTAATATCATTTTAATGGTAGTTGCTTGAAATATTACTTACGACATCTGACAAATGTTCTCCACAGAATTTTTGAGTAACTTCTTCGATTTCTTCGCTCAAAAATTGTGATGTAATGTCAGTTGTATATAATTCCTGTGACACCTATAAGTCTTTGCCGATTTCGAGATGACTAAAGATAGATTTCCTGGCAACATTTCCTGGTGACATTTCCTGGGACAGCTTAAGCTGTTCATCCGAACTGGTTTTCATTACACTTTTACCTCATTTTTCTATTTTAAGTCATGACTCTAGCTCCAAAATTAGATATCACCTACATGTTCTATGTCTTGGGGAAATTCAATTCGGACTAAAAAGCTTTCGTTTGCAAAAACCGTTTTCTATTGCAAATAAACTACAAATTTAAAGCATAGTTTGTAAATCTATATTTTATAATTTGCTCCCACTTCTCGAGTGAAGAAATATCCTCTTGTTATTCATGTTAAGCGCTTTGTGATTTCAATTTTTTCCATATCTTTATTCGATTGGTTTCGATAATTAAACAGTGTTACTGCTTTTTTGTTTTATGTGTTTATCTCAATGAAGTATTTTTACTCGTTATGAACCACGATGAATATTTTTGATAGCTTCACCAATATTTATTTCACAATCATTCAGCCTCTATGCTGTTTGTCGAGTGCTGTATTCAGTTTTACCCTGAACATTCACGATTCAGAGAAATCCTCCGCAAATAACTCATAGGATTTCGCAAAATGTGGTGGTGTTTGATATTTTTATCAGTCACATATTTCTGTACGTCATTACAGAAGCTGCTAGTTCGGTGATCCTATATTTACAACGTGGCTAAATCGGCTGTAATCTAGAGTCTTTTTGCTCTTTGAACGTGAATTGGCGATCCACGTCATAAACACACATGAATGCTCTCGCAAAATAAACGAGAGACATCTGTCCGACGCGCATTGAAAGAAGTCAAGAGCATGTGCTTCTCTATCCACCGCAGTTGGGGTGCGCTTAACTGACATTTTTCAAACAAGCATACAAAATAATGATCGTAGAAGAATACAATAAAAAGACTCCACGTTTTTTCGTGATTATCATGAGCACGTCTCATTTGTATGAACTATCTGGGTTCATACACATAACAACCTTTTCAGATTGAAAGATCCTCTTAAAGAGTTCTGTTTCATGAATGTGACTTTTGTAAAGGTAAATAAACTGACTTTCAAGAATACTGTTTCGCATGTAGGATAGTATCCAGGTTAAATAATCTCTTACTGGATTCACAAACTAATTGATACTTTTACATTTCGGAAACGACTGCTGCTGCAACAGCACATACTTTCACGCATTATTTGTAACGGTTGTGCAATGTTAAAAACTACACGTACACGCAAAAATGTTTCCAACTGGAAAAAAATGCTCTCCGCATCGGGATTGGTAGTCAGATTTTTTGGATTCGGGAGTTTAACGAAAATGATATCTGGCATGTTTGGCGTCCTTTGCTCTCCCAGAGGAAAAGAGAAGAGAGAAGTTTGGCCTAAGCCCCTACTTGTTTTTTTAAAAAAACATTATATATGGTCTTATCCAAAGATCAAGTTTAAAAATATATTTCCTTTCAAAACAATCTGTCATTTTTATTGTATTTTTCCAATATTAATGTACTGATGCGTTTGTAAAGACCAAGCAAGAACAGATATAACATTCTTTTCAACTTCTATCAACTCAATAACACATAACTTTAAAAAGTTATGACAAACCTTGAAAGTTCAAGACTTGAGAGAAATGGAAAACATGAAAAGATAATGTATTTCATAATGATAATACTTGTGTTTCTTAATAATAATAATAATAATAATTATAATAATAATAATAATAATAATAATTATTATTATTATTATTATTATTATTATTATTATTATTATTATTATGTGAAAATGTATCATAAATCTATTCGGTTATTACATTAAGTAAAAAACGAATTAAAAACATAGAATCGATCAATTCAATTTTAGAATAGCTATTCAATTTAAACCCCGAACTAGAAAAGTAGAAATATAGATTATTGCATACAATTTTTAAACAAAGTAAACTGTTAATTGCCATTAATATATCATTGAATAACGTAAACAAAAATTTGAAATAGAACAGGATGAGGCTTTGTCTGCACCCATTGGTTAAATAACACAGGTCTACAAAAAAACTTTTTGTCAGCTTTTTCAGATCCAATAGCAGGTTTTACATATTTAAAGTGCAAGGATTGACATCCATTTCCCCGTAACACATGAGGTTTCAAACAAATTTGCATTTAAAAATCTTTATATCTTTAACTTGAAATTCTAAAAATATTGTTTGCTCAACACAAAATTGAGAACTGATTAACATTTTACGTTTTATTATTTTTTAGATTAGAGTTAAGAAAATGAAAATTAAACACATTTACTTAAGTGTTACTTTACTTAAGTGTTACTTTACTGTTATTGTTACACTTTACTCTTAAAATCACTATTTTCACGCTTATGAGTAGACAATAGAACCGTCGTCGCTTAGACAAAAATTTTCTTGTTCCACTACTTCTCTTGTGCACTCTAGTAAGATAATCTCGTTGCAATAACCAACAATCGTTCGGTTCAGTTTGTTACAAGTTTGGGTTTGTGATCGGTGCTTGTCCAATCACATTCTACAGCTGACTCGCCTGGCGTTGACCATGAATCAGAATGCTGTACTTCGAGGTTCGTAGGAGGTCTAGGCACTTCCGTTCCATGCGGTACAGGCCTTCTAGCAGATTCTAAATGAGGATAAACCATTCCGTGTCTCTTCTTTGTCATCCTTTTACTATGCAAATACAAAAATAACGATCGTTTATGCGGTTCTTTGGATCGCGCCACTATAAACCATAAACTCTTTGGATCGCGCCACCATAAACTCCTCTAACAAATGAGGTTATATTCTGTCCGTTTTGCTATCATAAAATGTCCGCAAATATTACAAAATGCATTTGGGTCTTTCACATACTTTCTTTGTGTGTTTTTAGCACAACAAATATGTAAACAAACGAACTAGTTCTTTCAAACACTCTGCTTGAGATGTATTCGAATATTTTAGTCAACATTGTTTGATTTAACTTTTAAGCAGTGTCCACTACTATAAGCATAGAGCTATGTAGACATTCATTGGTCTCTGAATGTAATACTGAAACGTGATGCCATCTGACTGTGTTCTGTTACACAATGATGCAAAATGAACTGATACAATCAACCGTCTATCATGAATAATATATATTTGCATTTCTAACTCATTGAAGATAATGCGTATATTTTCAATACATTTTTGATCACAGTTACTGAAATCATTACAAATTGTGATGTGATAGGACTAAAGTAAGGGCATTACAGGATTCACGTGACCACATTACGTATAAAACAAGTGTCAAAATCAAAAAAGGAAAATCCATGTTAACCTGTATAATTAACGCAAATCTAACAGCAGTATGTAAACGCTTAACGTCAAGTAGTGGACGTTGGAGGATACTTGACAATCAATATTAATTTTTGTTGTTTAAAATTTAGATTATAAGGGATTGTATAAATAATTTGATTTATTTTGTCAAAGAAATGTGGAAACTTTATGAGAAGTTTAGGCGACAAGTACAATCTGCGCATGGTTACTTGAGCTCCATAATCTTCTCATCTTTTAACCATAGTAAGATGACCATTTAATAATAATAATAATAATAATAATAATAATAATAATAATAATAATGACCATTTACTTAATACTTCGCTAGAACAACGGAATATTGTTGGAGGTTGAGTCAAATTACTATAAGAAATTAAATGCCGTTCCACTAATTACTAGCAACGGCACATCGTCATGAAGACCACGCAACGGGGTCGAAAAGTGTCCGTCCTTGGCTCAAAGCATGTGTGCGGCGAAAAACCCCCTTCGTGAGAGCGTAGACTTCCGCGGCCGGAGTCAGTATTTAATTGGCTTCCGGGTGACGCCGCGTTCATGGCGAAGGTGCTGACGTATCGGTCTGTGACCTTCCTCAGGGCGTAATGCTCTGAGGAAGCTCTCGCATTTCGCCCTGAGGAAGGTCGCAGAATGGCGACCGAAACGTCGGCACCTTCGCCATGGACGCGGCGTCACCTGGACAGCCTAGTAAATACTAAACCCCCCTTCGTGTGGACCAGCTGCTGCGCCGCCCTCGCAACCGTTGTATCCAGGCCGGATTTTTGCGCCGCATATCCCGGCGGGCGTCAGAGAAAACGCGGCGTCGGGGAGGGAGGGGCCGGCGAAGGTGGAAGCGGGCGGGGGGGGGGGGAGCGCTTCGGATAGATTGCCAATTACGCAAACAAAGAGTTCCGCGTTGCCTGTGCCTCTGCCCAGACAGTAATCCCGCTTCCCCCGCCGGAGCCATTGCTTGCGGCCTCGCCCGCGCTCCCGTCTGCGCCCCCGCCTGCGCCCGCGCCTGTGCCCACCGCCTGCGCCCCCGCCTGCGTCCCCGCATGCGGCCCCGCCTGTGCTCCCGCCTGCGCTCCCGTCTGCGCCCCCGCCTGCGCCCCGGCCTGCGCCCCCGCCTGCGCCCCCGCATGCGGCCCCGCGTACGTCACCGCCCGCGCCCCCGCCTGAGCCCCTGCCTGTGCCCCCGCCTGTGCTCCTGTCTGCGCACCCGCGTACGCTTACGCCTCCCCCCCGTCCGCGCCCCCGTCCTGCGCTACCGCCAGAGCTCCCGCTCGCTCCCCCGTCCGCGCTTCCGCCTGCGACCCCGCCTGCAACCCCGCCTGCGACCCCGCCTGCGACCCCGCCTGCGACCCCGCCTGCGACCCCCGCCTGCGCTACCGCCAGAGCTCCCGCTCGCTCCCCCGTCCGCGCTTCCGCCTGCGACCCCGCCTGCAACCCCGCCTGCGACCCCGCCTGCGACCCCGCCTGCGACCCCGCCTGCGACCCCGCCTGCGCTACCGCCAGAGCTCCCGCTCGCTCCCCCGTCCGCGCTTCCGCCTGCGACCCCGCCTGCAACCCCGCCTGCGACCCCGCCTGCGACCCCGCCTGCGACCCCGCCTGCGACCCCGCCTGCGACCCCGCCTGCGCTACCGCCAGAGCTCCCGCTCGCTCCCCCGTCCGCGCTTCCGCCTGCGACCCCGCCTGCAACCCCGCCTGCGACCCCGCCTGCGACCCCGCCTGCGACCCCGCCTGCGACCCCGCCTGCGCTACCGCCAGAGCTCCCGCTCGCTCCCCCGTCCGCGCTTCCGCCTGCGACCCCGCCTGCAACCCCGCCTGCAACCCCGCCTGCGACCCCGCCTGCGACCCCGCCTGCGACCCCGCCTGCGACCCCCGCCTGCGACCCCGCCTGCGACCCCACCTGCGACCCTGCCTCCATCTTCGGCCGCGTGGCCGCCCCTCATCGGGCTTCGCTGGCTTCGCCCACACATCCTGTCTCCCCTCTTCTTGCTACTGAGCCTTCACCACTTTCTGCCAGATTTCAGCTTCCTCGTCCTTGCACGTGTACAATTGTTATTTGTTTCATCCACAACATGTTTTCGCGTCTTCTTCAGGTTTCTTCTCCTGGTCCTCATTTTATCGCCTTTGTTTTAAGTTTCATGTCCCTTAATCCCGTTGCTACTATATTTCGCTTATTAAATCCTTCTTTTATCTCGCCTCAACGGCTTTCTTTGCCTCTTTTTTCAGCTATTCTCATTTTCCCTTCAGCATGTCACCGTTCTGTTCTACCCGCTCCAATATTTACTTTCATTTCTCTCACTACCCCCTCGGAAATTTTCCCCTCGGAACCTTGTCTGGTCCTATCCGCTGCCCCCACCCCACCTTCCCCGCCCTCCCCTCCTTGCTGCTCGCAGAGTGTCGTTTGCTCGGCCTCGCATTTTGAACGAAGCCCCGACACAAATTGCATCTGGGCTCGCCCCAACGGATCCTTACGGTGGGGAATAATAAATGTTTGGGAATGGCCTATGTACAATTATACAATGTTGTCAACCAATGTTAGCAAACATTTGATTGCCGCAGTTGAAAGCGGATGATTAATAGTATTTTCGATGTCAAAGAAAACTGGAATTGTGGGGTTATGTTCTGTTCTCCAAGTTTTAAAAGAACTACTAACGTTTTCAACCACGTATTCGCAATTACAATAAAGATTTGTGAGGTATGCCTCTGCATTTCATATACAAAGTATGAAAAAAGTAAACAAAAATTAGCATTAAGTCATGAGCGTGTATTATTGCGCCTTTCGTTGATTAAAAATCCTGAATTAAAATTTTTATCCCACTGTATCATGAGAAAGGATGTTTCACTTAAAATGGCTATTTGCATTATATATATATATATATATATATATATATATATATATATATATATATGTCATATATAAACCAATTAACAGATATTTCTAATTACTTAACCAAATAGGATGTTTTGTGAGTAAAGTTGACCGACTATTCATTAATTAATTAAAATTTGAACTTTACGAAAGCTTGCAAACGCTAATCAATCTTCAACTTAGAAAAGATCCCGTAAAAAAAACTGTTGTTATAAAATAGGACTTTAGCTTCATTGAACGATAATTTCGTACAATTAACTCTTAACCATCGTAGAGCGCTAATTGCAATAGAAGCAAGTTTGCCGCATTCCACATTGACCGTATTACTGTGTTTGTGTGATTTTTGACACTTTATCTTTCGCAATCAAATTCAAAGAAAGCACGTCGTAAACGTGTTTCTTTATCAAATCCACGTAATGAGGCAGTTGTTATGCATAGTCATAATAAAATTAAACAATTTCAGTGTTAAAGATGTCATTCCGGATGAATATTTTTATATGCATTACCTCGGCAGGGGCTCCCAAATGTATTTATGAATTGCAATTTTAGTGTATTGACGTTTTTTATTATTTTACATTTTTCATGTTATTCGAAACTTTTAATTCTCATGTTGTTCGAACATTTAATCTCTAAATAGGCGTTCAGGATAATAATGATAGCTCCCAGCCTACCTCTCATTTTCAATTTGAAGTATGACGGTAAACTCCTGCTATATGCCAATTATATGCTGAAATATATGAATTGGGGTATGGATAAACCCTCAAATCCCACCTTCACAAGTTTGTCCACAATGAAAATGACCGTGAACGAAAAAAGCCTTTTTTTCTCAAAACGAACTTCCGTTGGGATCAGCCGTTATTATTCTGAGCTCCTCAATTGTTTTTATCTGGCCGTAATCCATGAGATACGGATGTTTTTCGAGGAAATGGAAAATATTTTCATGATTACATTTCTGATACGAATAGATTTCTGTGAACTATTAAGAAGTATTGTCTTTGTTTACCTAATATGAAATGACGATAAAACATTCATGCTTAAAAAAATTAAATTGGCCGTTCACAATGATCATACCAATGTGTGTATGTCTCAGAGAAAGAAACGGTGGATTTCAAAACATTTACAGAGAAAAACAGTCTCAAAACTATTAGCGATTGAAATGTTTAAGTTATTAACTCTACTTCTGCAAATTAGTTGTAGCATGTCACTACGGAATGCGAAATAGCATGTACATTCATGGAACTCTGTGAGCGAGAAAAAAGCATCCCTCAAAACGATTTACAAAGCGACCACAAATTTAACGATTAATACATTCAGCCATAACGACCAGAATGAAAATATAGTTGTCACTAATTACCACAGTAGAGGCTTCAATATTTCTAAATAATTCGCAGTATTGTTTATGAATCAAACACTGCGGTCACTTTCTTGTGTCGGCATGTACGTGCGATCCGATGTAACCACGAAGGGAGTTTGTGTAAAGCATTAAAGGCAAATTAAATTGTCATAATAAGCGTTGTGGCGCTATTTCCACCAAACGTGCACTGTATTCAATGGCACAGGTGGGCTATAATTAGTCGTCCTGCAGCATTTGCATGGAGAAATTATGTCGCGGATGTTCAGCGACTTGATTACTACTATTTTCTGGTTTAAAATAATACGTTTCTACACGTGAAAAAGTTATTTATGCAACAAGTGCGTTAAGAAGGTAATTACAGAACGAGCACACGATTAGTTAGTGAGTGTCCTAGGAGTAAATGTTCTGTTTTTATTTCTTTAATAACAAAAGTTACACTCGGGTTACATAGTGTTTTCTTTTTGTCTGTTCACAGCACACATTTATTAAGGGAAATTGGACATATAAATAACGTGGTCCGAGTCATTCTGAATAGATCCGAAAGGTAGATACATTGTTTATGCATCTCTTTTGCCATAGAAAGCTTGGATGTTGAATTTCGTATTCAATGCGCCATTGTGCAATTTGTGTTGGTTATCTGTAACCGCTTCTTAAGACTTTTTGAAAAAAAAAGTCCACATGATTATTTTTTAACTGAGTATTTTCAATCTATCCAAGTGATTGGTAATCATACAGACATCTGAAACGTTTAATTTTGCACTGCCCCTTACAGACTGATGCTTGAGTGTTATCTAAAAAAAACATAGAACATGTTGAAAAGCAATTTAATGTGAAATAACAGTTATATTAGATAAGAGTGAAATGGATGTGCTAAAATATGAGACTTACTGCACTCAATATTTAGGTACGCTATTTCATGAATCAGAGCCCATTTGTAACTTATTGTAAGTATGAGTATCTCGAGATGCGAATGAATTAATAACTCACGCAACAGTGTGCGGCGTAACATCACTGGCACTACGATTCAAGTTCTGCGCGCGTTCTCAGTGAATTGAATTGAATGGCGAGACTATAAGGCCTACTCTTCCGTCTGACCACGCAAATTTCGCTACGATCCTTTCACCAACTAGCAAGAAAGGAGGTATTTCTTTGGCGACAAATAGGCGATTTGAATTTAGCTCAGAGGCGTCATTTAGGCATGAGGATCTTTTACATGCAAGTAAATCTACTAACATGGGACAGACGGCTTTACTTCCCCTCCGAAGGAAGGCGTATGAAGAATTTTCTTGCCCTTAAAAAACCACGGCAATCGGGTTTGAACCCAACAACTTGGGTACAACAGTCCGAAACACTAACCGTTACACCATCGTCGCCTACCTTCTCTCTAAACAACGCACTACGTCCCCTGCGTTCTCTAGAATCAATGCGACGAGGGGGACGCCGATGGGCGACGCGCCGAACACTCCATCGGTGCCTTAGTTGTGGTTCGGGCTCACAAAACGTGCCTCCGACAAGACGAGCTGTTTCAGATACGCTAACACCAAGACGCCACCTTGTACCGTGCCGGCATAATCTGCCGTGAATGCCTTTCCGAGAAAAATACTTCGTAACGGATTTGTGATATGAGTTGTCATTTTTTAATTTTTCAGTCAAACTTTTATAATTTAATTATGTGAAAAATGTTTCGGTATGCGTCATAGATTATGGATAATTATACACGTTAAAAAACTTTGAGTATAATATATCAGATACTGTATTTTTTTGGCCCAAGATGTGTGTGGATATATTATACTTTCGATTTGAAATTTCATTAACGAGCTGAAAATAGAAAAATTACGTTAATAATGAACTTGTGTAGCACCGAAGTTTGTTATGACAGAACATCAAAATTCAACACATCCATTTTAATTGTTTCTCATATTTAAAATTCAATCGCCCATCTTTTACCATATAGTGGTATTTATGCTCCATCGATTTGATGGAACTTTTTCGTCCTTGTCCATTGATTAATACACAGTCCGTCTTCCGCAGAGATGTCTATCAGCTTTGACAGGAACAAGGCGTCAAAGGAGATTAATGAACTTCTAAAACGATAAGAGGAAGAAAGCGAACGTAACGTTTTTATAAATTGGAAACTGATTCAAATTTCATTCCTCATTGAAATTCATTAAAACGTTTTCCAATGAATAGCTAATACTGGATGTGGTTAAATGGACCTGTTGAATGCACTGTACTAAGAAACTAGTAGTTCTAAACCGCACATACTTTCTCGCATTATTTGTAAGGCTACGTAATAATAGACTACTACGCGACCCTGTGTGTAGTTTCTCGCCTTTATGAAGGTACTTGTCTCGCGCCAGATTTCGGCGGAGTGTCGGCATAAAACTCTTATTGCCTGTAAGGAAAAAGTGGACAAATCTGTTGGTAAGTGTAGGAGCACAATTCCTCGTGGTGTAGCTAGAATTCATGTTATGAATTCTTCCCTTGACACGAAAAAATCGATTGTCAGCAAAAGGCTAGCGTTGATCAAGGACACTGGAGCACCTAAACGGATCAGCTGAATTTCTTCAAAAGTAATGCTCCCCAATTGATTTGAATTAACTCGATAATTGGGGAATTAAAAACGGATATTTGGATTTATGATAGCTTACATAAAGCTTCAAAAACATTGTCAAAATGTTCTCAGAAAATTACCACTAACTATATCAGCAAACTTTGCCTTGGGATAGCGTAAATAATGCTGAAGAGAATGGTGCAGGTCAGTTTCATTTTTTGAACTATGCAAAACTGCAGTCTTCGTGCAACTTCAAAATTGAAGATAGGTATTATTTTTCAAAATGGAATTTATTCATTAAAAGTTGATTTTTAAACGCAATAATGTTTTTTTCGAAAATATGAGTAGTTTTCGAGGAATTTGGGGGTAATATTGGAAATTTAAAAACATTCAAGGTTTTTCAAAAACAAAATTTTTTTCTTTTAATTTTTTCCTCGGATAGAAAAAGAGATGCGTAAGAGAAGGCGCAGGTTTCATTTTTGTTGCACACTCTGAATTTTCGAAAAAATTTAAAGTTAGTAATGCAGAATGAAATTATGTAAAAAGATCAGCATTACTATTTTTTCTCCTTACATAACTTTTCTCTTTCTTTAAAATAGTATTTTCCAAATTTTCTTGAATTGAAGTCGCAGACATATCAACACGTGTTTCCATATATGGATGTCCATTTTATCTAGGGATTTTCCCAAAAGTAATTTTTGGGTTTCCATTTGATTTCGCTTCGGAAAAAATGAGAAGATAACTCTTCATTAAATACTACAGGCATTGGTGTGTGAACGCGCCTAGCAAAAACGCTTACTAAGGCCGTGCCAGATGCCACACAAGTAGTCGCCTAAAGGAGGTCCGCCCGGAAAACTTCAGCTATTCGCAACAACTGACGACAGTATACAGGCGGTGCGGCGACTTGAAAACTCTTCCCACTCGCCCGCCTTCACCGCCACTGCCGCTAACTCCACTTCCGCCACCGCAGTGTACACTGCCGCTTCCTCCCCGGGTACATCGCTGCCTTCAACGCTACCAACTACGCTAACTCCGTCTACGCTGCTGCCGCCGCCGCCACCGCCAGTGCCACCACCATCACCGTCACCGTCACCATCACCGTCACCGTCACCGCCACCGCCACCGTCACCATCACCATCACCGTCACCGTCACCGCCACCGCCACCGTCGCCATCACCGTCACCGTCACGGTCACCGCCACCGTCGCCGTCGCCGTCACCGTCGCCGTCACCGTCACCGCCACCGTCGCCGTCACCGTCACCATCACCGCCACCGCCACCGTCACCGTCACCGTCACCGCCACCGCCTCCGCCACCGCCACCGTCACCGTCACCGTCACCGTCACCCCCTACCACCACAATTGCTTCCACCGCCGCTCACACAGCGTCTATCACCGCCGCCGCATCCTTCGACGGCTCCTTCGCGTCCTGCACTTCCCCCTCCATGTCCACCTCCGCGTTCGCCTCTACGTCCCCCTCGGGGACCGGGAGAGGTGGCTCAGTGCATATACCGATGTCACTGCAGCGCCTCTGACTGGAAGGTTGTAAGTATCCGAGTCCCGACAGTGGCAAGATTTTCGACACACACTTGTCAGCAAGACTGAATCCACAGTCTCTAATTCTAGAGACTGGCAGCTCTGAGTGGCAGTTTTCCGTGTTTTCACCGATCAACAGCAGGCGAATGCCGGAGCAGTACCCTAACATACAGGCCATATTTCGTGCGCGATCTTTCCTTCCTCTTCCTTGTCCTATCCTCAATCCTAACACACACTTACACTAACATGCACTACACTACCACACATGCCGGGAGACCGATCGCGAGCTTAGAGCTTGCCTCGGCTGGGGTATTGCAACGCTGGTGGGAGATACCTGGTTAGGAAAAACTCCGCTAGCCCACTGTAGGTCGGCGCCGTACCTCGACGTTCAGCGGAGGATAATCACCTTCACCTCCCGAGGAAAAACATGCACTACACCTATAGGAATAATGACCTCAGCAGTTGGCGAGCACCAACCAACCAACCAACCAACCAACCAACCATCTCCCTCTGAGTTCATTTCTACGTCCATCGGTATACATGCCTCTATCCACGCCATACGTCTCCATCCTGCTGTACGCGTACTTGTCCGTCATGTTGTACGCTCACCTGTGCGTCCTGCTGTTCGTCCACATCTTCGTCCTGCTCTAAGTTCACATATCCGTTCTGCTGTACGCCCATCTCTACACCTTGCAGTACGCCCACTTCTACGTTCTGATCTACACCCACATCTACGTTCTGCAGTACGCTCACCTCCACGTCCTATTGTACGCCTACGTCCCCTCCCCTCCCTACGTCCATCTCTGTGTTCATCTCAGCGTTCACCTCTACGTCTAACCTTAACGCCCACCCCTACGTCCACCTCTTCGTGCATATCTGCGTCCACCTCTACCTCCACGTCTGCGTTCATCTCTTTGCCCGCTTTCACCTCCACCTTTATCTCCATCTCCACCTACGAATATCTGCCCCTCCACCTGCGAATTTCCTTCCGCCTACGCTATCCCCTCACCCACGTCTCCTATCGCCCCCGCCTCTCTGCCTTTCACCCTGCCGCCGCTGGAAAGCCAGCTGCAACAACGTTAGCACTCGTTTTCTCTACACCGCCGCTCTTATCGGGTTAGGAAGGCCACTTCCCATCAGGTTACCAAGCGGAGCCCCGCTGCCTTCCTTTTGAGGCTCTCGACGCTTCTTCGGACTGGAAGCGGTAGCGCTGCTCATCCAAAACGAGAGACGGCTTTTTATTTTAAATGTATTTTTACTCTTTCATGGTTAATTCTCTGAATCGTTATTAATGTGGCGGAAAAATATTTTTTACATACTAGCTATGGTAGCGATCCTTCGGACAGGCATTTTTTTACTACTCCATTCGTACTGGATTAAGACTGACTGTACGATCCAGAGCATTCTGGCTGAGAGAAGTGTCGATCATCCCAAACAAGATCAAATAAATGGAAGTTTTCGATACATCAAAGTATAATTTAAAAGAGGTCCTTTAAAAATTATAGAATTAGATACTTCCGGGTCCACACGATCTTTATTGTATCTGGATTAAGAGATTGACCTGTCTACATGAGAGGATTCTGATCATCATAAATCATTAGCAAAAACATCCCGAAGGATTTCCAATGACTCTGTTGGAGGGTATAGCCTCCGTACTGCCAAAAACTAGTTATGCCTTACAACACGGACAATTTTGACTAATAACGTGACTCAGATAAACCGACATGAATCCAATCGAGCGTTTATGGGATATAATCGAGGGGTCAGTTAGTGTACCTGTCTTGCACCGGCAACACTTTCGCAATTATGGACAGCTATAGAACCATGATGACTCAATATTTCTGCAGAGGACTTCCAACGATTTGAGTCCATGCCACGTTGAGTTGCTGCACCTTGTGGGACAAAAGAGGGTCCGACACGATAATAAGGAGGTATCCCATGCATTTTATCACCTCAGTGTATATTTCTCTATCATATTTCCACATTCAGTTCCTATTATATTTCCACATTTTCCAACAGAAAGGAGGAAGTATTCGCGGCCGGAGTAAATCAATAAGGGCTGATATTATCACCCAGAAATATCGTTTAAAGATTCTTAATGACTTGGTGACGAAGCGTTCATTATTTGTAGACATATGTATGATTGTTTGCCACTTACTCATTACACACAAAATGAATCTTATGATTTCATGGTTAATAACATATATGTTTGAGACATAGAGCACCCTGTCACGTGGAACCATGTCTAATGCCTTCTTGTAGTCAATGAAACAGGTATGGAGGTCACGCTTCTTGTCAGACGCCTGGGGCATGATGATACTGTCTATCGCAAACAGCTCCTTGCATCCTAACCAAGCCTTGCATCATCCTTTCTGGGTCGTGGAGAATATTGATTTCTTTGCAATGTTCTCCTATGAATCTCAGTTACTTTAAACAGCTAGTTATTGACCTTCGTTACCCTTGTTTCGTCTCTTGTTCTCTTCCATTCTCTCTTTTGTCTCGTATTCTATGTCGACTATCTTCATCGTTCCTCTGTCTCTCGCTCTGCTCTTTATTTCTCGTCGAATCAGTGTACAGTAGTGGTAAAAAAATCGCATCACCTTTCTCACAGTTCTCACCTTTCTCACAATCTGCGATATAATCGTGAAAACACACCACTTGATTTGCAAAAATCGAGCGAGTTATGAAGATAATGGAATCAGAAACATCATAATCCACATAAAATATGTTTACCGATTTCCACTAATATTTGTTCAATTTGTTTGAGAGCAAATTGGATTAGGAGATACAGAAAGCCCATTTCCTTTAGGTGGTGCGGTTTTTTGAACACTGTTGTTCGAACATTCCTCTCTCGCTGCTCCTCATCGACAATCATCCTTTTCTTCTCCCCGCTCCCCTCGTTACACCTCGTCTATTCCCACCCTTTCTCGTCCGCCCTCATCTTCGCATCTCGTGAAAGCTCGTCCGCTCTCGTCCCTTCTCATTGAACACAAACGCCTTCGTTGTGATCCTCCGCGTTACTTCTCGTCGGTTCACATTCCCCATCCGTCTCTCGTAACTCATCATTGCCCCTCGCCTTCTCTCATTCTCCGCGTGCTCTCTCGCTCCTCGTTTCTTCTCGCTCCCCCCCCCCCGCATGACCCCGATGTGTTGGTGCGGCGTTGCGCCTGGGGTGCCGTGGCCGAGCACGTTCGCGCCCCGAGCAGTATGTTGCGGGTGCGGCACGTGAGCGGCGGCTCCGTCTTGTGAGGGGGGGGGGGTACAGGGTGCTCGCGCACACGCGATAACTGCCCTGCAGGAGCCCGGCCATGCAGTTCTAGAGTAGAGCGCTCCGCAACGTGCAGCTGGGAAGGACGTTCGAGAAAAAAAAATACTAGTTTCCCGAAGCGGCTGAGACAGCTTAGTATTTTTTTATTTATTTAATAGGTAATTATTACAAACAAATTAGCTTACTTGATTCTATGTGGCTAGGCCGAAGGCTTTTAAGCCATTACAATACCTACATCATTTCGCGTTCTAATCTTTCGAATTCTGGTATTCACCCCAAATGGTCTCTCCATCGCATCAAAGCCGCGGAAAAGAGACCATAAGGTACGGCTCAGGAAAAAAACCCTGAAGGGGGAAAAACCTGCCGTCAGAAGCCGAGTACATTCTAATCTATCCGACGTTTATTTTAACTATTTATTTTCTGGCGCGGGCGTCCCGCCGTCTCCTTCCAGTGCTTGGCCTCCTCAGCACCTGAAATCAAACAGCGCCACAGAAGATCGTCCGCACCAGCGCCTCTGCTCTTACATTTTCGATCCCCCCTTCCCTTCACCCCCTGACAGCTTAGTAGAAACACCGCCTTTTTAGCGTAGTTGTTGAGAGGGGCATCCTGGGCTCCAAACGATGGCGCATTTCGGTTTGAACAACAAAGATTCGTAAAATAGAACGGTCATGAAGGAGAATTCTACCGGCCGGCTGTTTTGGTTGGTAGTTTCCAGTGGCATTTCCAAACAATAATAAGCGAATACCGGAGCAGTACCCTAAAAAACGGGCGATGGACCGCCTGCGACCTTTCAGTCATCATTATTCACTCCTCACCCCTACACGCGTCGCACGTGTAAGCACTACAGTACCGCACATGGGTTGAGACCAGTCGCAAGCATAGAACTCGTTCTGTCTGAAATGATGATCCGAAGGGGGAGATATCTAGAAGCGGTAAGTCCCCCAAGTGGACGAGTAGGTTGGCGCCGGATCTCACGTTTCAGCGGATGTACAACATCTCCCTCCATTTTCCCAGACATAATGCAATATAATAGGCATTACTCTTACGAAAGTAACAGTCTCAGTAATGCAATTGTCCAGAATCTATACATTTACACTTACACGAAAACAAATTTAGGCTAGTTTGTGAGCTTGAGCTAACGTATGAGGAACAAGCTCGTTTCCAGATGTATATACGTATGGAATTTATGCTCTTACATTGAGATAAGTGGACAGATGATGTGTACAAAATTGCTAGCGTGCTTGTATACTCTGTAGTATTACCAAACACAACAGTGGCAATACATGGCACTCGACGATATAACGCGAGAAGCTAGCGACCCTAATAGCCGGACCTGTCAAAACTATTATATCAAGTACAAAGTGTATATGTTTGAGAGATTTTTGATTTACTTAGATTGTGTTTTGTTAGGTTTTGCGGAGTGATTAGAAAGTTACTGTATATGTATTGAAATTCGAATTAGTCGCCGACTTTTCAGGTCATATCAATAGGTTCACAAGTGAGCAGTTGTCGCCTATTAAAAGTACGTGAAAAGTTCAAAGTGTGCTGTATTGTCTACATAGAATTTCGTGTTACATTTGCTCACTACCTGGTGCGGCCTCTCTTAACTGAAATGTACCTACTCACAACAAGCACATCTGCACCATGTTTCGACACCAACTCGATCTTTATCACTATAGAGCGCTCATGCTATAAACTAAGATTTACTTGGTGATATTGAATACTAATATTCATAATTTCAACTTTGAATAAAATCATCTAACCGTATGTTTTTTGATTGCATGTAATTTTAAATTGTTCATTGTCCGAATATAAAAGCATTAAGTTTTACATAAATGAGTTTTAATTTTTGGTTTCAGCAAGTCAAAAAAAAAACCGTCACAAACGTACGTTTCTTATGCTGATTTTATCAGTGGTACAAAAAGTATACTTAGTGTCATGTGTTTAACTTGGTGATAAGATATTTTATTATTTTTAGACTTGTTGAAAAAGTCCCTAATCAGGGTCAAAACTTTAAAAGTAAATACAGTATTTGAAATATAGTATATTCTCTTCTTCGCTCCTAATAATTTTACAATTACAACAAGAATACTGAAACAATTACAACAGACGTTAAAATATCCCTTAAAAAGGGGTGAGAGTTTGCAACGTACTTGAGGGAGTAAGTGTCACCATTTTGTTATCGAACGCTTTTTGTCCAAAACAATTCGTTTGTATGATTGTTCTATGACATGAATTTCTCAATTAACTATCCCGATTTCATGTTATTGAGAAATTCTCCTTTATTCTTCTTCTTAACTGCCATTCTTTTCAAAGAAATTTGGTTCTGGTTCTAGACAAGTCAACTTTTTAATATTAACTGTTGTCCATCTCCTCCTTTTTTATTCTTTTGTTTTCTTCAGAAAATTTACCCACTTCCGTTTACGAATGCATTTTCTCATTTCAAGGTTTCTCACTCTTCATTCAGTCGAAATAGAGCCAGCCATAAGCCTTTCATCGCCAATCTCGTTTCTCTTTTACTTTCCTCGTATATTGGCTGGTATGAGGAAAACAGAATTCATGATAAAAAAAAGTCGGTGTTTATATTTCGCTGAAAATAACACTGGGTGATCCCCGGAATACGTTTTTGCTACGTTCTGTTTGCACTCAATGTGTACGTGTCATTGTGATACTCTATTGTAGGCGCGCAAACTCAAACACTTTTGTTTCGATTGTCATGGAATTTTATATTTAGTCTTTTCAGGAGAAAAGAAAGAGTTGATTAGATTTTGAGCTTCAATAAAATACTATTTCTGGTAAAATTTCTCATGAAATAAAAGGATTTAATCTCTTAAATGGAAACAAGACTGATAGAAAGAAGATGTTTATTCCAATTAACACATATTGCAACTTTAGAGCAATGGCATTAACTTTACTATGCTAAATTACTTGGAAATATATATCTACTAAAAATAAATTTTGTAGAAAACAAAAAAAAAGGATATAAATCATACGTTATATTGAAGTTGTATGATTGGTCTTTATTTTATAGCATTACTTTGTCATGGGAAATAAACAGCAGTATGTCATTAACTACAAAAACACGTTTTTAGAGCTTTTCTATTGCAACGAGAGACACGTTCAAATATTCAATTCAATGTCGACAGTAATTCACGAATATTTTCAGAATTGTAACTTTATGCTTTTAAAGACAGTGTTTGCGGTCTGCAAATAGGGGCGAACAGCTCTCGAATCGGCTGCTTCCCTCAGCGTCCGCTCGACCGGCTGTCGCATCTCCACTTCGCCTCATCGAGTGCTCGCCCTCCAAAAATCTTTTTTCATTGGCTCCATTTCTTCCCTGCGACTACTTTCCCTCGATTCACGATCAGGAACGCGTTCACTCCAAATCTTACGCCCCCTCTCCTCGCCCACTCCTCCCCCAGCTTCATCGCTCCTCCCCCCAGCGCCGTCGCCTCCCACAGATCTGTCGCCCCCACAAATCTGACGCCCCCACAAATTCGTCGCCCTTCCCCCAGCTCCGTCACTCCTCCCCCAACGCCGTTGCCCATCCCCTCCAGCTCCGTTGCCGTTCCTCCCAGCTACGACGCCTCTAGACCTATCTCCGCCGCCCCTCTCCTCCAGCACCGACGCCTCTCCTCTCCAGCTACGTCGCTCCCCACCAGACCCCTCCCCTTCAGCTCCGTCTCCCCACCCTCCAGCTCCGTGGCCTCTCTTCCCAGCTCCGTCATCCTTCCCCGAGCTCCGTCACCCCTCCCCCCGGTCCGTCGCCTCCTGTTACCGGCTCGGTCCCATCCCTTCCAGCTCCGTCGCTCCACCTCCCCAACTCCGTCGCCCATCCCCCAGCTCCGTCACCACTCCCCCCGCTCCGTCGCCCCTCTCCTCTAGCTCCGTTGCCTCTCCTCCCCAGCTCCGTCGCCCCGCCCCTAGCTCCGTCAGCACTCCCCCCGCTCCGTCGCCCCTCTCCTCTAGCTCCGTTGCCTCTCCTCCCCAGCTCCGTCGCCCCTCCCCCCGGCCTGCCCGTCGCAGTCGTTTCCTCGGCCGCCTCCATCCGCCGGCAGCTCGTTTCCCCGCTTCCGCCCATTTGTCCCCCGCTAACATCTTCATCCCGCCTCGCGCGTCGACCTGCCCGCCGTGCCCCGCCCGCTCGAGCGCCGCCCTACATAACCCCTTCGCGGCCGGCGGAGAGGGTGGGGGGCGCGGGCAGGGGGTGGGGGCGGGGGCCGTCCGGTCACGACCTCCGCGAGGCCGTGCTTCTGGACGTGACGACGGCCGGCCGCCCGCCCCCTCACCCACCACCGCCGGTGTAGAGTTTGGCCTGACTCCGCTCTCACTCTTTCGACCACAAACCTCTAACGCCCTTCCAGTTATTGCTGACGGCAGTTTTCCTCCCTGCCGCACTTGCCGCCACCCACCCTCTTCGCCGACCCGGCGCCACGCCCCCTCGCTTGCGCCGGTGGGCGCCCCTTTAGGATTGCAGCGCCTCCCTCGCCTCGGGTTCCCATACTCCCTCCATCACCCAACCACTTTTCAAAAAATTATTTACTTTTTGTTGGTGTTTACATAGTTCAGTATTATGTACATCATACGTATTTTGTTGACATAACTATTTTCCTTCTAACTTAACATTTAACTACCTTAACAACAAATTGATGTGAGGACTCATAGAGCATCTGCTATTTTAGGTATTGCGTGAAAAAGTATTTGGGACTACTATTGGTTATCTGTTTTTAATACGGGTTGGAAAATGATTGATGCTAAGTTATACTGCGTGGCTTGGGCTATTAAGTTTATATTTGAATAGAAGTTATTACAGAGGTTGGCTATGTGGTACGAGATAGGTGGACACTCAACTATAGTTAAATTCGTAAACAAACGAAGCGAAGCACATGATGAGCACTTCTCTGGAAGGAAGACGTTAATGATTTTAAACAAAAGTTCATTAATCAATATATAGCATGTAAAAACAAGTGGTAGTTTCTTGATTAATGAATCAAAGAAAAAAACTTATTTCACTCACATTATAAAACTGCGCTAATAATGCTTTAAAATGATTACGTATTAGAATTATTTACATATTGAACATTAATTACATTTATTAAAAATTTCAGGATTGTGCGGGGACCCATCATTTGGCCGTAATTGGTGTTCTTTACGTTAATAATACAGCCCTGCCCACACTTCTCCAGAATTAACTAAAACATTTTTCTCTCTTATTTTTTATCCACCATGCATGTATAAATTATCTAAAATCTCATTACTGTATAGCATCGTACTTCTTTGCCAACTGCACGGACTTTACTAATAAACGGTCATTAATATTTCTAATACCGAAATACTCTAATGCCGATCCAGGTGGCTCAGATCACTGCCAATAGTGCCATGGTGATCTCAGGTCAAAGGATCAGGGGTTCGAGTCCCACCTTGGGTATGGTTGTATTTGTGTTCGTCCTTTCACCCATCATCGTCATCATCATTACCATATCATTTCATACACTGTTCCCCGCAAAGAGACACGAGGCTTTTGTCTTTAGTGGAGTATCAGTTAGCTAATTAAAACATACGATCCAGAGATGTAGGCTATAGAATTAAGAATCAGTTCTCCCCTTGACCCGACAACGGATGTTTAGCTCACCTGTTAAGTAAATTCCCACCGACCTACCTGTGTAGCAGAGATAGTTAAGGTTGTAGCTCGTCGAATGGACGCGGTGTCATAATATAATAATAATAATAATAATAATAATAATAATAATAATAATAATAATAATAATAATAACTCTCTCTCAACATTTTATCACCTTATAATTCATAATTCAAGGCGGAACAACCTTGTCTTACCAAGGAATACAGACGAAAAAGCTGATCCCCCAAAATGACTCGTTAATCTCTCCGAGATAAATATGGCGGCCTCAAAAGATATCGTGTAGCGTGGTCATCAATGGCCGAAACATGTAATAATAATAATAATAATAATAATAATAATAATAATAATAATAATAATAATAATAATAATAATAATAATAATATTTAGTATTAATGATATAGCAATAATATAAACTGGAAAAGGGAGTCAGAAAAGGTCCTATCCCGCCAAAAAGTCTTGTCGAAGAAATGTCGAGTAGCAACGGGTTGGTGTGAAGGACGTCGTTAGCGGGTGCCAAGTAAAAACTGAATAATTATAACGTATCAAAGTTTTAGATTCAATGTCTTTACACACATATACATATGAATAAGAAAACGTGATTGTGATATTCGTTTGTGTCCCACCATGCCACAAGCCACATTACCATAGCACACATGCTACCACGCCTTCAGTTCCGTCGTGCTACATCACACAATCAAATATTCTTGCCCGCGGTCTGATCTGACCCAGGCAGGTCAGTGGTGATTAATTTACCCCGTGAACATGGCATAATTCTATTTTATGCATTATACAAGGGAACTGTATTGTTTCTGCTTTGTCTCCTGCTGATACATTGTATATTTTTGTTTGGAGTTTCTGTACGGACACATTCGCCATTGTAGTGATTTTATAATGATTTTTCACTCATTGGTGTAGCTTTTCTACGGAGTTGCTTCCTAAAAATACTTTTGGTTTTTATTTGACATTACAAAAACAGAAAACTGTGAGTGATATACTACGGAGACGTCAATTAAAATGCGTGTACTAGAACTGAGAGCAGCACAAGTTTGTTCGTCACATTTTTGCCAGGTGTCATTTCCCCACGTCTCACTGTTACATATTACCTGATAATCCCTTACCCCAATTATTTTCCCTGTCCGTTTATTACTTTTCGTCATCTCAGTGTTTGTTGTGTTCATGCTAAGTCACGACTAGGAAAAATTTGTTTTAAGTCTTTGACATTCAGATAAATTTTAGTCGTTGGACCTATAACACATTATAAAGTCGTTAGTGAATTTTATTGTTAGTGAATCTGATGTGGTAGTAGTGAATTGTGATATAAGTCTATGTGATTGATTTTATTAGTGTATTTGTGAATCAGTAAAAATAAAAATTATTAGTTTGCAAGATGTTCTCTCAAAGTTTTGTCATTGAGCAACAACTCAGTGCATGAGGCGAGATTTTTCATTTTGTACATCGGGATGGTAATTTAATACCTATATTAAGCTGAAACGGTGAATATTTGTTAATACTATTTATAATTTTTTCATGAATGTATCGTTAGTAAAAATGCATTCACATAGTGACCAATCGTTGGAATGATCTTCCAATTCTAAGCGCTGAGGTCGGAAAAAGACTTTACCCGACGTTAAAAACAGTCGAAAAAATCCGAATTGTGACAAAAGATTGCGTGTGAGTACTCCTATTAAGGGAAAGATTTTTCTTACCGGTGTGAATGTTACTTATAGGATAATATTTTGAAGAGTATTTGCTGATATGAGGAAAACAAGTCATATACTCATAAAGCTTACATACCTCGGCTATTGCCTCGACTTACAAACTTCATCCGCACCTCTTGTTTGCTGCACATAGGGTTAATGACGTTCACAACCATTTGCCTTTCCTTGCGCCCGCACTACCACACCCGCCTTGCACATGTGACCCTTCGCGCTTCCCTTGTAGCGTCCTGTTGGCCATCACGTCGCCTGCAGCAGCCGGTGCGCCGCCGACGCCATTTTCGCCGACGGCTTGCGCGCCGTCCGTTTCGGTCAGCCGCCACGCCACACCTCGGGCGGCGTAGGGGGGCGGAGCTCATACAGCGAGCGACCACGCGCCGCCCCCCGGCCCCCGCCCCCCGGCCCGGGCCTCGCTGCCGCCGCCGCGCGATTCAATATCTGAGCCGGCCACGCGTCCCTCCCATCCAACAATTCAACACCCGCCCCTCCCACTCACCACTGGTCGCTACTCTTTCTTTTCCGTCTCTCAGTAGCTGGCCGTTCGTTCTTCCAAACCTCAACCTCTCCGTCTCTCGCATTTTCCACTCTCCCATCGCATTCCTTGATTGTTCTCTCTTCATTTCACCATCCCGCCATTGCTCAATTACATCAACTCTCCAAATCTGCGTCCCTTCATCCCTACATTCCTCTATTCCTCCAAACCTCTTGTATTCCATCTCTTCATTCGCACACTTTCTACATTCCACCATTTTCCTGTCCCTCCATTTCTTCGATACAACGTCGCCCCTTTCTCATCGTACCTTCATTCTCCTATCCGTACCTTCTTCTCTATCATTCACATACGAATCTTTCTATCTTCCTACACATCCACCTTTCTTCTCTTCCATCCGTCCACCTTCCCCTCTCTCTTAACCCTCCTTCATTTCCCCACTTCCATCTTGTTACCCGCCGTGCTGCTCCAACCGCTATTCCCTCAAATCTCGAAACCAGCGATTCCGACTGCCAGAGGGCGTAGATTGCGAGGTGAAACCGCGTGTGCGAAACACAATAGGCCTGGAGGAGCGGCGAGGTCAGCCGGAAGGCAACGGTCGCTTGTTGAGCCGCCGTGACCCCGAAACTTCTCCTTCCCCTCCTCCACCCCCTCCCCTACCCTTTCCGCGACCTATCTCTTCCCCCCTCAACCCAGGCCGATACACTCCTCGCGTTCTACTTCTCCGCCATTACACTTCGAGAGTTTTATAGATTGACTCCCGCTTTCTATAGGCCGCGGAATCAAATGCGGACGCTGCCTGCGGCGAGCGTAACGCTACCCGATATTTCTATCGGCTCGTAAATAATCGTCGGAAGTGGTTTCGTGAGAATGATCCCAATCCATCCCGAAACTGGAAAGAAATATCTTTAATATGCAGGCGACGCGCAGAAAAAAAGTCGCTTGCTATGAAATTTATATTATTTCCCACTCAGCTTTAAATTGAATGGTCTTCCGTGAGCCCGACGAGTGGGACCTCGTTTGTCTTGATTCGATGAGTTATAGTCTCCCGAGTTTGGGTGGGTGGGGGTGGTGGTGGGGGTGATGGGGCTGGATCGATTGGGGGAGACGGAAAGGGGGGCAGTGGCGGGAGAATTGTCGCGGTTCGCTCTCTCGCTGGAAATAATGCACGGAATAAACTTGCGAGAAAGGCTGACGTGTAGCGGCTTCGAAATGCCACATGTTCTTTTTTTTCTCTTGGCACCTCACAGGTTCCAATCCGTGATGGAATTAATATTATCAGGGTATGAGGCAGTGATCATTATGTCCATGCAGAAATTAGTAAGAACGTAATTGATATTTTGTAAAGCTCTTTTTATTGTACAACATTAATTGTTATTAGTTTGGTACTTCAAGCTCAACCTAACTCTAAAAATACCAAGATATAAAAGATTACGTATACTGCCTACAGGGAGTGGGGAGATATCCAGGGACATCGCTTAGAATTTGTTGTTTTGCCTCATTGAATTTATGGTTCTACAAAAGAAAAAATAATTAAATTTCTCGCATCAATATTTGCATTTAATTGGCCGAATATATTGTATTTTTATGTTAAATAAATACCGATGTATCATCGTAACATTGTAATGTAACCAACTCATATTATCATTTTTATTTTTGGCTATCACTTTATAGATATACTGGTTTATGTATTCACACATTTAAAATTTAAAATTATACATCTACCCGAGTTCGGCCCATTCGGCGCTTCTGTGGCACAGTAGTGTAGGCAAGTTAACTCTAAGGCTGTGAGTTCGGGTCTCGGAGCGTAAAAAATGTTGCTTATAAACACTTTTGCATGTTCATGTAGTATAATAAATCGAAGCAGTTAGAAGTAATGCAAAAAAGTACGTCGCTTTATTATGTCGAATTGTAAAAAGTTGTAGCAACGGGCATCTAAAGAACTTCACGAAATAATTTTCATCTTTAGTGACCTTAAATTTTGGCTGCTGCCAAGGACACGGACGTCATCTCAGTGAGTATGCAGCTGACGGTAAATTATCAGTATAGTATGTGTTCATCTGTATTTTACATTCATGGTTACATGCGGGCTCCGTAGTGATGGACTCGCCTAAACTATGAATAGTGGAGTGACGCAATCAAATATTGCAGTGGGCTGTTGGTAACCTGAGGGGTCTCATCCACACCACTTATCTTGATAGATTTTTACTAATTAACTAATTATTTAATTTCTCTCGAAGGATCACGGGTATTGAAGTCCTCTAGACACCTGCATTAGTACCCCCCCCCACAAATAGCGTCCTAAAAGTAAGCTTGCCACTATCGTGAAATGAGATTCAGAATACAAGAGATTCACCTTTAACTTAAATGTAATTAAGAAAAATAACTGTACTGATACATTATTAAGACTGATAATTGAATATTGTAATTAGCTATTAATCAACAGTTATTGAATTAACAATGAGTATTTGAACTAAGTTAAGTAAAATAAATCAATTAATAGTAAGCAATTAATAGTAAGTAATTCAATATGTGCATGTTAAGATTTGTTCTCGACATGAATTTACAAACCATCAGGCAGCAACTATTGGAACAATAAATTAATAGTTGCATGCATTCAAAGTCACAAATGAAATTAATTAACACTGACAAATAATGATTTAGAATATGACAATAACATTCAAATTCTGTTCTTAATATCCTGTTATTCATAAGTGATGAAACAACAATCACCATATAACATATTGTTAACATAGAGTAAAATGCAGTAGATTAATCAGTTCTCATAAGTTACACTCTAGAACACAAGTAAATGAAATAAGATTCTGCCTTCAAGTTAATCTTACCAACAATAGATTTTTATAAATGATTAAATTAACAGTGTTAAAAATGCAAATGATACCATGATTTATTGCTAGCTGGCTACAACGACGTGATGCCATTAGGATTGTACTCATGAGCACGCGATTATAGTACAGGAACATTGTCAGCAGTGCAAATTATTCGGTGAAAATGAATTAAATACAGCTTGACTGTTGCATAACACAGATAAAGGCGACATTGCAGCACTCGCGTGATATCAGCTGTTCACCTTCCACCAATGAATAGTTCATTAACAAATATAGGTTTCCAGTGCAAACATATATAACGGCAAACCAAATCAAATGTTAATAAGCACTTGCAGAGAACCTGAGGTTTGTGCGAAATGTCCAGTACACTAGCAGTTTCATGGTCAGGATTAATGATGAATAGAATATTGCTGATATCAGATAATAAGTACATCATAACGTAGTCTGATGATGGATCCATGATCGAGTGTAGAACTGACGAGGCCATTATTACTGGCACTTTTCTAGTTCACTGAACGATCAACAGTTATATAAATGTGTAGTTACATGTCTGACATGGAGCAGAGCGGGGCATATCCGCTCGGTATGAAAATTCGGTTTCGACTGAGTTTGTCCGGTACAGGGTTGCCAGAGGTGTTGCGAGCTTATTCCCGACCACTCCTACAGAATTTCTTCAAATAACCTTTCCAATGAAGCGAAATTCCCCAACTTTAAAACGAAAATGTAAATTATGACAAGCACCATGAACTGTCCCTGGGGATTCTATTGGTAGTTCCCTTTAATTCAAATAATACAAATGAACCAATCATCGAGCTGCTCGAAGCCTTATACAGTCTTCATTTTCTCGTGTTTTTTTTTTTCATTCTCTAAGCCTGACGTTTATTTTTCTCTTTTTAATACATAAAAATGAGAGAGAAATACGTATATTGTTTCTTTGTCATTAATAATAATAATTGAGAGAATAATGTTTTTATGTTGACTTGAGATGAAAATACCCATTCTTTCCTCACAACAAAAAAATATCCCCATTTTGGGGTCAAAATCCACATTTTGGGGGACAAAATTCCCCGATCTGGCAACCCTAGTTCGGTAAGTGCCGTTGGTTCGTGCAGATGCTTCGCGCTGTGGAAGCCAACCGACCAATGAGGGGATGGTTGCATAAGATTTAGAACTGCGCATTTTTAAGAAGTTAAGACTCCTTCACACGTCAGTACAGCGGCGCGCTTCCGCTAAGCGCAAGGGCTCTTCCGACGCCCCCACCGTTGCACGCCACCGCCGCTCGCCGTAGAAGGAGGCGGATTCTGCAGGGGTAGGTTTCGCCGATCCTACGGTGACGAACAAAGGGTCCGCAGCAGGTAAAACGCTGGGACCGGCGGCGCAGTGGGAATACCATCATTTAAAGTTAGGGCGCCTTCTCACGTCGCCACGGCAGCGCGCGTCCGTCAAGAGGCAGGGCTCTTCGCCGACCCTCCGGCGACGACGAGCAAAGGGACCGCAGCAGGTATAACCAGCAGCTCTGCGCTGCGGCCGTCGCGCAGTGGGAAGGCCACCATTTAAAGCTGTGTTCTGCTAGCGGTGGCGCGTACGCCCTCCTCAGCTTCGCGGAGCGAAAGTCCTCCGCCGCCTGCCGCAGCAGCGCAAGCCCGCTGCACGTGGGAATGGGCCCTTAGGGCCACTTCCCACGGCGCGGCCGCAGCGCGCTTCGCAGCAGCGCGGCGCGTAGCAGAGCATTGGTTTGAATGGAGGCCTTTCCACGTGCAGCGGGTGGCGGCTGCTGCGGCAGCCGACGCCGAACTCCAGCTACGCGAAGCGGAGGAGGGGCCACGCGCCACCGCTAGCAGAAAACAGCTTTAAATGGGAGCGTTCCCACTGCGCCGCGGCCGCAGCGTTCTACCTGCTCCGGTCCCTTTGTTCGTCGTCGCCGGAGGGTCGGCGAAACCTACCCCTCCAGACCCCCACCCCCTTCCACGGCGGGCGGCGGTGCGGCCGTGGCTCCGGCGGTGGCTGCGTCGGAAGAGCTCTGCTGCTTGAAGGAAGCGCGCCGCGGTCGCGCCGTGGGAAGGGCCCCTTAGTGTTCTGCTAGCGGTGATGGGTATGCCTTCCTACGCTTCTCGTGGCGAGGGTCCACCTTCGAACGCCGCAACGGCGCCAGCCCGCCGCACGTGGGAAATCTCCATTCAAACGAACACTCTGCTACGAGCCGAGGCGTTCGGAAGCGCACCGTGGTGGCGACGTATGAAGGATCACTTAGGTTGATAGAAGAATTAAAGTTCAGTGAGCGTAGTAGTTAATTAAAGGCAATGTTTCATTGAGGTCATGTAATTTGTCACTGCTGTATAGTTTTATGATGTCTGTCTTCCGAGAAAAGCTGCGCACTGTTGGACGCTCGGCGACTAGGCGGAAGTAGCAGCGTTGGTGGCGTGTAATTCCTGGAAGCTGAGAGGGCCCTCAGGCCAGGTGCGGCGAGGCGTTCATTTAGTACTAACAACAAACTCAACAATTTGATCAGTGTTGCGTCAGACGAGATGCATAACTGATGCAATGAATAACGGTTGAAAGAATTGTTACGGGACTGAATAATATACAATCCTCGTATACGAATCTGCGCTGCAGACACATGGCAAAACTTGTAAATTTTGATGCATATTTATAAAGTTGTAAGTGAAAATGTGTTTGGTGGCTGAGGAAATGGATGCTTGCTCAGAAAACTAACGTATTACAAAGGATAGACTTAGTTCTTACTATGTTATTTTTCAGCAAGATAATGAAGATAAATTTGAGAAAGTGTTTGGTAATTACTTGCTACGCGCGCTTCGATATGCAAACAAATATTTTACCTGTTGACGTGCGAAGCTTTGACATCCTGATATTTATAATTTCGTGCAGTTTTTGTATTTGCGCAACTTGTTAACTCGTTAATTTAACCTAATGATTTGGAAATATTATTTTTTTTAAATAGAACAAACTGACAATACCGCAGTCGGCTTCATCGAAGTTTCATTTACAGAACGATAATTAAACTTAAAAATTAAATTAGTTTTCAAATGAAGGGACTTCAGTACGTAACGCAAATAATAATATCTAGTGGACATAATCACACTATTATTCCCACATCCCAACTCATTTGCAATACTAATTGGGTAGCTGCATTAAACATCATTAGTCTTAATACAATTCATGTAATGGCGTGATATTGTGTTTTCCAAAACGTCCATCCGACAACAGAATTCACAAAAATCTGGAAGTTTCTATCTTTTAAATATGAGTAGTTTTAGGTTTAATTAGTTGATTTCCTTCAATTATTATGGTCAAAACGAATTCATATTACATGACCAATTTGTAAGCTAATTGTAGGTGAAACCAATTAAAACAAAGAATCTTCCATCCCGTTATTTATTAAACATCAATGGATATGAACTGAAGTTCAAATCCACATATACATAATTTAATTCTTAGGCATTTTAACAACGAGTCTGAGCAGTACATAATTACTGAATTAATTTCATTCATATTTTTTGCAGTGCCCACTAATTAATTATCAATAGGACAATTTGAATAATAAAATGTGATGTTGTCATTTAGGTAATACTAATATTTTAAAATATTAAATAAATAAGAAATAAGTTGTAGTATTGGCACTATCATTGTTTGTATTTAATGTTTTTATTTTCCGATTTCAGCAACTCGTGAAAAAAATACGGGTTCCGTCACAAACGTCCTTTTTGTTTGCTGATTGGCAGAATCTATTCAGACCCCATTATTGTTTTTGTATGAAGAAAATAATTATGTGAAACTTAATTTTAATTAATTAATTAATTTTGTAAAGTAAAAAGGAGTTAAAACTGTGTGTGACGTACTTTGATAAGTGGTACAATCACTGAACATTTAGTTGAGCTCTAGTATCTGCCCTAAGTGTTATAAATATTAAGTTGAGTTATGAATTCAGACGGCAACGAGTGGTTTGGGAAATAATATATTGCAAAAAGCATATAAGCTACAGATTTTGTCTATTTTCTCTTATCGTGTCGTTCGTGACGCCACCCGTAGTGCTTCATATTCGTAGGCCCGTACCCCAGAAGAAAAAACGTAATTGTAGAAGCAGGGTCGCTGGAAGCAACGTTGATGGAAGTTTTGGAATGTTGGAAACATATCACTGACTCCACTTACTACGCTCTCGCAACTCTACTCACAGACTGACACTTTCGATGCTGACTGACTGACTAACTGTATAACTCGCTGCTTCTGGCTTAGCTGTTGGTTACATGATGGCCTATGAGCGCTCAGCAATTACAACTGTAATTACACAAACCTTCGGCTAAGCCGAAAAACAAGCGCTCAGTGGGGCGTTCTATTCTTTGATTTATTTAGAGTCTTTGACGTTTGATCAGCTGTTATGGTGTCAACTAATCGGGAGCTCAAACGTCACTACTTTAGGCATCACCCAAGCCCCAGATTAGATGACATCGTAACAGCTGATTTTTTGTCAACAGACACTATTATTAAATCAAAGTATAGTTCACCGGGCGACTGGCAGCGTCACGTACAATGCCGCACCCTCTTGTTTGCTGCCCTAAAAAAATTGTCGTGCCAAATATACATTTAATGTCCGGCAAGGACATCGCTTTCAATTAAAAATTGGTATACGGAGTGGCGTTCACATGAAAATTAAAGACAAAGATTAAAAGGATACACATTTTTAAGTGAATATTGACAATCATAATGATTTGGGTTATTTATCCAAAATCAAAGACATTTTAAACACTTTAAAAATTTAAAAATGTATAAATTATTCCTTGTAAGAGATGAGAACTATCTTTCGGCACAATATTTCTATCTGCCTTTCACTGCACTGAGGGGAAAGTCGCAAGTGCTGGAGGCATCAGACATTATTGGATTATTGCTTCGGGATCGTTCGGGTTGGATTGTTCGGGATCGTTTTCTGTCATCAAAGGGCTGTAAAAGTATCTGTTCTCTTTCACTCCTCTGTCTCTCTCTGTTGTTCATCTGTTTCTTGTTCCTCTGTCGTAATCTTCAGTTCCTCTCTCGTCTGTTTCTCTCTCTTAATCTCTCCTTCTGTTCAAAGGCACTAGCACCAACAAACGCACTCTCTCTCTCTCTCTCTCTCTCGCGAATGCCAACTGAAGGAAAAAATGATTGTTTCCGGCCAGGTCAGTCCCATTGGTGTAGCGAATGTTTTATCCCAAGTGGGGCGGCGCTTCCTTCCCTGCTGAATGGTGAGATTCACCGCCGACCCCCGAGTCGGCTTGCGGTGGATTTCCCCTTCAGCCTATCAAGGCACTGCCCTCTGTCGGACAATCTCTACACTCCCGACTGGTTTCTCGAAATGCGACGTGCATTCACGTGTATGTCTATGGTAGTGGAGGGGAAGGCACAATCGCGGGCAATACTTGGCCTATATTTACTAGGCTGTCCGGGTGACGCCGCGTCCATGGCGAAGGTGCCAACGTTTCGGTCACCATTCTGCGACCTCCCTCAGGGCGTAATGAGGAAGGTCGCAGAATGGCGACCGAAACGTCGGCACCTTCGCCATGGACGCGGCGTCACCCGGACAGCCTAGTAAATACTGATCCCGGCCGCGGAAGCCAACGCTCTCAATACGTGGTCTGCTTGTTAGGGTACTGTTCCGGTATCCACCTGGTATTGATCAGATGCAAAACGGAGAACTTCCGATTAGAAAAGCCCGTCGCTAGAATTCGTCTCTAGACAGCGGCCGAATTGGATTTAATTACACAGCTATTGTCGGAAATCCGCGCTCGTCGCGACCCGAACCCTGGACCTCCCCATAGGTTGAAAATTACCGCGGGCATCTGACCAGGAAGGACGTTATGTTTTGGTTTGTTCTGCTGAGAATGTGGTTCGTTGGCCCGTGTTTGAGTTCAGTAGGCGGCCGCGCGCGCCATCCCGACGCCATCACCCCTACGGGGAGGTCGGGCAGCCCCTTAACCTACGGTCCACCGCTCCATGACGTAACCGTGATGTCCGGGATTGATAGATTGTTAGTAATTCCTGGCGCGTCAACTATATGCCATTGCTCCCGTAATTGTAGTGCATGTTTGCTCGGGAAGTGACGGTGGTCTGCTCCCTCTGTATTGCGAGATTCGACGCCGATCTACCCTCAGCTAGTGGGGATTTCCTTCACCAGGTATCTCCCACCAACGGCACCGCCCCGGCCGGGACACGCTCTAATCTCCTGACCGGTCTTCCGCCATGTGTGGTAGTGTAGTGCATGTTAGTGTAAGGGGTGATCATAGGACAAGGAGAAGGTAGGAAAGATCGCGCACGGTCCGTGACCCGTTTGTTAACGTACTGCTCCGCCATTCGCCTTGTGTTGATCGGAGGAACTACGGAAAACTACCGATCAGAGCAGCCGGCTGCTAGAATTCTCCTCCAGACAGCGATTGAATTCGACCCAGCTGACAAGCTTGTGTCGAAAATCCTGCCACCATCCGGACTCGGAACTAGGACCTCCCATTCAGAGGGACCATACATCGTTTTATGCCCTGAGCTATCTGTTGCGGTGTGACGTCCGGGAGAGGGGGCGAAATATTTTTTAAAAATTTCTATTTCTCCTCACGCATGCACTCTGACGGGAAAAGTCTGCTTGAATGCAGCAAAAGTGCTAAAAATGTTGAAATGTTATTCATTAGTCGAATTTAAATAGACTACTCCGTTTCATTCGTGTTTATTGTTTCAAAATGTGCAATTCATTATTCGGCGTGGAAACCTTCGTGCCAAATACCCGATGCGTTCAATCGATGTCACCCCACCACAAATCCCTCCGACGCTCGCGCTGGCGTATTCTTGCCCCGAAACATCACCTGCAACAGCTGAGGCAGCGTAGTGAGTTTTCGCTGTCGGATGTGCCGTACCTCCGCCGAGATTTTATCCGGGCGCTTTGTGCGATCGCTGCGCGGGTGGAGGCGGGGTTTCGGGGCGACGTTTGCCGCCGGGCGAGATGGCTATCGGCTGCGCGGAGGGCGATGCGGGGGCGGGGGCGGGCCGTAAGCCAAGGAAAGTGATCCGGCGAGGATAGAGGCGCCCGCTTAGAGCCAGTCATGCATATTGATTGGCGGAGGAGTGAGGGGGTGGCGGAGGTGTGGGGTGGGGTGGGGCGGGCGGCCCGGGCGACGAAGCGCGGCCTGCTGCTCGGGCGGAGGTGGGCGGGGCCGGGCGGGGCGGGGCGGGGAGGGCACGGGGACGGAGCGGAGGCTGAGGCGGCCCGATAAGACGTGACGAAGTGCGACGCCGGCGAACAGCCCGGGAAATATGGGCGGGGCTGCGAGGGCGGGGGCGGGTTGGCTGGAGGGCGGCGGCGCCGGGTGAGGCAAATGGGGGCGAAGTGAAGCGGGGAAGAGAGATGGTGGTGTGGAGGTCTAAGCAAGATCGGAGGGAATGGAGAAAGTGTGACAAGTGAGGGAACAAGTGGGGGGGGGCAAAGAGAAACGCGAAGTTTGAGGCCGGAATGCGAATCGAGGGGAAGTGAATCAGGAAATAAGATGAAGAGAAAGAGGATCAAAGTAGTGATGGGGATGTACCAAAAATGAGTGTCTTGATTGATTGATTATTTCATGTTAAGTTCCCGTGAAGTTCTATGGTAATTAGCCCCGTAAGAGTGGTGCATGTTTGAATGGCGGGAGGTGGCGGTGTTCCCCCCATCGATGCCGCTGCCGACCCCCGCGTGAATTTGCGGGTTTTTCTCTTCCACGTATCTCCCGCTATCGGCGCACCACCCCAGCCGTGACTAGCTCGGACGTCTGGATATGTGTAGTGCAGGTAACTGTAAGTGTGGTTAAACATGGGGTGAGGATAAGAAAACGATGAGGAAGGAAAGATCGGTGGTCGGTGGCCCTTTCGTTAGGGTACTGCTCTGACGTTTGCCCGATTGATCAAAGAACCTACGTAAAACTCCGATCAGAGCAGCCGGCCATTAGAGTTCTTATGACAGCGGATGATTTCGGCCTAGGTATGTATCTCTAAAATCCTGCCACCGTCACGACTCGAACCCTAGACTCCCTCGGTCAGGTGCAGTGCACTGACATGGGTTGATGATCCAACCTATCTCAGTCGGCCATAAGGGATTAGATAATGCACAATTTTAAACCGGGATGGGAATGTTGGGAATAAATGACGTGTACATTAGGATTAATAAAACGGGACGAAAAGCAAGGTGAAGAAGTAAAGATGATGCACATGAAAACAGTGCCTGTCGATGTACTGGGTGCAATAAGATTGGACGAAGCTAACAACAAGATCAAACTTGTAAAAAGCGTATCGAAATGCGTTGTAAGGAAGGATCAGGCAAGATAAAGCAGTTCGATGGGCTTGTCAGGGGGTGACAGATAAGGCGGAGAAAATGGATCGATCAGAGCCTAACAATGTGAACGTGTATGAAGGATTGGGTGGAACGACTAAAACTTGGAATAACAATGTATGGGCATGGATGGAAGGAGCAATGTGTGTCAGGGTGGAGTCGGATGCAAAAACTCGCATTGATCATCACAAATTTACCATGGAGCGATCATGATTTAAAGCTGTGGAGGAAACAAAGGAGAAAAATCAGCACTTAATGCTACAGGTTAAATGGGGAAGTTGTGTTTAAATCGTGTATCAATTTCCAATACATCTTGACAAGGTAATGACAGGCACCGAGAAACATCAGGGAACAGGCGTGGGAACTTCCCGAAATTCCTATAACTACTGTCCATTCTGCAGTTCATTGTGCACCTCTGCAGTTCCTCCTTCCTCGCCTCATTACCCAATCCGTTCCCTCCTCACTTAACTCGTCCCAAACCTGCCTAAGATCCCCTTCCCCGCCAGATCACGCTCCTATCCACTTTGTTTGCCCCTCTTATCCCCGCTACTCCAATCGCCGCATATCTCCCCACACCACGTACCCACCTTGCTCCTTCCCATCAATCCCACCAACCAACTGTCCTCATTCTTTCTCATTCTCCCCGCGCTTCCTCGCATCTCGCCGCACTCTCCTTGCTTTGCCCGCCTCTTCTTGCTGCTTTCGGCCCCTCGCAGCTCCTCTCACCCCCTCTCAGCTCCTCTCAGCCTGTCTTAGCCACTCTCAGCACCTCTCAGCCCCCCTCAGCCACTCTCAGCCTCTCTCAGTCACTCAGCCACTCTCAGCCACTCAGCCACTCTTAGCACCTCTCAGCCCCTCTCAGCCCCTGACAATCCTTTTCAGCCCTACTCAGCCCCTCTCAGCCCCTCTCAGTCTCTCTCAGCACCTCTCAGCACCTCTCAGCCCCTCTCAGCCCTTCTCAGCCCCTCTCAGCCCCTCTCAGCCCCTCTCAGCCCCTCTCAGCCCCTCTCAGCCCCTCTCAGCCCCTCTCAGCCATTCTCAGCCCTTCTCAGCCCTTCTCAGCCCCTCTCAGCCCTTCTCAGCCCAGCCTCTCTCAGCCTCTCTCAGCCACTCTCAGCACCTTTCAGCCCCTCTCAGCCCCTCTCAGCCCCTTTCAGCCCCTCTGAGCCCCTCTCAACCTCTCTCAGCCACTCTCAGCCTCTCGCCTTCTCGCCTGTGCTCACCCCGTCCTGCTCGATCTCCCACTGCCTCGTTCCTTTCCGTCCCCACCCCGCCCCGCGCCGGAGGAGCGCTATCGCCTGCGCTCGGGGTGCCCGAGTGGCGTGAAATTGATCGTTCCCGCTGGCGCCTTCCGTGGCGCCCCCTTCCCTTCCCCACCCCTCCCCCCACCCCCACCGCGCCCCAGCCACGGCCCGCCCCGACTTCGGCGCCGGCGCCTTTATTTACCTGCATCATTAGGTGGCAACTCGCCCGGCCCTCCGTCGCCGCCACCGCCACCGCCGCCGCCACCGCCGCCGCCAGAGGCAGCCGCCTGCCTGATTTTTCCGCCGACAAAGTCTTCGACCCGCGCGCCCCGGGATGTGACCGAGCAGCGATGACCTGGCAGGGACACGCGAGCGAGTGGCACAGGGAGTGGGGGAGAGTGTGAGCATGAAATAATCTGTTCAGTGTCACAAAATAAATGTGACCAAGTTTTAAAGCTTGTACAGGGGTCGAAGGTGACTACCTTTTGCCAATGAACATGTCGGAAATTTTATGAAACGAAGTTGCACTAGTTATATTTGCAACGATCTGACACAGTCAAAAGTATTTTGTGTACCTGCCAAACATCAGTGAATGAGGGGTTGACTCAAAATTGAGAGTAAAACTCACTTCGTTGTTTGAAATTTCCCACCAATTGTTCATTGAGAAAAGGATATCATCTTCGAGCCATCTACGTGGTCTAGAAGTTTGTAACATTTAGTGTGAGACACCTTGTAACACGAGACTAGGACGTGACATTATTCACGCAGATGTTAACCTCCAGGTGAAAATAAATGTTGTGGAGAATTAGATGAAGATAATTAGACGCAAAGGAAAGCAATGAATTGGTGGGTTGGGAAAGATCAATCGATTCCTCGTGGACAGTTCACGCCACGCAACTTCAATATGTAATGCAGTGCAATGCAATCCCATCACTTAAGTTAATTGTCTTTGTGTTAGAGCACCTGCATCATTAAATGGCGACTCGCATTCCCAGCCGTCAACTTGGTAGGCACCCAGAGTGGTAGCCCCAGGTAGTGACATGACAGATTTCGTCTTTATTTAAGGGTTTTCTGCGGCGAAATTTGTCATAATACGGGTACAAGATTCAGTTTTAAATTTGATACTTCTCAGTTGAAATTCGTTTGCAAATACGAACGTTAAAAACATCAATATATTTTTCTATCAAAATATTCATAGTAAGGGAAACTATGCAAGCTTAACTGTCGTACTTATTTTACTTTGGAACTTTCAGAAACTGTCCAATAAATGAACACAAACAATCATTTTCGTCACGAGACTTTACATTACTGGCACATGATCATCACTAGGGATGCAAATATTTCATGCAAATATATATATATATATATATATATATATATATATATATATATATATATATATATATATATATATATATTTACAGAAACAAGATACCTGCATTCAATTTTCTTTAGAGTATACCAGACATTCTCAATAAATTAGAACCATTTTTATTTTACATATTCTAAAAGTTTTCATATTATTACGCCGTACATGTCGTACCTAAATCTTGTCGTACCTAAAACATGTTTCTTACATAATTTGTTACATGTGAATATATTAACAATTCGAAACGGAACATTTCAAATGAGAGTTTGCAATAAATGTTACTGTTACATGTTATCTAGCCAGTCCTTAGAGGAGTTTTGGTTGCTGCATTGCGTTAGAGCTCGAAACCAAACTAATACACGGTTAATAGTCTGCTGGCAATGTGTGTGGCCGTGTCTCCTATGATTTCTAAAATAATCTCTTGGTTAACGATAAGTACAATCATGTTATACCTCAACAAATTCAAATGCAAGTACACTGCAAAACGTAAAGTGTATATTGTATTAAAATAAGAGCAAAAAGGTGACTGATAATGCAAGAGGGACTCAGCCAAATAACTATGTATGAAATTGGGAGGTAGGAGAAAATGTAGGGATTTTTGTGGCTAATGTAGTATAACTTTTTTAATAAAGAGAGTGAAAACGATGTATCTTAGTGTGTATCCTCATTTAATCATGGGAGGTCGAATAATTGTAGAACTACACTAAAAATTTATAATTATATATTTGCGGGAGGGATTAAGTGCATTGTCTGATAGAATGTGTATTAGCAGACATACAGTTCATAGAGCAATGGTAGTTGATGTCGTATTTAATTCATACGGCGAATAGAAGGGATTGTGAGAAAAATGTAAAAAGAGACCAATGATTCAATTATCAGGTTGGAAACTCAAAAAACTACTTTATTTACTGCAAAAATATATAAATTTTTATATTTCTATAAAACGTTATACAAATACAGTACACATTGTTGCCAGCAACAAAATTATACGAATCAAAAGAGAACATGTTCTGTCGAAATAAATACATACTCTCCTATTTTATCAATACTTGAAACATATTTTCATTTGATTTTATTTCCAACAATGCAACAATTTTCTTTCGGGGCACTGTTCTTGACATTTTGTTGTTTTGTGCTGTTGTTTCAATTCCTTCTACCACAATTCATTTTAAAACAATTCATCTCCTTTCATTACATCTCAGTTCACTGTATTCAGAGCCACTAATTTAATTTTCCTTTACTTTGTATCACGTAATTTGATTGTCTCTTTTCCATCACATTCACTGTATTAACAAAGTTGCTAGCGTCGTTGCTGATAATTGTCGTGAATGGGACTAACGAGAAGGGAAGGACAGCGTTGTGGCGTAACGGAAATGATCAAACCTAACGAGGAAGAATAGGCAGACGTGCGAAAGCACAGGTGAATGTAATTGACAAGTGAGGATTCTCAATGATTAGATTGGCGAGATTAAGTAAAGAACGTGTGGCGGAGAGTAATACTTAATGAGTTGGTTGCCGCAATCACGTTATGAAGCGGAGGACGAATGAACTACCAAGAGGAAAAAAGGACTGCCTGAGATTACTCAGTGGCATCCTTTGCCGTCTACAGTGTAACTGACCTAAGGTTCTAGTCGACTGAAGTGTGTTTCCCGGAATTGCTCTATAGCTCCGTCAAATCCAACCGCTGCTGTTTAGAAGAGCATGACGAACACATTGATTTCCATTATTTTTCGGAGAGTTTCAGTTGAGAACGAATCAAATCAGACACGTCGTAACCTTGAAGTGTCTATGGTTCCCTAAAGTATTGTAATGTTTCTTAGTGGTGAATTAAAACATATAGGTAATAGTTTAACAAAGGCGTTTATTTTGTTTCTTAATTATACTCTAAAGTACTTGATTAATTTAGAGATAGGTCGCGCAGTCCTTGTGTTCTTTATTTGGTTATTTCCTTTCACACGACTCAGTTCTCTTGAATATTTATTTACACTGTTCATTTCTTCTGATTATTTATTTACACTGTTCACTGCTTCTGATTATTTACTTACACTGTACACTTCTTCTGATTATTTACTTACACTGTTCCCTTTTTTACACTATCGCACAGCCTGCTGCACCTACCACGGTCCGATGCACTGTCCTTAATCCTCTGAGCCGCTGTTCTCCTACTGCACCGCTGTTCACCGCAATGCACACTTCACAGCTCTGCTTCCACTTCAGACTGGCTTAGACTGCATACTCACTGACTAACTCGCGGCCTCCGGCAACGGCGAATTTATACCTGGCTGGCGCCCGTCTCGGCTCATCCGGAACTTGCGCCACACTTCTACACCACTCGCGAAATACTCGGAACGGTTCAGTTCGGGGGAGGGGGCGACGGCAGATGACGCAATCCGCGCAGAGAATTCCCGCAGATGATGCAATATTCGTTACTGTATATTGTAGCAGGCGGTTGCCCTCATCAAGAGTTTTCCGTTATTTCTCAGGCTTTAGTTGCAGAGAAACGTCGGTACAGTGCCTTATCAAACGGCCCAAGAAGTGCGCGTCTTATTACTATGTCCCTTTCTGTCCCATAAACTATACACTCAATACTATATACTCCTATACACTCCATTCACTTTATTTGGTACATAACATTCTATTATCCTGTCTAATTCACTGAATTAAAACAAGTCTTGTGTCTCAGTGAAGACTATTTTCAAATGTCTTTCGTTGAGTAACAAAACATTTTCTGCGCATCAAACGAATCAATTCTGAAACCAAAGATTAAATGTATCATCCGAAATATTTGTTTCGATTTAAGGGCTTAGTACATTTCGAATTTGCTTCATTATGTGCTAATTATTATTTAATGAAGCGTTTTTTGCTTTGGAACTTCTGAATCCCTTGTTTGTTAGTAGAAATTGTTTCTCCTCGTTGTATTTTATTTCTGTAGATCATGGTCTGAACATCGTACTAATTCGGAATTATTATCTTTTAGTTATATTACTTTTAACACCACTTGTAATCCGATTTCGAGTGGCATTTCAAGGTTACCAGCTGGACGGATACGAGTACATTGTCATCCAATCGGATGCTCCAATATAAAAAATTTAAGTCGTAATGAAGCTCGCGATTGGATGGCGATGTTCCCCTCCCCGTCCACCTCCGTGTTATGAATTGCCACCCTCATTATATAGAAGTATAATAACGAATTTATCAGTTATTTTCAACTCAATGAGTTTTATTCAATATTTAAAGACAAATATTTGAGGTAGATGTTTTCATTTAGTTACAAACTGTAATTCAATTTTAGATTACACAACATCTCGCATTGAATGAAAGTACACTACGTTAAAAATTCACGAAAAAAATACATCGGTTTATTTTAATCTGTAATGGGTTTCATCCGTCGAAACAGTCTGCAGGCCCTTAAGCGTAGGACTTATTTCTTTATTTAGCCAACTTTTAGTATTTTGGTAGATTGGGATTCTTATTTTTATCTAAAATCTACTGAATTCTTGTTTTGAACAATGCTTCATTACTCATGTTATAAACGATATTCCAAAGAAATACCCTAAGAATAACACTTGGAGGTAAGGCAGCATCTCGCTCTTTGCGGACGTAATCGAAGGCATTCTGGACCAGCGTCAGAGCAATGCGCGTCGGCATCCCCCCTCCGTTGTCATCCGTCCCCTTTCGTCGTCTCGGGAGGCGTCTTCCGTCGCTTCTGCCAGTGGCACAACGCGCCGTCCGCCCTCCCTCGCCCCCCTCTCATCCCCCTCCCGTTATCCTTCTCCCCTCTCCCTCCTCCCCCTCGGCCGCGGGATGTAAAGGTCGTTTGTTTACACGCTCCGCCTGACGTCAGTTGCAGTCTCTGACGTGCCGACTTCGCTTTATTGCTTGGGTAAAGCCCAGGGACGGCCCAGAAGGCTTGTGAGCTGCAAATGGTCACGTGATATAGCCTGTCTTATGTACTCACTTCGAAGTTTAAGGTATTTGCCGACGTTATTACATCTATGGTGTAAATTGTGATAGCACAATTCAAAAAAAAAAGAAAATATATCTCGCGATTTTTATTTTTACGTTTTCACAGTAGTATCCCTTTTTTTTGTTTTTCGAAATGCATGTTTCTTCTGCATATTATCATATTTTCGGACATCGTACTAGTATTTCAGCTAAAATGTTACAAATGCACTTTGTGTAGAAAGTGGTTTAGGGTTTACGATGTCACTAACTGAAGAGGAATACATGGTCGGGCTACGACCCATCTACAACAAAAATCATCACGGTGCAATAAAAAGCGTTAGCATCAATTGATATTTCAGATGACGGTGCTGCATTTTTTGCTTCAACTAAATAAATATTTTTTTAAACATAATATTACCCTTTAATTTTTACTTATCTTGACGTTCACAACTTTTCAGAAGGAAGGAGATATTTTATGCTTCGGTTTGCTAGTGTATAATAGCCAACACAAATCACGTACGTTCAAGAACTAGATCATTAATACAATATTTAGTAATACTAAAAACCGCATAATCTTTCTCACAGTTGTAACCTGCATTATAATCCTAAAAATACACCACTTGATTATCAAAAATCAAACGTGTTATGAAGGTAATGGCATCAGAAACATCATATAATCCACATAAAATTTATGATTACTAATTTCTACTAATAATTGTCAAGAACGTTTTAGAGCAAATTGAATTAGAAAATATAGAATGCCCATTTTCTTTAGGTGATGCGGTTTTTTTAGCTCTACTGTAATATCTAAATTTTTACTATCCTTTATTATTACATCCAGTATAGTATTGTCTATTGTAATTAACGTGGTTTTTCTAATCAGCGTAAGTGAACTTAGCAAACTCGTGTGGGTGGATTACGCTGGAATAGACGTAACGTTTACTCCAGTAAAATTATTTCATCGTGTATCTATCAGATAATTGCACTATACATGTAAACAGTCAAAAAATTTCGTTTTGCAAACAACCGATCAATTCTGCCGCGGAAGCTCTCGACAAAACATTGTAGTAATGCATAATCACAGTAAAAGTGACATTTTCTGTACAAGAAGAAAAAGTAGTAGCAAACTTTACCATTAATTACTGGCTCTTCAAAATGCTGAGGAATATTCGTGATTTTCTAAGGAAGTGCTATTTAATCCTATATTATTACAATTTGGTGTGATTTTTTTAATCTCATCTACATACGTTAGTTAAGAAAAAATATTTTCTTTGGTGTCCTCATGAACCACTGGCTATTATGGGTTTATTTTGTAATTTAAAGCTAATAGAGCCTCCAGGAAAATGCATGAACGTGCAATGCATGTGAGATTCAATGTTCCCACGAATAAAAAGTCGGTTTTATCACATTAATACGAGTGCTCATGGTCGTATAAAATTTGCCGTCGTTTGTTCATCGGACCCAGTCTTCGTACTTTTTAGATATTCTTCCTGATTGTAGCCCCTGGCAAGAATGAAAAATTGTACTGGATTCGCGTTAAGGAACCATTTCATCTGCATGTCAAAGAACTCCATCTCGACGTTAACGGGGACTTTCTAGAAGAAAGAGGACGTTTAAGGTCCATTCAGTTCGTGCTCCACGCTTCCCAGCTGCTGCCTCAGATGAATGTTCTGCAACATGAGGATTACCTCGTTTCATGCCACACGTCTCATTGCGATTATTCTAGAGGGCGGTAATCCTGATAATGGATCTTTAGCAATTAATGTTACCATGAGCAGTGTTCGGTAACTATATCAAGTTGCGAACTTCACGCTGTAAACTTCGTTTTTTTTATTTACATATTTGAATCATTTATATTCGTTATTACTGACCTGTGTAGCAATGGCGAATAAGGCGGCAACCATGTTTTTTTACGGTAATGTAACTGTGTTTTAATGTTGGAATATAGTACAAGGAAAAATCCGAATTATTTCCACGATTTAAAAGAATGTAAAATGTGTAACAATTTGTATTTTCTTACATTCGAGGATGTGCTTCCAACATTTTAAATTCTTTCTTACTTTTACATTCAAATTGGAGATCGTTCTGCAAAGATAAATACATGTTTATTTTGTTTTCGCGTTATTAGCTAATTTAGTTGTCTCAACATATAATTGTAAATGAAGTTCATACATATAGTTTGTTTTTGAAAGATTAGGAGACTTAGTTCTGTGATGATGCTTTGATGATGCTATTCTTAATACAGAAGAATTTTATATAGCTTGACTACTACTAACTAAGAAACATCATACACAGTTGAATTTTTTTGTGTTACAATAGTAAAACTAATACCTAATAATAATAATAATATTAAAATAATAATATTAAAATTATTATTATTATTATTATTATTATTATTATAAAAGGCCATTTTGCGGTTATGAATCTCGATCATAATGAATATTTTCAATCTCTAATTGTAGTAAACACAAACCACCAAGTGGCCTGTAATGTTAATAGATACTTCAAAATGATTCACGAGTGGTATCAATATGGATACGAATTGAAAGATTAAACGATCAACCCCGGTTAATTACAAATGTCTCAATTGGAATGATTTTTCCGTTAATTGTATTCCACTGTAGTGAGATTCATGTAAACCATTTTGGGCTTTTGGAAGATATTTAGAATATTTACCCATTAATGCAAGTACTACTGAATAATCTCGCAGTAATGAAAAAGTAAATATTAAATGAACATTCTACAAATGTGGTAAATAACACTAGTTATGTTAAAAGAACAGAACAGAAAATACAGACAAGACAAAGTGTCAACAGAAGACTGATCCTTTCATTTTTCGTTTCAGGATTGAGAGTTAAAAGATTTAACGATCAACTCGCCAGGGAAGGATCTAGCCAGATCGAAAAAGAATAAATCTCTATTAGTGATTCTGTACTAATATATGTAATTCTGCACAGAATTCATTACAATATATTATTTTTTTAAATATTTAGAAAGATTTCCCATATTACAAGACTTAACATTTTAAGACACCGGACATAATATCAAAACAGCACGATAAAATGCAAAGTAGGGCTGTACTTGTCCAGGCTTGTAAAAAATGAAGAATGAAATAGTGAATAGTTGTACAGGGTGTTGCCCTTTTATTTTCACAATCGCTTTAATATTAACTACAATGCTTGAGTTCTGCACATCACTATCGTACTTTTTGCAAGAAGGAGAAGAAGAAGAAGAAGAAGAAGAAGAAGAAGAAGAAGAAGAAGAAGAAGAAAAAGAAGGAGGAGGAGGAAGATGAAGGAAGATGAGGGGAAGAAGGAAGAAGGAGGAATAAGAAGGAAGAAGAAAAAGAAGAATATGATGAAGAAGAAGAAGAAGTATAAGAAAAGAAAAAAAGGTTTTGACGTTCTTCCTTCTCAGCGGGCCAATTTTGAGAGACGGTAGGAAGCCGACCAATAGACCGTGAGATTTTCCGAGATAAATCTGACCCGTCCTGTCTCAGTATTATGATGAATGTCGCTACTTGATAGATGGTGATAGAATGAATGGCAGACGAATAGCGCCTGCCTCGAGAACACCCTCTTTCAAACTCCTTTTGTTTACTACAAATACTTTAGAGAAAACGTAAATCATTGAATCTCGTACAACAATCGTGAGAATGAGCTACGTGTACAGCCATGTACTACGAGCTAAATTAAATCCCACATATACCACTTCCCGCACCACGATCAGATTGTCTAGTTCCCTTGGTATATTAAGCAAATCCTGAGATGACACCTTGTTTTGCTTCTGGACATACATTTAGCTTCGTATGCACACAATTTTTAGCTCTTCTTTTGCTATTTGTGGTAGAAGTGCCGGTGATGTGGGTTAGTATCCTGTTGAAAATGCTGAAAAATGAAATCAGTAGTTAATTTATCGATGCTTATAAGTTTTCTATACCTGGGGATCATAATGTTTAGTTTTAAAATGTTTCTAACATTTCTTTTTCGGACCTTTTTTTATCATGACTTAAGTATGTGTAGTAAAAGAAAGGGGATGTATTCTGGAGCTCAATAAAAGTGGGCATACATCTCTGGCCCATATATTACATACAACTTTTACTTTTTATGGCGAAAATAAATCAAAGCACATATATTAAGTTGGAACGAAAGTTTGTTTGGCTACCCAACGCTAGGTTCAGCTGTCGCGGAAAGTGAGATATCACTGGGTACACTCAGTAGTATTCCACTCATGAAAATTCAGTCTAATAGGGTGTGCGCGAATTCGCACTATACAAATTAATCCTTCACATTTTCAAAAGTTTGCTTATTGATGAACTTCTTTTTATAAGTGTGTGATAATAATCGTTATTGTTGTTTTGTTACCAACTGTTGCTACAAAATGTTTTATATTTTATTATATGAATTATTAATTATATGAATGTTATAAAATGTTATAAATGTTTGTTGCTACAAAATGTTATATAATTTCACTAAATCTATTCCGCACAAGTTTTGCGTTTATGTGGAGGGCAGTTAAATGATGTCTTCCATGTTGTATTAACTTTCTTATTTTAGTATCACATTCGTGATGTGCTTTTACAGAAACATTTAAATTCATTTATTGTTTATCATGTGTAATCAAACATTTATATTTCATTATGATGGATGTTATGTTATGTAAAACGAATAGAATCGATTTTTTAAAACTTAATAATTTGGGAAATGCTGAGTTTACAGGAATATTTAGCGCTTAAGCTGTTTTAAAATGTTTGAGACTTTCCAGAAAACAAACATTAAGCCAAACAGGCGTTAGTAAGTCCAATATCATTCATTGTAAACTGAAGAGCATGTAACACGTCTCTAAACATCAGCAAATTGTTACCCCTCACATACCATTGCTGATTAAATTAAATTTAATGAAATTATTGATTACATTCCCAACAAAGAATTTTTGATCTGTCGATGCCAATTCGATTAGCTGACAATTGTTTAAAGTCTTCCTGTTTTCTCAAGATAGAGATCGTAGTTCTCATCAGAAAAAAACAAACATCATCATCGGCACTTTTCTCCTGAAAATATACCCGGTTTACTGAAACCTTTGCCTACCAATGTTCCTCACCACTTAAGAAATAATGGAATGTACAGATCTTATCATCCGCTCTAAACTTCTTTCTCTTTTATCCACCCGATCATTTCCGCTCCACGCGCTGAGAACCCACAGTATAACCAATTCCTAGTTGGCGCTCCAGGCAACGCGGCGCTCGTCAACTGTTTTTGTGAGGCCGCCGCCGCCACTGCCTATTCCTTAACGCGTTCAGCACCGTCAAACTGGAATTTGCATTAAGTTGGTGTCTCAATTAGGAAGCCGAGACCGCGCGACCACTTTTTAATGGGAGAGTCCCTAGCGGAACTGGTTAAAAGAATTAATTATTGGCAAATTCGACAACTTTCTTCTTTCGCAGGCGTCCGGCCCAATTGGAGCTCCCGCTTGACATCCGCGTCCTACGTTTGGAACTCCGTTTTTTTTCAACAAGGCTACCTCAAATGAAAGTGAGACTCTTTTTCACTTGCTTACTTTGTAAAAAGAGTTGTATTGTAATTGTGCGCCGGAAAACGGCGGGTTTTCGGCACAAGATACCGAAACAGGGCCCTAGTAACAAACATGTGGATAAGTCTTGTTTCTATATTAATAAATTACTTTAACACGTTGTGTAGTTAGAAGTCATGTTTTGTGGATCCCCGTAACCGAAAAATTGATTGACGCCAAAAGCGTCTGTCCGTCCGTGTGTGTTGAAGGCATTTCTGTTTTTTTTAATGCAAAAATCGAAAATAAAACATTGTTAGCTCTTGGATCTTAGATATAGCCAATATACGTTATGGGGAATATTTACGAAAGTTAACACCTGGACATTGTGTTGGCACGTCTGAACACAGCAGTGAAGTGTAAATTTTATTTCTTTGTATAGCTCTGTGAAGCATGTTTCATGTAGTATTTAATTACAATGAGTTTCTTTTAGTTTGTGTATGAATGTAAAGTATCTTAATTTGTAATACGTTTTTGTTTGTATTTCAGTTTACGTATTTTCCAGAATAGCACGAAGCTGTCAAAATACTCCGGATAATTATCGTCATGTGTGTGGTGAGATGACTTTTGCTTTCCACATAACGTGGAATTACTCCAATCATAAAGACAGCATATGACCTCTATTTTGGGTTGCGATTTGGAGATCTGGACACGTCCTAGGCACGACATACAATATGCGCGGGGCGATTGTGTAACGGTTAGCGTACCGGACTGTTGTACCCAAGTTGGTGGGTTCAAACCTGATAGAAGACGTGAGCGGAAAAATCCTTCGTACGCCTTCCTTCGAAGGGGAAGTAAAGCCGGCTGTCCCATGTTAGTAGTTTTACTTGCATGTTAAAGATCGTCAAGCATAAATGATGCCTCTGAGCTAAATTGAAATCGCCTGTTTCTCGCCCAAGAAATACCTTCTTTCTCTGCTAGTTGGTGAAACGAGCGTAGCGAAATTTGCGTGGTCAGACGGAAGAGCAGGCCTCATGACTTGAGTCTCGCCACGTAAAATAAGGCATTAATTCAAGTCAGTTCAATATGCTAGTGCGTTCTTGCCGTTTCAGAGATTTGAAGCAAGCGGCAAATCACATAAACCGTAGCTATTTCGGTATATTCCCTCCTGCATGGCATGTCCCGAAAAATAAGGCGGGCCATAGAATACACCAAACATCCCATCGTTCATTTCACGGCATGAGAAGGTCTGCCTGTACCACTTCTCCAGCAGAGTGCAGAGTGACGAGGACAGTGGAAGGGAGAATTCACCGCATCCGTCACTTTCTCTGGGTGAATTTCATTTCTTACATTCTCACATGGAGTTCTCCCGCGACAACTGCGCTGTTGCAACATGGAGGGCAATTCCATCAAGACATTTTGCAAATGGAACGAAGGTATAAGGGAAAATATATATTTGCACGCTTCTGTAGGGCAGGTGACAAGAAAAGGCACGGAAAAGACTGCAAGCGACGTGTAAAGAGAAGACGTTTACGGGAATAAGTTCCTTTATTTGAGGATAGTAAAGATATAAAACAAGCTAGACCTTCTAAACAATGTCTAATGGCACATTAACTATTATTGACCCACAATTTAGGTTTGGGGCTTTTTTTCAGAAAAAAGAACTGCAAGTGAATTTTTTAGTATTTCTTCTTGGCAATTATACATTTTAAAAACTAGTGTTGATAAAAAAAGTTGGTCCTATTTGTATATCTCAACCACAATTTACGATAGTTTTGATATTTTGAGAAAGCAAAGGATTCCAAAGTTCAATTTTGTTGAACTGTGTAATCAATGCCGGACCCGTGTTCACTGGTGTGTATACGTGACAAGCAAAATATGTAAATAATGGATGATAAGATAAATGGATAATAGAATGAATGGATAAATAATTAACCATTATATGTTATACAACATTTTCTTTAATTTGGTTTTCATGCGTTTACTTGATTTTCTTATGTTTTATCATAGATAAGTGTTCTGAATTAAGGAAATTAACATTATTGAAATTCGATGGAGCAGCAATCCTTATTCGGAGGGGGGACCAGTCACCACTGCCACCCACACCAATTGTGCGAGTGGTTCTTTGAAATTTGAAAGCAAATATGATTGACTTGATTACATTTCGTCAAGAATCAGTGAAAGCTATACGTGACGTACAAAGCAGAATTGTAGTAGGTGCATGTTTTCATTATCTTCAAAATTTCTTCCTCATCCTGTTTCTATATACAGTTTATTAATAAATAAACATTGACATCGCGAGGTTAACAACATTTTTAATAAATAGTTATGTTCACTTCCAAATTGCACAACACTTGCGTTAAACGCGAAATGAACTAAAGATTTCTTTTTTTATTGCTACCAAACTGCAGCAAACGCAATCTACTCCCACCAACTAGCAAAAGGAGATCTCAACAAAACGTGCCCATAATGAATTTACATTAGTGCAGTCTAAATTTATCTTTTTTGTTACATAGGGCCGCATCAACATCTCGGTTACAAGCAATTACTATTGGTTTGAAAGTTATGGTGACTGTGAAGATGACATGATGTGGTAATGATAGCGGTGAAACGACGAACACAAATACAACCATACAAAAATACAACCTCGCTCGCACCCGCGATCCTGCAGTCCAAGATCGCTACGGCACTACTGCCTAAACGATCTCGGCCATCCTGACGACTAAATTGACGTTCCGCAAACAAGATGTGAAAAAAGCAACAAAGAACTGTTACTGGTCGGATGCAGTTCAGATTTTTTTTGAGACTGCGAACCCACATCTCGTTAAATACTACGACAACGACTACATCGACGTTGGCACACATGCATGTGTAGTGTGGACAATCCATTTTTCCTGTGCGACCCCAGCCATTAGCACGTGACCACTGGGATTCCCAGGCCTTCTACCAAACGAAGAGGGATGCTCAGATAAGATGATAACAAAGCTTGAGAGAGATGTCGAAGCTCCAATGAGAGACCGAGCTTCGACAGCCTGCATCTCATCACCGACGCCCGAAACTAAACATAAAGTCGTAGGCTTCCGCGGCCAGAGTCCTGTGCGTGATCTTGGCTGTCCGGGTGACGCCGCGTCGAAGGCTGTGTCGCCGACGTGTCGACCATCTTGTCGGGGTCTTCCTCGCATACCAGCCCTGAGAAAGACCACGAACTGATGGTGGAAACCAGACAATGATCGGCAACACAGCCTTCGGCGCGGCGTCACCCGGACAGACAAGATCACGCACGAAACCCAACATGTTGCTTGCAGCGAGTGGCCGCCTGTTCAATGATCTCCGTAGCGAAGCGAGGCAGTCTGCGGAGAAAACCCACCGCAAGCGGGCCGGAGCGCGCGGCGCAGCCTGGCATCACACCGTCTGAAGTACGTTGCGGAGTATTGCGTGTAGACTACCTTCAACGGCCGCCGCGGGGCGGGAACAGTGTATGCTAGAATTAACCCTACAGCGAATGGTGTATCCAAATGGCAACGACTTCTTCTGGCGTCTGCGTTCTTTGTTTATTATGTGCAAGTGTCAAGGTTGGTTGTTTGGTTGTTAGTGATTCCAGACGCGTTATTATTCCCGTAAGTGTAGCGCACGTTTTACACTATGGCACCGGAGAGACGATTTTGAATCGATCACGTTTTCTGTCAGGCAACTGCTGAACGTATATTTTCGTCAAACAATGAGCATCGACTTTTTGTAGCATTACATAATTTTCTGTAGGTTACTTACACGAGAGAGTGTAATTTATTTGAAAATATTAAAAATATTGTGCGTCAAGAGCAAAACGGCAAAGGAATATTTTGTTGTGTTAAATATCGCGGTCAGTGAAGAATGTCTTTGAGAGACAAATCAGCGTGTGCATTATCGTCTGTCCAGGCCTCTTGGATTTCAGTCTCTCTGTGCATCCAATTTCCTCCTCTAGTCCTCTGCGACCTACTGCTCATCACCAGTTTTTGATCTCCTTCGCCTTGGTCCGGTGCTTTCCGCGCTCAACCCCGTAAAACCGACATTTGCATTAAGCCGGTCTCTCAATTAGGATCCGAAGACTGCGGACCGCGGTTTTAATGGGGACGTCCCCGCGCTCTCGGTGAAGAAAAGCAAAGGGGACTAACCGAAATGAAGAGCAAGGGAGCGAAGAATTAAATATAAATTATGGGAGGCAGAAGTCATTATTTAAGCACGATGCAGGAATTAAATGCGGCTTACAAGTTGACACAGAATTCTGATTATTCTGGGAAATTTATTGCGGAATTTAATCAGAGAAAACAGCCGGAGAAGAGGAAGAAAGTTTGAAAGTTCGGAGCGATGGTCCCAAGGTTAGTGACTTGTGTGCGGGAGAACATAAAAGATTCTAGGGATTTGAATTGTCATACGTCGTCTTCGCTTGGCATTTTACGTCCACAACTCTATATTCCTGGATAAAATATTCAATTGCTTGTGTTGTAAATCTTCATATGTTTGTTAATGTGGAGTATAAACAGCATGCTTTGCGATCTTTCGAAAAGAATTTTAAGGTTTTTACTAGAGGAACTTTTTTTAAACGTAACCCTCCTTCCGTTGCTGCATTCCTGTTATACTTTTTATAACTTTTGTAACTTTGTTATACTTGATCGTTTTTATGCTTTTATATTTTCTGATTCCAATATAATGAAAATTAAGTGACCAGCCGGTGCTTCAAGACCTGAAAATGGATTCTTTCTTTAAATACCACTTTCGACAGCATTGCCCCATGAATGTAGATTGCGTTTTCATTGGTTCATATTGAATTCTTACCGTTTACCTTTAAACGTATTTGATACATATTTTATTTCAATATATAAACAATTAAAACTGTAAATGACGTATGTATTTCCATTTTTTCTAATTTTTTTTTCGTTTTCTAAAGTTACCAACAAAATCGTCAATTTATTTATTCTATTTATTTATTTACGTCAAAAAAATTAAACATTGTGTGTGACGTGCTATGGGGAGAACATTTGAAGTTACATTTATGTCGAGAAGCAAAATAAGGTGCCACCTCAGCATTTGCTCTAGGATCAGGGAAACTGGATGAAAACCTGATCGAGATGGGGGTCAATGGCCCAGAAGCTGTATTACAGTACTTGTTACAGACTCTTTACAATTATACAATCCAAATGATATATAATACATTAAATGTCATTGTTAAAATTAATATTACTTTCCTTTTGGATGCTCGGTATAGTCTCTGATTGTATAGAAAAATTAATATTGTACCTACGCAGGAAAGTAAAGCAATGCTGCCTAGGATAAAACGTCTATATAATTATTTTAACTCGCATTATCTCTCCTTCTTGAGACTGATTAAGGCCAGTTTTGTTCCATCAGTTACAAAAAGAGGTATATTATTGGCGGGAGTGACTGTTTTTTTCTTTGCATTTGTTCCCGTTCTAGGGCAGCAAGGTATAGGAGTATTCCAAACTATGCAGGACCGGAGACAGCAAGTTTAAGTCCTATGATGTTTGGGAGATTTTTTGAAATAGTTATGAGACATATTCTACAAAATCATATATATAATTCATCATACCCCAATAATACCATCCATAATACCATAGACGAATAATACAAACATATTTCTATTATTTGCCATATAATAAATCAATTTGTAATATTATAGCAATATGACGCCTTGCAAGAATTTCAATATAAAATTCCATGAGTTATAGCTGTGATTTTCCTCTTATATTGAGCGAATGGTCTTTATACAAAGTAGCTTCTCCGTGATAAACGTATCTGTTCAGGAGTGGAATACGATGAGTTCTCACTCAGTGTGTCCATTGTACGCTCAGTAGCTCTCGCAGTTTCTGTTTATGTTACTGCTTCGAGCTTCCTTCCCCACCTCGCGCTGGCGTCAGTTTCATTTGTCCTTTGCCTCTATTAATTGCCTCCCCCCATCCAAACCCAACGACCCCCTGACCCTCCAACCTCCCCCAGAAACTGCTCGGTACCGGTCAAAAGCCTCCACCCCCTCATTGCCATTTACGCTGTCAACCCCACCACGCTTCGGAAAGTCTACTCTGTCCGATACCGGCCTCAGGCCGCTTCCCTGCCTTATCCCACTCCGCTTCGCTCCATTAAGCCCTCCCCCCATTTCACCCCATCTTACCCGTCTACGACGTTTCTTCCCAACTTCCTTTCCCCTTCCCCATCCTACCCTTCCCATCCTCGCCCAATTCTTCCCCACCTCACGTTTCTGATCCCAGCCCTCCTCTTCACCACCCCACGCCTTCCTGCCCTGATCTTCCTCCGTCTGAGTCGGCTCCTTCCTCCTTGCCTACCTCTCCCCGCTTGAACGTTTTAACCTACCCCACGCCGCCCCGCTCCGTACCACCCCACCCGTCCCCAAACTACTCTACCCTACCCCACCCCACCCCACCTCACCCCACCCCTCCCCAAACCACTCTACCCCACCCCGCTCAGCTCAACAACAGCCCACCTCGCCTCACCGCACCGACCTCGACACACCTCGCCCCTCCCCACCACGAACCACCCCACCCCGAACCACCCCATTCCGAACCACCCCACTCCGCCTGACCTGGGTCTCTGTCTAGCTCCATACCGCTCTTCTCTCTACGCTCCGCCCCACCCTGCTCATAATTCTCTTCCACCTCTCTCTCTCTCTCTCTCTCTCTCTCTCTCTCTCTCTCTCTCAACTTGCTAATGTGTCAATTTCTCAGTTCGCAAAGCGCTAGACGCTTCCTGGAAGTCAGGCTTGGCCCCCATGGATAAGCTGCACCACGTTGCTTCAGAGCGCTTCAGCCCCGTCAGAACGAACGCTGATGGATTATGAAAGTGGGATTAACCCTCGAACACAAGCATGAAAACAGTGAATTCTCAAATTAAATTTTTAACAATGGTGGACTACAAATGTGGTTTTGAGGTCCTTTCGTTTAAACTGAGGTGTGCCATACTGGATGTTAAAACATCGCCCGTCAACAGTTGCACTCAGAGGCGGTGAAATGCGTCCTGATCACACGTTTTTCGTCATCAATTTTCCAACCCCCTCCCAAGCGAATCGGTGACCTGACTTTATCTTTAGAATAGCAATGCTTGGTGAGTGAAAAAAAACAACATTATTTTCCTCGCACCTTCTTAAGAGACAGGCTGAGACATGGTTGCGTAGGCTTCCGCGGCCGGAGTTTGTGTTGTCTAGGCTATCCGGGACGAACCGAGTCACTGACATGGTGGCTAACGTTTCGGCCAGCGTATTATGGCTTCAGCATGGCCTTCAGCAGTACGCTCTGGAGAAGGCCACAATACGCTGGCCGATACGTTAGCCACCATATCAGTGACGCGGCTCGTCCCGGATAGCCTAGACAACAGGCTGAGTGTCAGTTTGTGCGAGTGTGGCTGTGCAACACTCAAAAGCCGTTGTAACGGTCAACAGATTAAGATGTTAAAAATTGTTCGAAACTTCCGGTCCGGATGGCAGGGATTGTTAAAGCGGTGGTGTCGTAGCGATCTCGGACCGAAGGATCGCGGTTTCGAGTGCCGCCTCGGGCATGGTTGTATTGAGGTCGTCCTTTCACCTCCTATCATCATCATTTCATATCATGTCATATTCACAGTTACCATACTGTTAAATGTGATATAGAAGTTAATGCGACCTTAAATAACAAATAAAATGAATTCTAAACTATCTTTCTAACAGAACATTGACTTATATTTCTGCTCAAAACCAACATATTGACATTGAAAATAAAACATCTCAATTTCAGCAAGAAAAAATATTTGAAATACTATAAATTCAAAGGGAACTTATGGTTACTCATGTTCAGGAAGCTTTTGCATTTTATGTCTTTTGTCTTTGGAACGAAACCAAATTTTCAGCGCCGGAGAAATTTTAATCCGATTGAACTATTCCAAAAGCCTTAAAAATATCCGAAGATTTCCAGATACATCATAACCTATACATCAAGCTAAACTGGTTTGTCAAATATTACTAGTTACTAATAGTGCCAGTTCCAATAACTGGATTTGTGAATTGAGATGGCTAGTTTTATTACTTTACTTGACGGAGTAGAAACGGCTATCTGGACCTCAAAACTACATTTTCCGAATTTGAAATAAAAGAAATCCATGTTCATCTAGTATCTCTGTGTACGAGAATGTTTCACGACAATCGTCGAACTGAATTTCTTTTCGAGCATTTACTTCTGCGGCCATTCTGCGGTGAAATCCATTACTCTCTCATGGGTACTGTTCCCATTTAGAACCCATTTTCTCGAAACGTCCTTGTAAACAATGTCTAAAACGTCTTTAATTTGCACGAGAATATTATATTCTTACGTAAGATGTATTTCTTTAAGAATTTGCGAATGTTCCTCTAATGCTATTGTAGTTGATAATTTTCGAGGTGCACCACAAAATAATAAAGACCCTACATCACTTTAAAAAGTTACGTTTTCGACTACGCCCTCTTTTGGAAACATCGTTGAGGAGTTATTAGGTAATATCCCCACCCGAGAGAGGTCGGGAGAGCATAATCTTTTACAGCCCCTCATGAAAATGAATCGCGCGCCAATAATTCCATAAGAAGTGCAGACTGGCGTCCGCATACACGACCGCAAAGCGGAGCACATGTCGATGATATTGACGAGGCGAACGCGGCCGATACTCGATGTCGAAAGCCCTGCAGAACATCGTCAGCGGGCCCTTCGTGACACGAGAATTATTAATGGGGCGTTAACTTCGCCAACTTTTTAAGAAGGCCGTGCTTCTGATAGACCGGAAAATGGAGTAAGAGGCGAGGAACTTGCCACTAAGAGGGGCGCGTGGGGGAGGGGAGGGCGGAGGAGAGAGCGCGGGGGAGGACGAGGGTTGGAGGCCACCCACGCCTGTTGCGCGAGCCGACAGCTTCCGCTGGCAACTTGAGTCCACTTACGTGCGGGCCGTCTCCGGTAAACTGAGTGCGCCTCAAAGGCCAGCAGGCTGGTTCACAGCCCGATATCGACGACGTAAAATTAATTCGTCTTCCTACGGTCCATCAGAATGACTAGAACATTGGCTTGGCGTAAGCTTGTTGGCAGTACAGTCCGAGTCGTTCTTTACTTCCGTTTAGGGCTCATTCTACTGCTTTAGTCATTGAAACTCACGGATATTGGTCTAATTGGAAGTGTCGTGTACGCAAAATGAGTCTAATGAGATGTAGTTACCGTAATTATGATGTGAATAATGTAGAAATGGTACACGAAGATGAAGAAGGGGGGAAGGAGGATAACGATAAAATCTACCTAGAACTGGCTTTGCCCTTCTTATGTTACACATTGATAGGCCACTGATTGAATTATAGGGCAAACAGTGGAAGCCGTAGCTATTACGCTACGAACTCCTGATATCTTTATCGACCGTGTAAGATGGACCAAATGTGATGTTGAAACAGAACATGACCCAGCTCGAAGACTGGGAAGGTGGCCGACTGGCTTAAAAAACGCAGGAATGAGTAATCCATTCCACGAGAATTGTACGGCATCTGCAAGGTATTGGTTGGGGCAATGGCACAGAAAGGACCTATCAGAATATCCAGTCTGTAGAAATCTCATTCAGGTAATGATATCGCCCTCCGAAGCTAATTAGGCGGTATCGGAAAAGTGCCACCGTACATACATTTCAACCCTAGCGCACGAAGTTTGTTAGGAACGCGTAAACACGTGCGCTAACGCCTGATTTCCGGTGAACTCAGGTCTAATTAAAGAGCAGCAATCTGGAACCACAGTGCCGAAGTGGCATGGTATGATCCAATGAAAATCTGTTACTTCCTTGATTCTGTATGTTTTCCTGCTTTGAATCTGAACCCTCAAGTGGTTGAGCATAAGTCTATGAAGCTGTGCGCGGTGTAGTGTGTACACAACATTGCCTACTGATATAAACAGAATATAACACAAAAGTACAACATTGATATTTATCAAAAAGTTGGCATATTTTAATATTCAGAAACGATTTTATAGACGCTGAAAATCTTATTTAATATGTTCAAAGTATTGACTCAAACACACGACTTGTTGGAAGAAAATTGTTAAATAATATCTTTACCGTGCTTAACATATCCAGATTTGATACTTGGAAGTAAACATGTAAATATATTTTGAACAGGGAGACCAATTCTAAAGATTCCACAATATATTTCCAAGTTCCGACAACCGTGCGTTAGGTGTACCATTAAGCTGTTATGAGTAGAGTTAAAATTATTGTTGATGCCCATATGTTTCACTTAGAGTATACGTACATATTTGCCTTTATAAACCACTTTCTTTTATTACTGCCCGTAAATTATATCCTTGACTTACTGTAATTGTTCCTCTCTTCATATCAAAAATACTTTGAAATATCAGAAATAAATTGCTAAGAAACATTGCACCTTAGGTTGCCCAATAGCAGATTTTATTTTCAAATTAAGAAATTCGGCGGTCGTTAAAAAACTTAAACTCGATTTTATCTCCTCCCACGTGCACTTCATCCCCTCTTCTCATATTAAATATATTTAACTTTTACAAATTTAGTTTAATGCTAATCTGTAACTTCTGCCGTTTATTTAATAAAGGGGAATCCATAAGCCAGCCCTTCAAAAAATAATTAATATATCACGATTTTACTAGAATATCCCACAGCAGAGTATGTGGCTTTAAGTCGTATTGTTTTTGTTGTTTTTTTTCCTCGTTAATCAGCCGACTAGGACCACACATGCAAGCATCCTGCATTTACCGTGGCTCAGTTTTTATTTATTATCGCGGTGGCAGGTGCTTGCAACAACTTTTTGGGGGGACCAGCATTTTAGCTGGATCCGATTTTTATCCCCCACGGTTGTTAGCCCTGGGGGTATGGAAGATGAAATGATGATATGACGATAATGGGGGTGAAAGGACAACACATACAGACATACACAAATACATCCATGCCCGAGGCGGGACTCGAACCCGCGATCTTCTGGTCCGAAACCACTCCGGCACTACTGCCTTAGCGATCTCGGCCATCTGATCGGCTTAAGTCGTATTGTATTAATAAAGAAACTCCAGCTGAGGATCGCCTCACACTGGAAGCTGGCTGCGACCTTTGTTGCGTAAGGACGGCGCGAGGACGCCGGGGACACAGGCGCGTCGCTGCGTCTGGAAGCTCCACGTGAGCGAAGGACGCACGTAGGGCCTGCCGCCCTTAATCGATTTCTCTCGCCTGCTCCGCCCCCCCCTCTCGTTCGCCTTCTCTCGCCCGGCGAGTGCCGCACAGCGAGAGATGGAGGCGAGAGTACCCCGGGCTGGGCCGTGCTTTTGCTGGGAGCTGGGAAGGTGATATGGACCGTTGATCCGATTGATTGATTGACTCATTCATTCAATCGTTCATTCTTTCATTGATGTTTAATGGTGCTTGAAGAGGTATGGTTACAGATCGTTCATGGTAAATTAATTTAAAACATAACGCTCCAACGTAAATTGATGTTTGTGAAGATCTTTGATAATTTATTATTTATAAAAATGGCGAAGAATAATCGGTGGAGATTAAGTGGTTGATCGACAACTGGAAACTTAAGTCCAAGTGACAGTAACTTCATTAAAAATGTCCTTCTAAATGCTGAATAAAATCGGTAAAATAAACAAGTGCAGAACATATCTAAAAGCAGAGGCCAAATGAATCATAGAAAATACATGCTCGTTTTCTGTCAATTCATAGGTTATATTCCACAAGCTCGCAGTAAGGGAAGAGGTTTGAGAGCGAAGATTCATCATGGCCGAGCACCTTCCTTTTTGAGCTGCCCAGACAATATCTACCGCAGCTGCCATCCAATTTCGCACGGTGTACGAGGACGTGTTCCGTGGAGAGTTCGACGTTACACGTGTCACAGATGGGAGGAGATACACCTCGCTATGGCCTCAGAATGGCAAAGTTCTATCTGCTATATTAAAGGAATTTATACTTGGATATATTCGAACCCTCGGACATCTCGAAAACCTATGAACAAATTACTGATGTGCGACAGTATTGACACTCTGAACATTCAGAATGTTATCCTGTAAAATGTTCTCCAACACCAATAGAACAATCTCATTCCAAACAGCAAACTCGTGGCTCGGAGCGAAAGTCGCTCGGCTTTCACGAAAGCGGCCCGGGTTTGATTCCCGGACAAAATTATGTGAAATTTGTTCCGACAAAACGAGCTTGATTACTTCACAGGGGCTGGTCTTGTGAAGTGTCCTAAGCCCTTCTACTGCCATAATTTGTTCCTAATTTTGGCCGCTGGATAGTGAAGCAGCAGCGTGTGTTAAGAGGCGCGAACGCGGACATGCTACCTGTCGGTCATCTTGACAACTAACTACTCTCGTAGATAACCTGACGTTCAAATCAATAACGTGGTCGACAATGAACTCAAAGTTAATGTGATTTTAAATTAATCAATAAATAATTCTTTTTTAAAATACCATTCTCAGATTGCCATACATTAACTAACCGGAGTTGTTTTACGAAATATCATTAATAACGAAATATAAATCCTACGAAATTTGGAGCAGGCTAGATTTAATTCTGAAATTGCTGTGACCTTATATATAAAGTGTCATAATATTGTTTTTTCATAGAATAGAGTATAGAATAATAGTACGAAAACGCGTGTATAATTCATATTTAAAGTTTTCATCGGTTTTTGTTTATTTTACGTTAAATGTAGAAGTGATTTGTAAAAGAAGGGAATAAAAAATAAATTTACTTACTTCCTTAACTTACTTGAATTACTTAAATAAGTACATTCTTCTTCACCATCCTACATGTTGAAACACTATTGGGTCGTGTCGTATATCTCCTGGTGTTCATCGGACTCAACTTTTACTGCTAGGAAATTCGCAGAAACTGATTTATAATAATGGGTCACACGAATCCACATACTATTATTTCAAGGCTTGGACATTTTATTATCACATTAATGAAAAGATAAAATGTGTAGCAAAATTAATTCTCTAAAGCTATCTAATTTTCGCTTTTGTCCTTTTGCTTCTGATATCAAAATGCTTTTGAGCATCATTTTTCATCTTTATTTGAAACAAAGATGGGATGACACATTTATTTGAAGGAGCACATGGCAAAAAAATATGATTTCTGGCTGGTTGTCCGTGTGAACCGAACGTGCTTGATAAATGACATGCAATGTAGAACATAGAAAGCCCGTCAAAACCAAACAGAGCGGAAACTGAAGGGCGAAATCCTGATGTAGCACAACAGCGCGAGAATTAAAGGTCATGTAAAATACAAAGGTTATCAGCGAGGCGTATTTCCTCTTAAATGGAATAAAAAATATATTGATGAGCGTTGTCCCTGTGCTTGGGATTCTGCTGTGAATGTATATTAATTTTCTACTTATTGGTTTGCGACAATTTTTAATAAAAAGGAATCTTTTTGTCATCAAATATTACTAGCTGGAGCCGACATCTGGCAGGGAAAGTAGTCAAATCCCAGGTGCTGTAGGCACACACACACACACACACACATACAAACATTTATTCGACTCACGAAAGAAAATGTTAAACGGCTTTTGTTTGGTGTTGCAGTAGTCAGAAATTCAAGAGTGAAAATATATCATAGAAATCCAAATATGACCAAATTTCACTTTCAGTTCCAATTCCAATTTCCTGGCATCTGATTGAATTCCACTCCACCCATAACAGTTTAACTTTATATTTAAAAGTCACATTTTTGGGTAATTTATAGTAAGAAACTTAATTTATAACCGCTTTTGAGTAAACTGAAAACAAAACAAAAAAAAAAGAATTGATAAAGAAGTTGAATTTTTTGAGGTGGCTCCGCGTCGCAGAGAAATACTACTTTAGTATATTTGTTTCGTTGCTATTTTACAATACTTTTTGCTAAAATAAAATATTTTTCTGTTCAGATATTTGTTCCGATTGTACTGCGCTTATTGTATAAAGCAGTTCCTGTACATATCTTGTTATCGTCACTTTAAATTTTCCCATAACAGAATGAAACTCAGTTCATAAATTCATTATTTCAGCCATCTCCGTTTGTATTTATTTCGACCTGTCACCTTCAAAATAAAAAAGTTATGCTTTTTCCTAATACAAAATGTTTATTGGTTATCACACATTTATTGAATGCTTGTACAACGTGAAACGACGGAAACCCCCTTAAGTCTGCAGAGGAAAAATTTATTTCCTTTAAAAGCGTCACATTTTCCATCTCCTTTTCATTTTTTTATTTCTCGCAATGTTGATGTTTAAATATACGTGCTTTCCATGTTTGGAAGTTTTCAACAGCTGTGTCGCATTTTGAGCACAAACCTTGTACGACTGCTACTGTCTTCGGGAAGTTTGGGAGTAAAATAAATCTGTAGTTCCAAAATAAAGTTCCAGAAGTTGGGTCGTTCCAGTGGCCCTGGAGTAGAAAGCGAAGCCTCTTGGGGCGGACGGCCTGTTACACTTCTTCTGGAGCGATGCTAAAACCGCGAAGTCTCTTTGCATCCTTAATAAGCAGAACAGGCTCAGTGAACCGAAAGCATCGCAGATACTTCCGGCAGCGTGAGATGTGTTTCACGAATGGAGTCAACTCCGAGAGTTTAAAGTTTTTTGGGAATGTTCTTCGCAATTGACTCCGTCGAAACCAAAATCTCTCTAATTAGTAATACCAAATAAAGAGATGTCACCAAAAAGCAACAAATCAAAAGCAAAATCAGGGTATTTAACTCTCAGTTCCCGGCACAGGCGAAATTTCTAGGAATTATTATTTTTGGTATTGAAGGACTCATCATCATATACATCATAAGCGACTACTATTGAATTTAACAGTATGGTATCTGTGATACGGTGGATGATAGGAGGTGAAAGGCCGAACACAACCATGCGCGAGGCGGAACTCGAACCCGCGATCCTTCGGTCCGAGATCGCTACGGAACTACTGCCTTAACAATCTCAGCCATCCGGACCGGCTGTAGGAATGATTGATCGTCCTTGTCAAATGCACAGAACGAAACCAAAAAATAGGGTAAAAATTAAAATACAATAGTGGCTGTGAAATATTACACACATTAATGGATCATTTCTATGAAATACATCCTATTACCTACAACACTATGCATAGATCTATGTAGATTACTTACCTTAAAACATAAAATGCTATTTTTATTTTTAATTTAGTACATTTTCATGCATTGATGCATCGAGAATCCAAATTATTTGAAATAAAAAATAAATTTCATGGTATTAATAATACATACCTGTTGGGATAATATTCTCTAACGTTACGTCACCCTCATTACGACTTCATTTACCGCCACCATGTAAAATGCGGAAACGTCTTAACTTGGGAATCGACATTTCATATGGAGTCCCACTCGATTCAGAGCATCGACTACCTCCGCGGTCCAAGAATTTAAGCAAGTGCATTCCCTCCCGTGGGCACACCTCCCACGCACCCAACGCCTCCTTCCGTGTGATACGGGACGAACGCCTGCAGCAACCTTCACGTGGAGACGCGGGAGAGTGGGCGACAAATCTCAGTCTCGCTGCAGCTGTGGATTCTCGTGAAGAGCGCATCAGCAGGGCCCGCCGTCAGCCTGTCTTCCTTCCTCGTTCCACCCCACCCCCCATGTCCTCGGGCGCTGCCAGCCCCGTTTCCATCAACGCACAATATGGTTGTTTTCCGTCGCCCGTTTTCTGGCGCGCTCCGTCCTTCGTCCTCACGTAAATTCCTCTAACCACGATATAATGGATTATTTCTTGCTTTCGGGTGCATCCACTATTCTGGTTTTTAGTCTCGTAGGTGTATTGCACGTTTTTTTTTACTGGAGGTTGCGGTGCACTTTGCCTGCTGACTGTCGAGATCCAGTACCGCCTCCCCCCGTTGGCTTGCAGGGTTTTCCTATCCAAGTATCTCCCACTAGCGGAGCATGACAACGGCCGGAATTCTCTAATCCGACTGGTTAGATTACATTACATTTATTTAGTCAAAAAACAGTAAATACTGTATGTGACGTATGGAAAGATAATTTGTGTTCATTTTCTTGAGTTCCAGAATCCCTTCCCGTCATTTTAACTATAAATAGTTGAAAGATGAGTAAAAGTTAAAATAAATAAATAAATAAATAAATAAAATTTAAAAAGGCGCGAGATTAGCAATGTTTGAAAAACTAGACATTTTCGTTCAAGGGTTATAGAAAACTTACTTGCAACGGTAAACGAACAGAAGATTTTTCTGCATTGCTAACAAAATAGTAACAAGCCTTTACACCTCTTACCACTACAAGCAAAATGAGAGTTCAAAACGTGCGCATACATTTACTTTAGAAGGGGGTAAACATTTTCCATATTTCAATGTTACTCGTTTATTTCGTAATCATATTTTTGGCTACCAATCTATTTTTTATTTATTTAAATGAGTAAATTATAAGTTAAGTGGATCATCTTCAGTATTACATAAAAAGCTTGCTACACCAATGTATGAGTATTCTACTATTGTATGTGTTGGATTCTATCTACTTCTAACACCTAATATAACTTCAAATAACAATATATTATATTATGAATATAAAAAATAAACACATCTCACAATTTCATAATGACAATATAATACTGGAAATTTAGATATTTATATACAATCATATGCACTATTTACTTCAATAAACATTACTATTAAACCTAATCGTATTCTCAAATTGAAATTAAATTAAATCGTATTCAAAAATTCTCTAGAATTGAAATTAAAAGTACATTTGCATTAAATTTTGATGCTGCAGATTCTGTTGGGTCGTTATTTTGCTTTCAAAATCAAATTGTCAAAAAATGAAGCTACTACTGGTAATAATATTCCTAAATTCATTCCATTTGAAACAATTGATGTACATTCTAATTGTGCTGAAGGGATAATTCTAGCAGAAAATTTGGAAATTCGTGGAGAAACCAGTATTAAGACATCAAATAAACCTCTACTCAATTCACATACTCATATCACATACCTATTATTTATGAACCATCTTATCCATTATGTGTACCCCTTTGTTATAAATACGTCTTTATGTTCGAATTACAGATGAACATAATAGTAAACTAAATTTTAATGGTGTTATGGTCACTGTTATTTTAGAATTAAAGTAAAAATCTATTTTTAATCTCTTATCAATAGAGAAAATTAAAAGTTATCAACGACAATCGTTTGCTGCTACTGATCGTAGTAAGAATATTATTTGACAACCGAATGAAATGGCAGATATTTATATGAATGTAGGAGATGGATTGATGCATTTCAAAAGAGCAGAATTGTATTTCAATTATCAAAATATTCATAAAAATGGATCTGATACTTACTTACTTTTTCGTGTCCGGTCTTTCAAATTTTTCCAGCCCAGAAGTGGGCCAGGTCTTCTGAAGGTGCATTCCCCCTCCAGAGGTCATCATCTGTGCAGTGAACAGGGCACAGTGGGCACTGTGTGAGGTGGTCGGTGTCCTGTGCCTCTCCGCAGTCACAGTAGATGTCGTCCTCCGCTAAGTAGCCCCACCTTGCAAGGTTGGTCTTCACAGAGGCCACTCCAGTTCTTATCCTATTCAGTGCCCTCCAGGATTTCCATGGCAGACTGGTTCCAGTAGTCTCAGGATCCCGGAGTGGGTACCAGTCTGGAGGTTCTGGCTGTGTGAACCTCATGAAACTTCTCCTGGATTTGAGTCGGCTGCGCGATGGCTCCAGCTGACCGTACATTACGTGCCTCTCATCGAAGGTCTGTTTGAACCTCTCCAAGTATTCGTGGTTTGCTCTTCTGATCTTAGGAGTGTTCATTCCTGCAGCCCTGTAGAGTTTGTCGATGGGAGTTGGTTTCATGCAACCAGTTGCAATGCGACACGTCTCATTAAGGGATGTATCAACCTTCTTTGTATGGGCTGACCGACACCAGACAGGGCAGGCGTATTCCCCAACAGAGAAGCAGAGAGCCCTTCCTGATGTCAGGAGCACGCTGGGATTTGCTCCCCATTGGCTGCTGCATAGCTTCCTGATGATGTTGTTCCTGGAGTTGACTTTTGATGATGTATTCTGACAGTGCTGTTTGTATGTCAAAGTTCGGTCCAGGGTCACGCCAAGATATTTTGGTGAGTTGGTGTGTTCCAGGGCCTTGCCCTCCCAGGTGACGTTCAGTCTTCTCCTAGCCTCCCTAGATCTTAGATGGAAGGCGCATACCTGTGTTTTCCCTGGGTTTGGTTTGAGGTGACTCTCCTTGTAGTAGGTTGATATTTCCTCCAATGCATGAGTCAGTCCTTGTTCCACTCCTTCGAAAGAACGATCCTTGACCAATATAGCCAGATCATCGGCATACAAGAAGTGGAGAGCATTTGGCGTGATGGGCTGGTCATTTGTATACACATTAAAGAGCAGCGGTGCCAGAACGCTCCCTTGGGGTAGACCGTTCTTCTGAATTCTCCATCGGCTCTTTTTTCCATTCAAGCAGACATAGAATCGTCGGTTCTGAAGGAGGGTACGGATGGTACCTGTGAGGTGCTTGTCTCCCGTCATCTTGTACACCCTGGAGAGCAAGAGATTATGGTTGACCGTGTCGTATGCTGCTGTTAGGTCTATTAGAGCCATGCCTGTGACGACACCCTCCTCAAACCCATTCTCAATTTGCTCAGTAAGGTTCAATATCTGGCTTGTACAAGATTTACCTGGCCGGAATCCTGCCTGCTGTGGGATAAGCCTCCCCTCAAAGAACTGCACAATGCGCTGAAATATCACACGCTCATAGAGCTTGAAGAGATGGCACAGGAGTGAGATCGGCCGGTAGCTGGAGTCAGAGTCTGCAGGTTTACCTGGTTTCAGAAGTGCGATGACCTTTGCTTTCCTCCAGACTTTCGGGAGGGACAGCGATGACAGGCAGCTATTAAAAAGGTTTAGGAGCCAATTTTTAGTCCCAGGTCCAAACTGTTTGATTTGTTCGGTGCAGATGTCATCCTCTCCCGCAGCCTTCCCATTCTTCAGTTGGGTTATTGCTTTCTCCAGCTCGTCCATTTGGATGGGTTCCTCCAGCAATTTGGGGTCTGGCTGTTCTTGTTGCTCCATTTTGAACTTCTTTGCTCGGCCCTCTGTCTTTCCATTCAGGAGCAGCCGGTGTGCAACTTGGTTTGCTGTTACCTTACCAAAGTGTGGAGTTGTTCCTTTGTCACCACTGAGTTTTTTCAGAAGGTTCCATGCAATCTTGCTACTATGTGTCATGTCCATGCCCTCAAGGGTCTCAATCCACTTGGCTTGTCTGGCTTCACTTGTCATCCGCATGATTTGCTCTCCAAGTGCAATGGTGTCATCGTTGAATGGGTCCTCCTCATAGCATTGCTGATATTCTGCAAGTGCATCCTTCATTTCTGTGGTTACACCAGGGATGTATCGTTGTCTGCATCCTCGTGGGATGTGCTTGCATGACACCTCTCTCAGGCGCTGCACAAACCTATCATAGTTCTGCGGGGTTGATGGAATTTCTGCCACAGTCTGGTCCAGGTCTTCGGCGAAAGCGTTCCAGCGGGCCTTTCTGAAGTTGAAGCGCCTTCTATAAGGTATAACGTGTGTCTTCACAGCCGAGTAAACCTTGATACCAATGGGTCGATGCTGGCTCCTTGGGATGGGATCGTACACAACTCTTTCACACTCAGCTGAGACTCTACTTGTGACAAAACACAGGTCTGGATTGTAGCCACGTCTCCAGGCACGGCTGTTGAAGGAGTATGGGAGTTTATGGTCGTGCAGTAGAGATAGATTGTTCGTCTCAGCCCACTCTTCTAATTTGTGTCCATTTGGGTCTGTGTTGTCGTAGCCCCAAGAGGTGGAGTGGCAGTTGAAATCTCCAACCACAAACTGGATCTTCTGAGCATGAAGGTTGTTTGTTGGTTCAAAAGAGAGGTCCCTGCTGGGTGGTTTGTAGATGGACGACACAGTGCAGTTGCTGAGTTCTACTGTGATGAATTCTATGTCGTCTTGTTGTTTTGTGTCAGTGGATGTGATGGTGATATCGCTTCTGGTGAACATAGCGCTGCCATAGGCTTTGTGTGGAATCTCAGCAACTAGAGTCATTCCCTGAATTCGAGGTCGGGCACTGTCTTTGTCCCTGTGTGTTTCTTGTAGGCACAGTACATCTATTTTCTGTTCACTGCATATTAATGCTAAAATATCCTCTTTAGATCTAGATAAGCCTTCAGCATTAAAGCTTACTATCGTCAGAAATGGGCCTGATGCTCCGTTGTACATTTGGAAGTCCGGTGGTAGAAGGATTGGCCGTCACTAAATAAGTGACGTTTCCAGGGGACGCCGGCAATAAGCTTTTGGTATATAACTTGGTAAGTGCTTATTGCTCGCGTGGAGGCTCCTTCTATGTCCCCCCTTCTATGTGGATCTGATTATTCAGCATATGACGGTAAATCAAATGTTAAACTGGTCGTTATTTTTTTTCATTTTCATCTATTAGCGTTAAAAAAATGTGGTCAAATATATTTAGATTAGAATATCTTAGAATTACATCAACAGTTTTACAAAAATGTACTCGATTTATTCCATTAGAAGTTGCTGGTATTAGTTCTAATTATCCATTAAGAACGAAAGATGATGTGGGTTTGTATCCATTGAGATTATTGGAAGGATTCTTTTAAAGATTTTAAGGAAATTATTTGAGATTTTCAGATTTCATTTACTTGGTCCCCTACTATGAATGATGTTTTCAACCGGAGGAAATAAAGAAAAGAACATATGGTACATTAAATTCTGCATCACAACCAGGAGAAGGAAAAATAGTAATTCCAAATTTCGAAATTAATGTACTGATTATGTATTATGAATCTTCTTATGCTATGGAAATTAAAGCTAATCTAATAAAAAATTATATATGTACAATTTCATTATATCATTTACAAACATTTGATTTTTCTGAAATTGTTGGAAAAAGTTCTTTGAAATTGATATTACCAATGATTGTCAGTCTTTACAATATGATAGGCCATATTTAGTTTTTGTAGTATTCCAAACAAAGAAACTTAATAATCAACAAAAAGGTTCAAGTGAATGTGATAATTGTTACCTACAGAATATTTCACTAAAAATGGTCGAAATGACCAATGTCCTTCGAATCTTGGAATGTCGAACAAATTCTTTTTAAAAAGGAGTATCGTTCATTTACAGAATTCAAGATAATTACGAATATTAATAAAAACTTCGAAGCGTCGACATTATTTCTATTTATTACAAGATGGTACATTTATTTGATAAATACGTACATTATAAAAATATAGGTGCTGCACAAAAAACATCAATTTCTTTTATGCAGCACCCACATTATATTATACCACACATAATGTAGGTATCAGTGTTTTTGTGGTTATATAAAATAGATGACTAAACTATTTTGAACAATGAAAGTGGTCCATGTAACAAAATTATAAAATAAATATATTGATATCCAAAACACTACTGAAGATATATGAATTGTAGCATCATTATATATACGTGTTCTCTTTGATTCCTAATCTCCTGTGAAATACTTACACGTTTTTTCTTACATATTAAGCACAGCTGCTCTCTCATCTCTTAAGCAATATTCACACCTGCTCTCTTATCTCTTACGTTGAATCAAAATGTGGTCTAGATATCTCAACACCTTAAATCAAGTAAACTTATTAATATTTTAGACTAAAATTATAATATTGAAAAGTCGAGAAAAGACGCGTTGAATTTGTTGAGTATATGATATTTTGTTAAAAATTATATTTTGTTATATTTTGTTAAAATGGTGCATGAAATTATGTACGAAATGATATAAATGAAGTGATTTGAAATATGTAGTCTAGGGTTCTAAAATAGATCTCAACGCGTAAAATAAGTATATATTGGATAAAAATGGATAAAATATGAATAAATTTGAGTATTTCTATACAATTTTAATGAAGATGGAAGAATTTTAATATCTAAAATATATGGGTCTGATAAATTTGGTCCCCCAGCCGTTTTAAATTTTACATGCAGCATTTAATATTTCACCATTTACTATCCGTGTTCTTTTTACCCGATACACCCACCAATAACTGTATGCACAACTGCAACAGAAGTAAAATTTTCCGTGATCATAATGCATTGACGTTAAATGACGCCATAAAAACACACGTCACAAGTGCACCATGAGCGTCAGGCAATGGCTCATAACTATGCTATCAGAACAGCACAGCGGTGATATATCATACAACGCGAGACTGCAGCAAATGAATTACAAAGAAAGGTACTTCTATTTTAGTTCGTATTTAATAAGAACTTGAACAATTTTGAACCTGAGACCTCTAAAAAGATATATTATTAAATTTAACGCACTGCCTTTACCTTATTTTAAGCAAAAAAGAGATAACAAAATGAAAGCGAGATGTAAGAATTGTAATGCTGATTAACGGAAAGGAGTGTTTTTAATTAAACAGAACCACCTAAAATACAGAAACTATATAAAGTGTAGGTAGACTTCGGGCACAGGGTAACGATACAATTGTTAATTTGAAATAAATGAACTCCACTACTGGTGGATGGATGTCACTATTATCTCTCGCAGATGGTATTATATGCTGGGGTGGGGGCGATGTATCTGCGAAGTATTTATGTAGCACAAAATTTTTTAACGCTGGGTTATATTTTGAGTTTTCATAGGCACATAGTAATTTGTTCGAGGTGTTTACAAATTCCTCGAGTACTCGAATTTATAAAGGTATGTTTTTTTTCGAATTATATCACAGATTCTCACTATGATGCTCTACGTAATTATGAACTATATTTACGTAACTGGGCAGACAGTTTTCATAAATGATGTTATACCATTTTGGGGGCATGAAGGTTTCGGCAAAACATTGTACCAAATGTAGAATTGCAGTGCTTTTCGCCATTGCACACCCCGCAAGTGTGGTCGTGTGTTACTTGCAGATCGCTGAATAGGAAGCCGCTATAGTCGATGTGCCAGATTCGGACACCAGGAAGTGAGCGAAACTTCCTACTAATATTATTTTGCCGTGTAAACCTAGCATAATATTTTGCTAATGATTCATCTCACCTATTTAGTTCATATTTCATGTTTCGCTACTTCCCCTGCCACGCCCCCCCCACCTCAATCGCCTCTCTCCATCCCCATCACGCCCAACCCGCTGCTCCCGCTTCTGCCCCAGCCCCATTTCCCCCGCCTTTGCCACCGATCCTACACTTGTCCCTGCTCCCACCCTTGCCATTTTCCATGCCCACTCCCCTCCCACCGCCCCCGGTACTACCCCCCTCCTCAATGCCCCAAGTCATGATCTACTTTTGCGTCTGCCTCTCCCTATCTCTCTACCCCCCGCCCCGCCATTGCCCTCGTTCTCACCCTCCAATCCCATTCCCACTCCCACTCCCACTCCTGCCCCTGCGTCAGCCGCCCCACCCTCAAGCCCTTGCCCCGCATCGGCCATCTGACCTGCGGCTCTTCCTCAGCTTCGCCCCCCGGCAGTCTCCGCGTGGCGGCGGCACCGCCGCTCCTAATGACGTCATTCAGCCGATGCACCCTCCCCTTCCACGCGCCCCGTAGCGCTGCGGCCCGCGCTTGGAAATTATTAACATTTATTTCCTCCCGCTGGTACGAGGCGCGCACGGATTTCTTATTTCTAATTTCCTCTGGCGGAAATGAGGAGTGGGTAGAGCTTTATTCTTCTGAAATGAAGCTACTTGAATTAATTGCTAATTTTTTGAGTTTTATTGCAAAACGGTGTATCTCTATTTCGTAGTTTATTGGGCTCGAATACTATATCCTTGTTCTCGTTGATATTATCAAATAATTGAAATTTCGGAAATAATTTGGTTTCCATTCCAAGTGGGTCGATGTGGTAGTAATTATATTGCGAGTATCCAATCACAAATATTTTTTGTTCTTGAATCAATATTGGAAGTACAAATCATACACGTTTGAATAGATGATTTATACGTGGATACATTGATGGATTATGGATGAAAATGGATAACTATTAAATATGAATTTCCTTAAATATTGCTTTTTGTTGTTGTAATTACCATTGAGCTTGTATTTACTTGGCTGTCCGGGTGACGCCGCGTCACCCGGACAGCCAAGTAAATACTGACTCCAGCCGCGGAAGCCTACGCTCTCACCATTGAGCTTGACTCTTATCTGAATAGTTTTCCCCCGAATTAAACCTTTGTCTTAAATGCCCATTTAAGCCATTACATGTCCCATCAGAACTCTAGAGAACCAAGCGAGAATTCACTATTTTAGAATACGCTCTATTCTTTCAACGTTCTAATAATTATAATTTGAGAACTGCCGACCAATTCACTATAACGCGCCCTTGGTTACACCAAGGCACAAATATCAAATTTTGTGAACACGAACTTAATATTATGACTCATATTAAACAAAGTCAGGTGGTTCATAGTGAGTTAAACTCATATTAAAAAAATGCGGCGTTTTCTGGCGCACTATTACTTAATTTTCTCTTCTTCCGAAGAATTTGTAAGATGAGAAAGTAAAAAGTGAACTGTTCAAGCGTGTTCAAAGTGAGCTGAACTCGTATTAAACAAAGTGAATTGGTACGAATTGTTAATAGGCTATATTGGTTTATGATAATTTCAGTGTTGTTTGGTTAACCTTATGAAACACATGTATTCATAAAAAAGTTGTATACTTTTTGTAATTTTAGGAAATCGAAAAAGGTAACGAGTTAGCGGAATGTTTTTCTTCTCTTAATATTTTTACCAACATATCTATTGCGTTTTTCTTTTAACCGGACGTTTATTAGACAGTTATTGGAAATCGGTATTCATAAAAGATACTCTTTTAAATTTTGGCCCGTTATTATTCCATGATCGTGGTTAAATTCAAAAGAATCATGAACGATAAATTTTTAAAACACTGTACCACATGTAGAAGTGCAGTGCTTTTCGCCATTGCACGCCCCGCAAGTGTGGTCGTGTGTTCCGTACAGATCTCTGAATAGGAAGCCGCTGTAGTGGATGTGCCCGAGGCGGATTCTCTTTATGGAAATTGGCGCTACGCATCGCTCGTGGCGTGTCTGTTGTGCGCAGCTGGAGAGTCGGATTGTCCGCGGGAGATGCATGTGCCGCTGCTCGACGGATGGTTCTAGTCAACGGCTCTGTTCTGATGCATACCAACTCCGTCCCGTCCCTTGGACGCGAATGGAGAAGAGCTGAGTGATCGCAAGGCAAATGAAGGTCAGTGATGCACTCGGAATGTCGCTGAAAATTAGCATCTCACCCTTTCCTTGAAATTGGACTTCTCGCTTTTTTGCAGTCCACTGATTTTACCGTTCGCCTTACTAATGCAAAAATCTCTTGTTTTATTAGTTATTAATTCAGTAGTATTTTATTGCTTGATTATTTAACAAATCTAATTTTCAGAAAATAAATATTAAAGTTTTAAATTACTGTTTTATTTATACTGATCTGTCGGGTGCAAATTACAAGATAAAAGAATAGCAGTTGTAGGAAACTGTAGAGAACTGCGTTAGAACATGAGTTATTTTTTAAAAAAGGAAGAAAAAAGAAATGTTTTTACATTTTTCCTTCTTTTTTGTTGATTGTAAGGGTCAAAATCGGATGTAAACGTCTAAATATTATCGAAACGTAATTGGTATTTATAGAAAATCGCGAAGATAATGAGAGTCAATTATATTCGTCGTTCGTGATATATTCGGTGTAGTATTTTTTAAAAATTATTGTTATAAATATTATTATATTATTTATTTTATAAAGTTAATATTAATATTTGTAATTTGCTTTTTCCTCTGATTTATAGCCTAATCGTAAAAAATATGGATAAATGCAAAAATGTCAGGAGCACAACTAGATATGTCTGATTTTATGTACCACTATTCGTTCGTAAAAATACGCTTTTTTGCAGACGTGTAAAAAGCCTGACATCAGGATCCACTCGCAATGTATTTCCGTCAAAATATTTACGCACACTTATTACAAATGGCTATAGATTTTTCAAAAACCCAAAGTTATCTTTGTTAAACATTACAGAAACGTTTTTCTTCACTAATAATCGTTTGTGAAGCACTGTGTTTGCGTGTCAAGGTTACCAAACAAATGGATACACCAATTTGCTTATCAGTTTATTATTTTGCACAAGTATTGTGAGGCTGCCGGAACGCACGGGCAGGATAATTGCTGTTAAGCGTGGCAATGCTCCCTCTATCCAACAGCCGGTGTCAAATACAAGGAAATTTTAACAAAATACAACACACGAGCAACGTAATATGCATCCCTGGGATTAATAACGCACTCTCACTGGGATTTATAATGACGCCTTGCTTTACGGTCCGAAGCTCCTAATGATCGTGTAACCGAAAGCTCACGGAGGCGAGATCACCAACTCGGGTGTCGGGTATTGCGCAGCGATTTGTGCGTGGAAATGCGATTTGAGCCACGTTTGCAGCACGGGAGGTGGGAGCAACCCGGAAGGAACGGAGCTGGTGGTTCTTAGGCAGACCGAAGCCGTAGCTCTGGCAGTTCCAAAGTACAGCTCGAGTACTGAGGAAGAGTGTGGCCAGAGCACACAGTTGAATGGGACGAAGGGTGAATCGGAGCATGGGAGGGTGTGTTGGGAAGGGGATTTCCGACTGATCTATTCAGGGGAATGTTGGAGACCCTCAGTCAGAACGGCATGAATGAGAGGGTCCGTTAGATATGGCAGTTGGGTGCGGAGCAGTCGTGGAGGCATGGCAGAGGGGGGGCCGTGTAGTCGAAAATAAATGACCAGAGAGGAGAGGGGTGGTGGGAATTGTAGTTTTTGGACTGGAATAATGTAGGGGTAGCGAAGAACAGGGGGAGGGTAGAAAAGAGAGCAAATGGAGAGGGAAGCGAGTAGAGAACAGAGCGAAAAAACATGGAAGCTTGTAGAAAAATTTTGTAGGCCGAAGATCGGGTAGATAAGGGAGCGGAGGGTAGAGAAGCCTGTGAATCGGGGGAGTTAGGAGGTATAGATCTCGGAAGGAGGGGCAAGTAGATGGATTGGGCGTTCAAAAAAGAGGAGTATTGGGAGGGAAGGGGCATGTAGAGAGAGTAGGCGTCCAACGAAGAGGAGTATTGGGAGGGAAGGGGCATGTAGAGAGGTTGGGCGTCCAACAAAGAGAAGTATTGGGAGGAAATGGGCTTGTAGAGAGAGTGGGCGTCCAACGAAGAGGAGTATTGGGAGGGAAGGGGCATGTAGAGAGAGTAGGCGTCCAACGAAGAGGAGTATTGGGAGGGATGGGGCATGTGGAGGGATTGGTCGTCCAATAAAGAGGAGTATTGGGAGGAAAGGAGCATGTAGAGAGGTTGGGCGTCCAACAAAGAGAAGTATTGGGAGGAAAGGGGCATGTAGAGAGAGTAGGCGTCCAACGAAGAGGAGTATTGGGAGGAAAGGAGCATGTAGAGAGGTTGGGCGTCCAAAAAAGAGAAGTATTGGGAGGAAAGGGGCATGTAGAGAGAGTGGGCGTCCAACGAAGAGGAGTATTGGGAGGGAAGGGGCATGTAGAGAGAGTAGGCGTCCAACGAAGAGGAGTATTGGGAGGGAAGGGGCATGTGGAGGGATTGGTCGTCCAACAAAGAGGAGTATTGGGAGACAAGGGGCATGTGAAGGGATTGGTCGTCCAACAAAGAGGAGTACTGGGAGGGAAGGGGCATGTGGAGGGATTGGTCGTCCAACAAAGAGGAGTACTGGGAGGGAAGGGGCATTCAAAAAGCTGGTTAAGCGGAGGGGGGAGTGATGCAGTGCTAGTTGTGGCAGTCGGGCGGCGGCGAGAGTGGCGGGCGAGGACAGCGGGTGGAGGGACGCGGTTCGACGGCGGTACGCATCCATCAAGCGGGCGGTGGCGTAATTAAAAGCAACCGTTGAAATTACACGGAACTGTATCAATAATAAAACGAAAAGTGGAGTGAAACCATGTAATCTATCAACACGCGCGGCTCGTGACGTGCACGCGCGGCGAGCCCTGTGGCTGAGGTGTTGCACCGGAGATTTGCCTGCGTTCCAACTGCCATCTTGAAGAGTCTGCACGAACGCTACTCCAAGTCATTAAACAGGCTTTTTTTAATATTTGTCGCGTCTCTTAAACCCTTGTTGGTCGTTTAGCTCGGCTGCGAGGAATAACCCTCCTTTACTTTTTTGTCAAGGCTCGTCACGTTGTACTTAGTGTTTTGATCCCTTCGGTCAGGAGCTCGACGCCGTTAGAGCCCGAGGTTCCTAGCCAGTCACCCCTCCAAAACCCGCGAGCCTCGAATTTGCTTAACCTCCGTGACTTCATAGCGTAGGAAACGAATTCGGCCAACGACGCCGGCTTGAAACCCAGTTAACTTGGCAACAACTAGAACCTAATTAGCAATGGAATTCTTTTATTGGTGATCTAGTAAAACACATCATTGTGTCGTAACACAATGTGATATTGAGGGTAGTTGAAATAATTCAATGATTTAACACTATTTTTAACACTGACAATTTAAATGATTAATACTTAACATGTGGAAGAAACTTAGGTACAAAGGAACACTCATTGAGAAACCTACATGAATAATTTCAACGTAGATTCAAATTTCAAATTACTGAATTACATAAATATAGTGAATTGAATTATATATGAATTATTAAATGAAATATAATGAATTAATGAATACACCTTGGAAGTTGAGTGTCAGAAAGCGAATTCGCCTCGCATGTTCTGCCTCCTGCTGGTCTGGGTATATGCATCGTCATAAAGAATCATGAACAACAACAAGCAGTCTAATGCATTTTGTAGCCTAAGTAGAATATTTTGTCATTTGAGCCAAGAGCCATACGATTTCAAAGCAGAGTTCAAGCAGAGTTGCATGTAAGTGACGTAAATAATTCGTTTCTCTGTATATAAACGGGGCGAAAAGTAGACTTCATCGTCCAATGCATAACAAGATGGCTAGTGATTGTTATAGAAAAAATACTATCAGTTGTAAAATGTGTATAGAATAAACAGCGTAGGCACCACATAATAAACAAGTTGTAAAACTTGTAAAGACAGTTGAAAACTTGTAAAAACACAGTTGAAAACTTGTAAAAACACAGTTGAAAACTTGTAAAGGCACAGTTGAAAACTTGTAAAGGCACAGTTGTAACATTGTAAAGGCACAGTCGTAAAAGGTGTAAAGGCACAGTTGAAAACTTGTAAAGGCACAGTTGAAAACTTGTAAAGGCACAGTTGAAAACTTGTAAAGGCACAGTTGAAAACTTGTAAAGGCACAGTTGAAAACTTGTAAAGGCACTGTCGGTTGGGATGAGTTGATGCACCGCATCCTCCGCCGGCGACTGATGCCTCAACGCGCGTTAACGTCTCTCAAGTTGCCTTGAAGTTGGCGCCGCGCAGCAGATTGCCCGTCCTTTCTCAGTTTGGAGCCAGGGAGTTAATGCACCCAGACAAACTGCTCTGCACCGGGAGAGATGGCTCAGGGCATCAACTGATGCCCCTGCAGTCCTTCTGACCGGGTCGAGGTGACCTCAGATAGATCGGATTCAGTTCCTGTCTGGAGGAGAATTCTAACGGCCGACTGCTCGGATCGATAGTTTTCAGTGTTTTTTCCGATCAACAGCTCCGATCAACTTCCGATCAGCGGGTGAATGCCGGAGCTGTACCCTAACAAACGGGCCACGGACCGTGCGCGATCTTTCCTACCTCTTCCTTGTCCTATCCTCTTCCCTTACACACACACACACACACACACACACACTTACATTAAAACGCACTACACAAGAACACATGCCGGGAGATCGCTCGGGAGGTTAGCGCTTGTCCCGGCTGGAGTGGTGCTCCGCTGGTGGGAGATACCTGGCTAGGGAAAACCTCTCTAGCCGATGGTATGTCTGCGCCAGATCTCGCCATACAGTGAGGGGAAGATCACCGCCACCTCCAGAGCAAGCACTAAACACGGGACTAACGACCCTGTTAGTTGACGTTCCCGGAATCACTAAAACAATCAATCAAACTGCAAACTGCACTGCACGGGGAGGCTGATCGGCCACAAATAACACTTAATCCAACTACCGAAGAATTTTGGAAGTTCACCTACCCACACTTTACAAGAAATTCCTCTGCGCTCCGTGCCAGAACTGCACTGCTCCTCGTAAGACAAATATTGATTTTAACTGGTTTATTGACGTTAAATAAAAATTTAATATAATATCAAATGAAATTATAATTAAAATATAATAAAACTAAAATAAAATAAAAATATATTCAAAATAAAATGAAATAAAATTGAAATAAAATAAAATATAATGAAATGGAAATGCAATTGAAATTCAATTGAAACTAAATTGAAAAAAAATTTGCAAAATTGAAACAAAATTGAAACAAAGTTCAAATAAAATATTTTTTATTTAAAGAATGGAAAATATAATAAATTAACACTATGAAATAAAATAAAAATGAAATTGAAATACAATAAAATAAATAATTTCATCCTCGGGTAAGCGACGAATATTACGCCTTTGGACCCTCACGTTTTTCTAGGCAGATGATCTCAGAGGGGTTTGCCAGTGCCTTTAACTTACTGCAAGATTATAATGATCAAGAAGTGTGAATGATGATGATGATGATGGTGATGATAGATGATTTTAGAAGCGGTAATAATTCAAGCGCGATATGTGGCGGCGTATGAGAAGTGAATCAAGTGACAATTATATCGTACATTGAAACAAAATTGATACAAAATTGAAACAAAATTCAAAGAAAATTTATTTAAAGAATGGAAAATATAATAAATTAACATCATAAAATAAAATAAATATGAAATTGAAGTACAATAAAATAAATAATTTCATCCTCGGGTAAGCGACGAAGAACATATTCCTTCCTTGCGACTCCATTCCTTAGATTTTTGCTCCTGTTTTTTTCTTTTCTTTTTTTGTACTGCTCAAACATCCTGCATCACAAAAAGCCAGTTGGTAAACCACATTAAAGTTAAATAATAGTAACATTTCGATCGGATAATTCATAGCTTCAAGAATGGAAAGAAACTCCAATAAATACATTCGTAATGGCAAACAAAATATTATTTGGGGTTCAGGATACCGAGATCGTTAAGACAGTAGTGCAGTAGAGATCTCAGGCCGAAAAATCACGGGCTCGAGTCCCGCATCGGGCATTGTTGTATTTGTGTACGTCCTTTTACCCCCTGTCATCACAATATTACGTCATCTTCACAGTTACCATACCGTTGAATGCAATAGTGGTCGCTAATGACCTAAATGTTCATGCGACCTTAAATAAAAAATATTATTTACTTAGCACGGTGTTTACGTAAATCTGCAAAACTCTGTGACTTTGCGGTTAGTAAACAATTCGCTGGTGTTAATACATTTCATCAACTGTGGTGAAAGTATGCTCTTTGAGCTAACTAATTTGTTATGCATACACAATGTAAATTTAGTTTGTATTTACATTGATTGTAAAAGAGAATTAATATGTTGTTACATATTATATCAAATGCATTGCGGTTGCAATTTGCATATAATAGTTCAATTTGTAATTAAAGTAAATTATATTCAAATTACTAACCTAAATGTACTAGGTAATGTCCAGACTGCAAGCGGTCATTATATTCCTATGTTACACGTTTAATAAAACGACACGTATTGTTTCTTTAGATACAGTTTTTTAGGTACCATATACTTTCGGGGGAAATGGGTATCATAGTTTCTTTTTGAGCTTATCATTGAACCTTTCTTGCTGAGTAACTTTATTTAATGAACCTCATTTAATCTGGGCATCGAATATAATCTAATATGTTATGAAGAAAGAAATGCTGTAAAGATTATTGCGTATTCCATGAATATTGCATGGTAAATTAAGTAGAACCTGAATAGGATAATTTCAGAGAAAGGAGCTTCCAATCTCATTTCAGAGACCGTATTAAGGAAGTTTCTCAGAGCGACTTCTAGCCCAGTAAATTTTCAACTTCAGTAATATATTGAATAGATTATAAATCAATGATAAGAACTGAAGCATCAAACTCAAGAGTTGAAACAAAACATCATCTGGAGTTTTATCGTAATTTGCTACTCAAGAATAATCCGCCACTGAAATTCCCTTGGTGCAAAATAAGATTTCGCATCGCTCGTAAAGCGTTTAACTCCGTCGTAAATTTTCTCTCATTCTTCCCTTTCGCACTTCATCCTCGCAAACGTGCGAGACTCGCTAACTAGTTTCTTCTCGCAAAATGCAGCAACAAAAACACAATATTGAAGTCCAATAAATAAATAGCCATAAACTCTTACGTGATAAAGGAAAAATAGTGCTCAGATAAATTTCTTTCTTAACCTTTGTGCAAACGCGACGGAGGGGAAAAATGCCTCCTTTGGAAAAACAACGGCAATATGTATTAATGCTTGCATTCCGCATGGAGGGGAAAACAGATATTCTTTAGTTTTCTATTGCACATTAGATAGCGATCACGCCAAATTTGCGGTAAATGACCATCACCACGTCATCGTTATAAGTGGCAAAATCGCGTATTTAATACTAATAACTGTTGACACATTGCCGGCCAAATTACTTCAAATTTGGCGCCTTGTTTTTTTTAACGGAGCGTTTGATGTTCTTTGAAGGCGTTTCAGAGGAAAGGATTATACATTTTAAACTTGGTGCCTCTGAGATTCCCCAAAAAGAGACTCTTAATTTTCCCCAAAAAGCCGCGCGAATTTCTTCTCTGTTGATCAAACATTCATTTCTTCGTACAAAGTTCCTTGAAGTCGATTGTCAACTGCTTTCTATTAGTTCGGAGCGTCACTGAAAGATCGCACCAGCTCCTGCGTAACTCCCGCATAAAATTGGCATTGTCGAAATGCTAGGAATTTTCTATCACAGACGCCTGGTCGTATTGTCACACGAGCTAATGCGGAAAGCTGAGTAAATGCGTTTTGAACGTCTTCAAGGTTCGTGTGCCAGGCACTGGATGTAGTAGAAACACGAAGCAAAAAGCCACGGAATTCGTAAGGAAAGGTTTAATTTCGTTTGGACAGAGGTAACTGTGACAACTTCTTCAATACTCGTTAATTCTTTCTCCAAGTAACAATCTTTGTCAATTGTGTGTCGTCTCTTTTCCAGAACACTTTTGTCTGACAAAAACTACTGATACAAGAGGCGATGTTCCGTTGCAGTTTCTATTAAAAATGCTCTCCCAACTTTTCTTCGACTATTTCGCCGCCTTAACAATAATAATAATAATAATAATAATAATAATAATATATTTTATTGTAATAAGTATTATTTATTAACCTTGTGAGTCCTCGTCGCTTCTTCCCCCTCTGTCGTTTCCGCCATCTCCCACGTCTCCTCCGAAGCCGTCATCACTGGAGACAATCCATCGTCCCTCGTTCCTATGACTACGACCCGTATGTTTAATTCGACCGCGTGGGCGGGGGGGGGGCGAGACCGGCGGATACACAACGTCTGGAGGGTGACAAGAGGGCCCGTGCAGAACTCAGAGACTCTACAGCAGAGTCTACCGAACGCCGCAACTCCCCCTTCCCCTGGTTGAGATGGTCGCCATCCCGACCAATCGCGCACTCCGAGATCCGCCCGTTCGAATCCACAAAGATGAACCCCAGCTCATTTCCCACCCAGTCCGTGCCGCGATTATCTCTAGCGACATCGCGTGACCAAACATCCCAGCGTCGCGTAACACCAGTTAGAACAATGGGGGCGGAATGTAAGCGCATTTTCCCTGCCAAACCAAGATCGTAGATGTCTCCTATGAGGTGGTATAATGAGCGACATCTTCTTAAGTCGTTAGAGGCTCCGTGAATTATAAGATTGGCGTGCTTCCACACCGCTGGATTGAACTTGTATTTAGCTGCACCTCGCGGATTTCCGTTCAACACCCGGGCGTCACTCACGTCCAATAGAGTCACCAAACAAAATACACTCCCGCTCGAGTTTACGTTACGAGAACCACAGGTGCAAATGTTGCTGTTTGCCATTGCCGCCGTAGACACTGCGTTCCGGGTACTCGTCGCTGCCTTCTCAATTGCGCCCGCTGCCGTCATCTCCATCTCCGTCACCGTTGTCGCCGCCTTCAGATCCTGCAGCTCCTGTTGAGCAAGCTTAGCGGTCACCTGCAGGAACTTCTGTTGACGCACAGTGTGACTCGCCGTTTCAACAGCCGTTTCAACAGCGACCGCACCTCCACGCGCCATCTACAGGTGCGCCACGCCGAGTGGGCAGCGGGCCAGGGTTGATCACGACGCCATCAATGACTAAAAGCACTGCTAGTACAAGCAGCGCAAAGGCGTCCAGAATAGGAGCTGGGACACTTCCCTTCCGTAAGACGCACGCAACGCGGGCGACCGAAACGTCGATGCGGACCCGCAAACCATGGTGCCGCAAACCATGGTGCCGCAAATCGTGGTGCAAACCATGGCGCAAACCATGGTGCAAAGCAAGGTGCCTTTAGGTCGCAAACCATGGTGCAAACCAAGGTGCCTTTAGGTCGTAAACCATGGTGCCTTTAGGTCGCAAACCATGGTGCCTTTAGGTCGCAAACCATGGTGCCTTTAGGTCGTAAACCATGGTGCCTTTAGGTCGTAAACCATGGTTTCTTTAGGTCGTAAACCATGGTGCCTTTAGGTCGCAAACCATGGTGCCTTTAGATCGTAAACCATGGTGCCTTTAGGTCGCAAACCATGGTGCCTTTAGGTCGCAAATCATGGTGCCTGTAGGTTGAAAACCAAGGTGCCTTTAGGTCGTAAACCATGGTGCCTTTAGGTCGCAAACCATGATGATTTTAGGTCGCAAACCATGGTGCCTGTAGGTCGCAAACCATGGTGCCTTTACCTGGGCAACAGCGATCGCGAAGATACTTCGGCTCGCTACATCGTTCAGAAACAGACTGGCGTTTTCTAACATAAATGAGAGAACCTCCGTGTGCAGGACCGTGATTAGATTACATTCCCTCGCACAATAATAGCCTGCTAGCTGGCTAGCTAGTCTGGATTTAGGAATATGCTATGTTAATGCGAGGGAAAAAATCAGTAGAAACTTATAAAGAATACTTATTTGTTTTGAATCCCTCTGTAGAGCATCTTCGATAAAATAAGTGGTTTTTAAAAGAGATTCATTGTTCTGGGACTTTACGTGAATCATCGCAAATAACTTCATGGACTTTTTCTGCTACAACTGACTGTGACTGATATGTAATATTTACTCCATTTTATGCCGAGTGTGCTGATGAAAGTGATGTGTCCCAGCAGTGACAGTTTGCGAGTAAATTGGAGCATTTGGTGGACAGGAATTGCTACTGACATTGAGAGAATTGGATGAAGGTTCAGGGGCTGAAGTAAAAGAGTTCGAAACTGGTTGAGAAATTATGATTCTATTTGAGTTTGCGAATGTACGCTATATCCAAAATCGGTTTAAAGCAGGGTTGCTTCGAAATTTGGAATGTATATGTGGGTCCAGATAATTTGCAAATATTTTATGAAACCAGTTATCTATGTCACCGTAAATACATAGTAAGATATGAACTGAAAATTGTCTTGAACGTGTAGAAACAGATTTGAAACATGAATTCAAAAAGTTCAATATGCTGCCCTTGAATCGTTGCCATGAATGGAATTGCCTCAGAAAATAGCAAATGATCCAGAAATTATATAAACACAGTCATTTAATTCCAAACGGTATATTTTTACACTATCACCAAATGACAAATCTTAAGGTCGTTAAAATTTCAACAACCTTTTGAAATTCATAACCTGTTTGCAATTTTTTTAGCAATAAAACACCGAAAATTTTGCTTCCAGTTAACCTGAAACAATGGAGGCCCTCCAACCAAATACACTTAAATCACTAAAATAGATAAACCATAAAATATTTAGGAGCACAACCAGATAAGTCTGCTTCGTACGATGGCGTCAACAATATTTGTTACTAAACAAACATTGGAACTAAACGTAACTAAATAATATATCTGACGTCTGAAGCATCTATTGTGCATAAGTGTTGTTTTGAGGAACAGAGTTGTCATTTTCCAAAGTTTAGACTCGTAAACTGAATGGGCGTGATTGCAGATTAGTAAGACCTTACATTTGAGCCTCGATTGAAGTGGAGACTCTACAAGCAGGAGAATAATATTCACACCATGTTATGTGCACAGAGAAAGAGAGAAAACAGGGACATCTTCGCTCAACAATAGTTTTTAAGACTGGAATTACTGATGACATAATTACCCTCCCGACATAAACCCCATATACGACTTCTCTGAACTGAACCTTTTTAGTGTGTGTATCACTAACCCTGAAAGGGTTTAAAACTCTGAAAGGTGCCCGGAGATGTTAAATCACTTGCCAGTATTCCAATCTAACTTGATTTCACGTTCCATATACCAGAGAGTTCGGATATTAATCAAGCGATACCGGCATCTGAAGGAGAATGTGAGTCACTCGGAAACTTTGCAAGGGTCTCCTATATCAGCCATAATACTTCCTTATTAGAGTTTTACTACCCAATTTATTGCTCAATGATGTTTTTTCATTCGTGTAAAGCAGCCATTGCATTTGAGTACTGTATTTACAAACGTATTCCAGCACTCAGAAATCTAATATTCTCACTCAAAATTCTTCTCTGGGGTAATTTAGAATCAGCGTTTTTATCTTTAGTCTTCCCGTGCAGTGTGGCGACATTGATCTCTTTCGCTCTACTCGAGTCCTGGTTCACGAGAATACAGAAATGTAGTATAGTTAAGTAGTAAGAACATGGAACAGTTCTCACTTATTTGGTATTGCCATTTTTGTTTTTTACATTAACAAGCAATTCACTTCATGTTGGTCGCTCGAAGAGGAGTAGAGTTGCATGAAGTGTCTAGAAGCCAAAAAAAAAAAAAAAAGACATCTGAGTATTCGTTCAATATCATCACGTGGGCGAAAAAAACACGTTATCGGAAGGAATAATTAATATTGACAGTTACATCTTCGAACATGAAGTATGAAGAATATTGTGTATGTGCACTCTCTTGTTCCATGACGTGTGTAATGAAATATAAAAGAAAACTGTGTTATGAATTAAAAGAGCATTATGATCCAATAATGGAGCAGTTCCAAACGTATCCTCTCAGTTTGCTAGTCCTCATTGTCTTCCAGTTTCTATTTCCTCCGGTCCCTATTGACAGAAATTCAAGGCCTCCCTCTATTTCCGACGCCGCTACCTCAGATTCCTCGCATAGAAGCTGTGGCTGCCGATCCCGAATCAGTGGAGCGAGTGTGTTTCTTCGGCACAAGGAAACGAGGCGCGGTCGGGCTGCAAGGAGCCGGGGTCATGGGACGAGGAGGGGTGGGGAGGACGGGGGAGGCGGAGGGGAAGTGAACCGCAACGGGATTGCTTGCGCGCAGCAGCAAAGGACGCGGCGGCGGCCGAAGGCTACCAGACGACGCCACTTCCTCAGAGAAACGATGGCCGTACTTAATGGGTTCCACGAGGCGATCGGGGCAACGCATGGCCGTGAGCAGGAGAGATGCCGTTCCCCCACCACCTCACCCCCACTGACCCTCCCCTCCCTCCCACCACTTCCCTCCCTTCGCCGCCCCTCCCCGGCCCGCCCCGCCTCACCCGTCGGCGCTCCCCCTCCCCTGCCCGCCTCCCCGCCCCGCCCGTTCCACTCGCCTCGCCCGCCACACTCGCTCCGCTCCGCCCCGCTCCGCCCCGCTCCGCCCCGCTCCGCCCCGCTCCGCCCCGCTCCGCCCCGCTCCGCCCCGCTCCGCCCCGCTCCGCCCCGCTCCGCCCCGCTCCGCCCCGCTCCGCCCCGCTCCGCCCCGCTCCGCCCCGCTCCGCCCCGCTCCGCCCCGCTCCGCCCCGCTCCGCCCCGCTCCGCCCCGCTCCGCCCCGCTCCGCCCCGCTCCGCCCCGCTCCGCCCCGCTCCGCCCCGCTCCGCCCCGCTCCGCCCCGCTCCGCCCCGCTCCGCCCCGCTCCGCCCCGCTCCGCCCCGCTCCGCCCCGCTCCGCCCCGCTCCGCCCCGCTCCGCCCCGCTCCGCCACGCTCCGCCCCGCTCCGCCCCGCTCCGCCCCGCTCCGCCCCGCTCCGCCCCGCTCCGCCCCGCTCCGCCCCGCTCCGCCCCGCTCCGCCCCGCTCCGCCCCGCATCGCTCCACCCGCATCGTTCCGCCCCGCTCCGCTCCGCCCCGCTCCGCCCCGCTCCGCCCCGCTCCGATCTCCCCTCCCCGCCCCTTCATAGCCCAACCCATTTACTCCTCCCCTCTTCACAGCCCAACCTATCTCCTCCCCACCCCTTCCTGCCCCGCCCGCATGGCAAACAAGTTGGGATCGCGTGCTGCGGGACACTGGCGGATGGCAAAAGGAAAGAGCAGCGGAGTGTTGCTGCTGCAGTGGTGGGATTGCTGTTAAAGGTAACGGCGTGTTTCGTGTTCGTGGTCGCCACCGCCCCCAAATTTACAGACGGAATAAGCGATGGGGAACAACAGCAGACAAACGACTTTTCAGGAACTAGGGGAAATGTTTGAAGAATTATATTATGGTGTAATTTCGTGGAAAATAATTTTTGTGTTTTTTACATAAAGTGTGTTTATGAAATTAGATTGGATAAGTGTAAGAAGAGGAACTAGTAGACCACTTTACACTTTGCGAACTAGCCTTCAAAAGTGACTTTCTTAGATACAGTTCTGGATATTTAGTGTTACTCTTTCCTACTACTAAGACGTTCTTTGGAACAAATACATTGCATTTTGAAGTATAGCTAAATAATTTGGTTTTACAATCCATTTTAAAAGATGTTAGGAACATAGTTTTATCTAACTTAAATGAGCGCTTTACGTAAAATAATACCGTAAGCCAAATAACAAAAGTTTGAAGTTCTTTTGATATCGAAGCAATAAATAGCAAGACAATAAAACTGAGTATAATTTTTTTAAATTTTCATTTTTTAATATTTTATTTTCACGAAAGAACATTATAAACTGAATGTGCCGCAAGGGGGAGGAGTACAATTTGCGCACGTTTCTTTAGCTCCAAAATATTTCCCCCCTTTAACCATTGATGAATGAAAGTGTCATTCAATAGAACAATAACCTTCCTTTTGCCAGTTTTTACGACTTTATTTATTTTAGATACAAAACGCTTTTTAGTATGTGTCACGATAGTAAGAAGAGATAGCAGGACTCTTCCATTTACGGGACTATCTAAATCGCATGATGCTTGCTCACACTAAAATAATTTGATGCATAGTAATTAGAAATATTGATTAAATGAGACAAGAATAATAATTAGAATATTGCAGAATTTTGTAAATAAATGCAAGTCTTTGATCATATTCACCGTTGACTGTTACGCTGCTGCGACCCGCAATTATTATTTGAGCAAAACTCCATTTTAAGTATATTTAATACATTGAATGAAAAGACACATAAACCACTTCATGCTTTTGAACTGCACTTGATGTTACTCTAGTTTGGTGATGTTACTCTACTCCTTGACAATTCCACTGTAACGCGAGGAACGGAGGCCACTGCCAGCACCATCCTAGAGGAAGCTCTCTGCACAGACGAGGTCACTATGAAGTGACATTTAAAGATTTTTTGTCGACCTTTTTTGTTTCGGAACTAGATTAAACTAGATTTGCCAATATTCATAAATTTCAACCTAGAATCTTGAGAATTGCAGTGGCTTCCGGATATCCTCTATAGTAAGACCGCAGGCAACGGAACGTTGCAATGGCGCAGCTAGCAAACTGCTGTAGGGTTTGGTGGCAATGTCGAACAAGTTCGACGCTCTGTAGCGTGGACGGTGCGTGGGCGGGCCGGGACCAGCTCACGCTTGTCAGCGCGTGAATTGATGTCCTTCATACGCGATGTCATTCTCGTGTCTCTGGGAGATGAAGCTCCGAAAGACACAGGATTGACGCGTTAGGGGGAGGGCGGGCTCTTAAATGCAGATTTTGCCGGCTATGTCATTTGCGTTGCGGGATATTGGTTCCCTGCCAGGGGATTGGTTAATTAAATTCACCATTTCATGTCTCTACTAAACCAATCTGGGTAAATTTTCACGTATTATGTTGTAGAACCGATGTACCGTTAACGAAGATTATAAAACATCCCTGGTAGAAATACAATATAAACTAATTTCGCACATGATGGGTTTTCTGTCGTGTCCAGTAACTCAAGTTTGGGTGTTTTCACGATTTTTATAAGAGAAGTTTATTTGGGTGTCGAAGTAATCGTGTGTTTGATAAGTCGGCAATTAGTTGTTACAATATGTTGTTTGTTTTGCGCAATGGCTTGAACACTCACGCTGAAGTTTAAGCATTCACCAGTGCAGCTCATATTTGTTTAAAATTCTGCTATAAAATAATTCTTTTGCAACTCATATAATATAAATAATTCAGTCATGTAAGATTTCATGTGCAATGAAAAAAATAGTATTGGTGTTTTGAAATACCAATTACCTGCCGACAGACTTACTAAAAATTTGGAGTCTAAATCTTCTGGAATCAAATCATGTTCAGCAAGCTATATTTTTATGAATAATTCTACCGAACCGAATTATCAAGAGTTTTATAAATGTTACAAAATTAGAACAAATCGCAGAGCTTTCCTAATTATCGGTACAACGAAACATTGCAAAACTAGCGACCAGAGCATCCATCCACCAGAGTTCTCTTCAAGACAGTAATCTAATTTGGGCCAGCTGCATAGCGTGGGTCGGAAATCGCATCCGTCGCAACTCAAACCACAAGACCTGCCGGAAAATAATGCTACAGAAGCAGCATACATCGCCTCTGGGACATCGCAGCTGGTACCGTTTCGTGAGCAATAACGCAGTACCCAGTGTAATCAAATAACGGAACGCAAACAACAATCTTGAGGGCGCTCCTTGTGGGGGCGGCGCTTGTGAGGTCTCGCTCGCTGCGCTGGTGCTGCCGCCCGTGTCTCCGTTAGCAGATACTCCTCCAACTGTGACGTCAAACTGCCCTCCCTCCCTCCTTGCCTCTCGTCAACTCCGAGATGGAGAAGTGCTTCGCTCGCCTCCTGCGTTGCGGTCCTCTCCGCCATGACAGAATAGGAAACCGGAGTAGATAGAGATTCCCGAGCAATTCACTCACTATATTAACAATATATTCCAACATTATATTAAAACTATTGTAACCTGTAAATAATAAGTACAATTTACGTATTTTTTATAATATTTCTTGGTCCTCTGTGTCTGGTACTTCTTTTGGCCTTTTTGGGGCTTTGAGCGTATATTTTTCGAGTAATCTGTTAATTATTTTCTTTTGTCTCGTAATGTCGCAGTCAGTTATTGCCTTTTTTCCCTTGGCCAGGAACGTATTTACGTTGGTAACGGGGATCCCAGATTGTCACCCACTCAGGACTCCCTGGTGTCTTTACTTGTTAAATTTCCGTAACATTTCGGAGCTTAGATTCACAATTCGGCTAACGTCGTCGGGATTGATATACGAACATTCACTAAGCGTATCGTAAAAAATTCCAGAGTGTATACATCAAGTGCATTTCAATAATAAACTTAGTTGATGAAATGATAAGAATATTGTTTTTTTTATTTCGCTTTGTTCTTAGATTAGACACTTAAATGCCAGAAGATTTTTCCTTTCTTGTTCGGCTATTCCACAATATGCCCAGATCGATGTCCAGTCAGGTAAACCTGCGATTTATTCGCAAACTCGCGCAATTAATTCATCTGACATGAATATGACACTTGTGATGTGACAGATTAACATTTGGAATCCAGTCTCATTTCATACATGGTTTATGTGGGATACTATTACAACGATCGTGAACGTTGCAATATCTGAATCACGATGTAATGAAAGAGAAGAAATTACATGGAGTTATAGCCCTTGTATGTGCATACACTTGTGACATTCAAATTAACTACGAAATTACCTGTGTTTAATGAATGGGTTTCCTTTTCTCATAGCTTTGTTGCTCTGCCTGATTTGGTCTAGGAATTATTATCGCTACAGTGAATTTGTTTTTCATATGAGCAGAATATAACATTTGCAATATATACAAACCTTTCAGAGTTGAGACTCAGATTGATTAGAAAAATTAATATGTTTTATCAACTTTGAGGATATAGTAATGCGACAGAAGTAAGAGTGTGTTAACTCTAGCATTACCTGGAGATGGGGCGTCGGAGGTCAGTCGCTGATGATTCGTTCGCTTTTGATACAGTTTGAATTTTGTATGGAGCTGAAAATCTGCGATACAGTTCATTATATGCATTTCGTTCAAAATATGATGCAATTTATTAAATGGGTTTCTTACAAGTTGAGTTGTTGCAGCGTCTTTGGATAAAATGATCGGAGCTATTCACTCGTTATCTGAATATTCAGAATAAGTTTTCGCAGTGCTTTCAGAAGTTTAAATCTTATTATAACGTCTTTCTCGTATCCCAGCATTCTAAACGACATTTTTTCGTGACATGAAATTGTTCATAAAATGGTACGTTCCAGCAGAGATTGATGTATTGGCCATTTGTGGCACGAAAATGTGCGTCATTACGCATTCAGCTAATTGCAACGAGAAAATGGTGAAATGGCAGCGTTAAACAAAACAGTCGATCACCGTTTTTTTTCGAACAGATGCCCAATACCCGTGTCGTCACAATAAAGTTGTTTCCAAAAATTTACTTTGATACTCGTAGAAAATTATAATGTTGTTATACAAAACATTAGCGTATGCAACTCGTTTATAATATTGATTTATTGCATTCGTGAAAATGCGTTGCTAATGTCGCTGGTTTTCAAACCATGTGCTCTTGAAATTAAGAGTAACGTTATAAATTAGTTAATACTGTAATATTGTTACACGTTATAAAGATGTTTCAACCTTCATTTGATGAATACAAACAGTGGGTTATGTAGTTAAAGAAGAATATTGATGCGAGAAGATTTATATGTGTCGCTTTTCGCCCGACACGAATCCATAGTCTTCGTCCCCGAGAACATGGCCGCTGCCACACAGCCCTGCCTCTCCAATACCACTCCAAGGACATTTGCGCACGCAGAAAATGCCTGCCCACTTGGTGGTGGTGGAAACGACAGAACGCCGCTGCTTTAATAAGAGCCGGCGCTGCATTTGAAGAGAAAGCCTGCGGGTCGCCCTTGGACCTGTTGCTTGCCAGCTCGCGGGAATGACTGCGTTATCCGGTTGTCCGAAGGAGAGAGCGAAGGCCGGATTACTATTCATGTTTGAATCAGCGAATGAAAACAATGTTTATCAAATGAGGTGTCAATTTCTCCATCTCATCGGTATTTCGTTTACTTTCCCTTAATCAATGGAACTGTGAAGTTCCTTTATTTTGGTTTTGGACATAAAGTAATTACCGTATTTTTTCGCATATAACACCCTCTGTACTGCAAACATTGGAGGGAGCTAACACGTGTGTATCTCAAAATCAAGCGAAATAATTTTTGGAAAAATGTTACAAACGGATATACTGTATTATTATTTCAGACATCCCGCTTGAAATTTTCTTACGAAGTACTCACAATGATTATTGCATAATTGAAACAGATTTTAAACAAGATAATTCTACGAATAAAACTCCAAGTAAATTGCAATTTTTTATTTTAAAAACTGACGGCGGTGGGGGGAGCGGTGATGCGAGAAAGGCTGCGAACACAGTATATTCTAAGAAATGTGTCTAATTCGTCGATTTAGGTGTAATAGCAAGTTTTGACCTGTACTTGCCTGTTCTGAGTTTCAAGAGTTGGTTTCTTCTAGGAACCCCTTTTCGATAACCACGCCAATTCCGCCACTGAGCGCTGGGGCTCCTGTGAGGCCTCGTGGCTGCGGGAGGGGGGGGGGGGGGCAAACCTCGGGTCTCTTGAAGCGTCTGGGAGCTCTTGGGGCCGCCGGTCCTCGCCGCCCGTCCACCCGCCCGCTCCCGGTTTCATTAAAGACAGCGCCGGCCCCGGATTGTCTCTGCGTTGTAATGAGTTTTCTGGGCCGGGAACTGGTTAACCTCGCCGGCCTCCGGTGCGGCCGCGCCCTCTGTAACGAAGGTCGGAGTTTAAACGCCCCGCCACACTTCTCCGCGCAGCCTCGCCGCCCTGCCTCTCTCCGTCCCTCCCCCTCTCACTCTGTCTATACCTCTCTCTCTCCTTTTCTCTTTCCACTGTCTCCTCGTATATCCCAGTTTTCATTCCCTCCTTCCCTTCCGCCCCCTCTCGCATCCTCAGCAGTTCACCTTTAGTGCTTCAGAGCACTTCAGATATTGGCACCTCTTTTCTTTTCCTTTTTTCTTTCGAGAGTAGGAAAGGTGGCGGCAGTTGATTGAAAACATCAGAGGTGGTGATGTGAGGGTGTGGAGAAAGACAGTTGCGATCTAGGCCATGACAGGCTCTTGGACAAGTAAGGTTTCACTTGTTTACCTAAATTTTGAGAGATGAAGTCTCATTTCCTCTACTAAAACAAAACCAAATTAGTCATTAACATTAGATACTTCAGTAATATTTAAACTTATCTATTGAGAGTAAAAATAAAACATGAATTAAGAGAATGTTGATGTAGTAACCGTATTTTCTTAAGAATCTAATAATTGCATTAATTTTCCACTTTCATATTAGAAACAAAAATTGTTAATAAAGCAGTCCGCCCATGACAGTGTAGTCTTAAGATGTTTTTCTGGGGAAATAGACTACGTAGAGACGGGTTAATTTATAAAACATTATTTCTGTATACAATAAATATTCATTTAATGAAACATAACCTCAAAAGAAAACAGAATTTTTCATTCGAACACATTAATAACCCTTCATGAAAATGACAAAGCAAAGCGAAATTGGAAAAATAAACAAGAAATAAAGTAATATGTAATAAAGTATATTAACTAATGTGTATAATTGGAATATTGGTTATTTGTTAGAAAACATATGGCAAAAATTTTTATGTATGAAGAAACCGTTCTTTGGGATATATCGAGCGCCCTTTCTGCTTACGATTCTTGCTACAGCTAGCGCATGTACACCCTTTCTGGATTTGGAAGAGAAATAATGGAGAAGTCGAAGGAAGTTGGCAGTACTCGCTGGAACGCTGGGCTTTACAAGCAACCAAGGAGCTCATACAGACGCACTTTGACACTTGACGTGGACGGAGGCTGTAGTGCTGACTCTGAAACGTGAAAGTGAGGAGTAGATTACAGGATATACCTATCATCCAAAAGAAAAGTAATATTAAATTTAACGACGGCATTTAGTGTATTATTTACCATTTGGATTGTATAGTCCTAAAGAACCTGTCACTAGTATTGTACGTCAGCTTCTGGGTCAATGATCCCCATCTCGAGAAGGTTTTCGTCCAGTTTCCCTAATCCTTGAGCAAATGCTGAGTTGCCCCCTTGTTTTGCTTCTGGACGTAAATGTAAATTAAATTTAACTTCTCCCTACAGCATGTCACACGAAGTTTTTAGCTGTTTTTGACGTAAATAATGTAACGAATATTGCATCACCTGCCGAAGTCGCTGCGCGTGGATTGCGTCATCGGCCGCCGCCCCTCCCCGTCCCCCCCGAACTAGACGGTTCCGGACAATCCGCGAGCCGCGGAGAAATGCCGAGAATGAGCCAGGTGCCTCGAGACAAGCGCCGGGCAGGTATAAATACGCGCTGCCGGCGGCCGCGAGTTCAGTGAGAAAGAGTTACAGAAGTCAGTCAGTAGTGAGCAGTAAGACGTCAGTCCGTCAGTGTGTCCGAAGTGGAAGCTGTGCTGGGAAGTGTGCATTGCGGTGAAGAGTGGTGCAGTGGTTGAACAGCAGTCAGCAGTCTGAAGTCTGCAGTGGAAGCTGAGCTGTGAAGGGTGCATCGCGGTAAGCAGTGGTGCAGTGGGGAAACAGCAGTCAGCAGTTTGAAGTCTGCAGTGGAAGCTGAGCTGTGAAGTGGGCATCGCGGTAAACAGCAGTGCAGTGGACCCTGGTGTGCGCAGTGAAGTGTGGTCTGCGCCAGGAATTGTGGTCTGCGCAGGGGAATTGTGGTCTGTGCAGGGAATTAGGGTCAAGTGTAGTGGACCGTGGACAGTGCATGGACTGACTGATACTGTAGAAGAAGAGAACTGTTTAAATAAATAGGGTGTAAGAAGAGAACTGTTTAAATAAATAGGGTGTAAGAAGAGAACTGTTTAAATAAATAGGGTGTAAGAAGAGAACTGTTTAAATAAATCAAGAGAACGGAGTCGTGTGTAACAGTGTAAATAATTAAGTGTAATATATCTGTAAATAGACCAAGTAGTTTTTAGTGTCAGTAGATTTTAGTGTATAATTGTTCCCGAATAAAACGTAATTGTTGTAAATATTGTGTTGGTTTTAATTCACCACGAGAAACGTTACAATAATTAATAGATTTGAATCAAAATTTTTGTTTTGGTTCTTCGAATTCTTTCTTAATATTTTCTTTCTTTTGGTCTTCGAATTTTTTAATATTTTGCTTTTTTCATTTATTTCGCATCGCACCAATTTACGTTAATTCTAAGTTTTCTCTCCTTGCCATTTATGACCAACCATTGCTGGTTTATCTCATGCCATTGTAGCAACATGTGTTGATTTGACCTTTCCTGAGGGTGAGGTGCAAGTAATATGAACGTGTCAGTGGCACATAAAATGCTATTTATGCTTTAAGATTTCCTAGTATTTTCCTGTTTTTATTTGTTTTATACATTTCATTTTCATTTGTCAATTTCATTTATGGTTTCCACATATAGTCTCTTGTTTTTTGTTGCTCCCGGAGTTCCAAATATTCTTTTCCTTCTCATAGGTCAGTTTACCTATATGTCAGTAATGCTCATAAGAGGATTTTATTAAGACATCAGCAATTGGTTGCGCTGATGGACTACATGAATAATGTCGGCTACTGGTACATGACGAACCAGGCCCCACTCCTAAGAAAAAAAAACACTCCTCAAAGTTCCTTCGAAAGAAAAGGGAACAATTTAATACCTTGCTAAAATAAAAACCTCACTTCTTATAATATTCTGAAAATGTGTCAATTCTGGGTGTACTATTTTTTAAGTCATAACTTACGGTTTTTTGAATATGTTTAAAAGATCAAGAGGTATGTTTTTAGTGGACAAACTCTTTTGTGAGGTGAAATCACCCTCCAAATTTGACTAGCTTATGTGGTTCAAGCATCAACTGAAGTTATCTGCAGTGCCTCTGATTGAGAAATACTACGAATTGAATTGAATTGAATTAATGCCTTATTTTACGTGGCGAGACTCAGGCCATTAGGCCTGCTCTTCCGTCTGACCACATAAATTTCGCTACGCTCCTTTCACCAACTAGCAGAGAAAGGAGGTATTTCTTGGGCGAGAAACAGGCGATTTGAATTTAGCTCAGAGGCGTCTTTTAGGCTTGAGGATCTTTTACATGCAAGTAAATCTACTAACATGGGACAGCCGGCTTTACTTCCCCTCCGAAGGAAGGCGTACGAAGGATTTTTTCGCCCTGAAAAATCCACGGCTTCGATCGGGTTTGAACTCGCCAACATGGGTATAACAGTCCGAAACGCTAACCGTTACACCATCGCCGACGATTTGGGTCCCAATAGGGACAGGATTTTCGGCACTAGCTAGATAGCTACGTCGAATTCAGCCTCTGTCTAGAGGAGAATTCTACTGGCAGGTTGCTCTGATCGGTATTTTCCCGTGGTTTCTCAGACCGAAATTTTCGGGAGTAACTGTTGCCAAAGCATTGAATGATTTTCGCCATGAAAAATTAATTATGCAACCCTTTTTAATGCAAAGTGTGTTTTAAAGATGTATGTGGAAATTGTAAAATTTCTCAATGAACAATGAAATATTTTTGAAATAACGTGATTAGCCCCCGCCATTGCGCGCAAGCGTCGCACAATCCGCACCCGTAGCCATTTTATCGCGTAATATGTGATGATTGTGTCCGAAAGAAAAACTAAGACATCAACGATTATTTTATTTCTTTTATATTCCTCTATATTTCATTACCGGTCGCACAAGGGAAGTATACACAAAGCGTTTAGCGTATACTTCCCTTGTGCGTCCGAAAATGGAATATAGCTCCGCGTGTTCGGACCCGTATAGGGCTGGGCAGATAAACTTGTTGGACCGTATTCAAAATGGAGCAATAAAACTTTGATCAAACTCAGATGTGGGAAATGTTAGGCAAACGTCGAAAGATCGCTAGAGTAGTAGATCTTCTCAAAGCGTACACTGGATGTAAAGCGTTAAATGACATTCGAACTAGGATAGAGCACCCTCAATATTTTGCAAGAGATCATCCATACAAAATCAAATATAGGAATCAAAAAACCGACGTAGGTAAATACTCTTTTGCCAACCGGACAATAATTGACTGGAACAATTTACCTGCTGCAGTACTGGCGACTTTTCCCTCCAGTGTGCGTTGCTTCCGGAAACGTCTAGAAAATTACGTGTGATGCCAAATAGCTGTGTATGTTAGGTCTTCATAGACATTCTCCTTAGTTTTACTTTGTTAGTTTTTACTTAGTTGCACTTTCCATGTTATATGCATTCCTACATATGTAACATGTAATATCTCTGTATCTTTGCTATGTGCTGTAAGTTTGCCACCGAACGAAAGCTCATTAGCAGAAAAAATAAATATTATTATTATTATTATTATTATTATTATTATTATTATTATTATTATTATTATTATTATTATTATTATTATTGTCACTTATGCACCTTGCAAAAGTTGAAACACATTTGCTAATGTCTGAGGCATGGTTATTTACAATTAGAAGAGACGAAACGTTTAGTAAATATGAAAGCTTCGAAGTGGTATGAATTCAACAAAATAATAAAAAACACACGAGAGCGCATAATACATAAACAAACGAACTCATGAAAAAACTTAAAACTTCAAAACTAGAGAACAGCCACTAAATACTTAAGACCAAAACAAATTATCAATATGGATTCAGGTAATTGAATACACTGGTAATATTAATAAAATTACGAACAAAAAAGCTGCTATCTTACTATGCATTCAGAACAAACCGTGTAACAGTTTACGTTAAGAGGCTTTTGTTTTAAATCTAATATTTTTATCTAAATCCTTACAACATTTTAGTACAATTATCAGTGTGCAATTAAAAAATCTGATCATCCGTATAGTTTAAGCTGCAATTTTCGTACTTCGTTTGACGGCGCCAGTCCCTCTAATAAGCATAACGTCACAAATTTCACGGACTGCACATCCTTTCATCCGCAGTACACCCGTTGAGGCCCCGTCTAGCGCTCAAGCTGACGCGCTGCAAAAAAGGAGAGGGTGAAAAATAAAGCAGTGGCCGGGGCACACGTCAACGCCAGCCCAGTTCCATTAGTTTAGCTCACACCCCGGGCGGGACTCCCCCGCTGGCCCTGTTGCCTGACGCCGGGAGCGATGGCGTGTGTGGCTGGGGTAGGAGGCATGGCCGTGGACGGGGTGCGAAGACGGGGCGCGGAGGCGGGGCGCGGAGGCGGGGCGCGGAGGCGGCGCGGAGGCGGGGCGCGGAGGCGGGGTGCGGAGGCGGGGCGCGGAGGCGGGATGCGAAGGCGAGGCGCGTAGGTGGGGTGCGGAGGCGGGGCGCGGAGGCGGGGCGCGGAGGTGGGATGCGGAGGCGGGGTGCGGAGGCGGTGTGCGAAGGCGGTGTGCGAAGGCGGTGTGCGAAGGCGGTGTGCGAAGGCGGTGTGCGAAGGCGGTGTGCGCAGGCGGAGTGCGGAGGCGGGGTGCGGAGGTGGGGCACGGAGGCAAGGTGCGGAGGCGGAGTGCGGAGGCGGGGTGCGGAGGCGGTGTGCGGAGGTGGGGCACGGATGCAAGGTGCGGAGGCGGAGTGCGGAGGCGGGGTGCGGAGGCGGGGTGCGGAGGCGGGGTGCGGAGGGGGGGTGCGGAGGCGGGGTGCGGAGGCGGGGTGCGGAGGGGGGTGCGGAGGCGGGGTGCGCAGACGGGGCGCGTAGGCGGGGGTCGGAAGCGGGGCACGGGTGCGGGGACGCGGGGGGCGGAGGGGTGGCGCGGAGGCGAGTAGGGTGGGGTGTGAGGGCGGGACGCGGGGTGAGGGAGTGGAGGCGGGGCGCGGAAGCGGGGCGTGGAGGCGGTGCGCGGAGGCGGGGCTTAGGAGGCGAGGCGGGGTGGGGCGCGGAGTCGAGGAGGGCGGGGCGCGGAGGAGGCGCGCGGGGGTGGGACGCGGGGGTGTGATGCGGGGGAAGGGCGCAGAGGCGAGTCGGAAGCGCCAGTGGCGCTAGGAATGGCGAGTCGCGGTGCATAGCCTGAAGTGTGCAATCTGCAAGGACAAGCAAGAACGATGATACATCCGAAGAGAAAAATGGGGCTTGCCACAAATGATTTGTAAAACCAGGAAAGTAATTGGAGAAGACAAGAGAAATGTGGCAGAGCTAGGGCAAGAAATGTCACAAAGTCGGTAATAGGTTTAATATCTTGAGGTGTATTTAGCTATTGAACATCTATTTACAATCACTTAATATCGTTTTTAATTTAAAAATAAATTATGAGTGCATGTGGTTAAATTCTTGTTGAGTAAAAAAATGTTGCATTTAGATTTGACACAGTGGCAAATATACACAGACGTTTTATTGTCGTTGTTCGATATTAACCAATCGCTGTTGTAGTATATGATTCTAAAAAAATATATATTTTTATTCACTATCATGTTCATGATTGTATAATAAATATCAAGTTGCTGGTACTATTTTGAATGCCTGAATTTTGCTTATCAAATGCGTTAGAACGAACTGTTGTAGTTCTGAATACTGGATATTCCTCAGTTATGTTGTTTTCTGATGGGGACAAATTGCAAACGATACTTTTAAAATAGTACACATTAAAATAATATAGATTTCGGCTTACCGTCATGAGAAATTCTTAAATTCAAGTCTAGTTGAATTTTTTCACAGCCCGAACGAGAAGCAATCATTAGAGGTTGAGCTCGCAGGGTGACGTCATAATAACGGATAAGAGACAAGCCAGTATTTTATGTATACCCTGGTATTGTAATTAACTTAAAGTATTGAACCATAAATGAAATTCTATGATACGTAATAACAAAAAATGTATTTCGTCTATCAAGTACAATGTAGCTCCTTCCAAACATGTATTTCAACATCTCGTCATCTTATAAACGTTGTCATGGGGATATTCCTATTGACGTTTACCTAATTATTATAGGTAAACAAACACAACTGTAAATAGGTGGTCTTGCCATGTCTATCGATGCCACAGTACTTCGTTTATTTCGTAATTCTGAATGTATTTATCGGTTTATTTCGTAATTCTGATTCTTTCTTACTGAAAACTTCGTTTATTCAGTAAGCCTCCGTAGCATCTGCTCCCACTCACCCTCTGTCTGGCGTTTCTACTGCGACAGCTGCTGCTCTTGCGAGGCGGCTCTCAGATATTTCAGTGCCCGCTCCAGCTCCGTTCACGTCCTCACCTGTCCTCAACCTATCAAGTCGTCTCCCTGATATCCCCGTAACATGCCGATTTATAGTCCCTCGTCATCCCTGGCATCATATTTGGGGAAATGTGTCAGTGGCATTTGTAACACCAGCGACCATTGGTCGATTAATGACGAAACCATGGACAATCATTGCAGTCATGAATCGCTCACGTTGTCACGGTGGCGAAGGCTAGATGACGTTAGACAGCCAAGGTCAGGAGTTCCGCCCTGCAGAGCCTCTGACCGGGAGGTCCTAGGTTCGTCTCCCGACGGCGGCAGAATTTGACAACTTGTGTTTAAATAATTAGTTGTTCCGTTCTACAGTAATTATAAAATCTTTTCTTTATATTACAAATATGCATTTTATTTTGTTTATTATTACACCATCCTCAATTTTGTTCGAATTATCCGAAATTTCGGATCAGGAGAAATGGCTCAGGGCATTAACTACTGTTACTGCTGCCCCTCTGACCGGGAGATTCTAGTTTCCAGTCCCGACAGGTGGCAGGATTGTCGACACTAGCTTGTCAGCTAGGTCGAATTCAGTCTCTGTCTGGAGGAGAATTCTAGCGGCCGGCTTCTCTAATTTGTAGTTTTCTGTGGTTTCTGCGGTCAAACTAGGCGAATGCTGGAGCAGTACTCTAACAAACGGATCGCGCGCGAGTTCTTTCCTACCTCTTCCTTGTACATGCCACAGGCGAAGCGGATGCTCTAAATGGCCATATGGATTGCGGTGTAACAATTCAATACTCACATTTTTACGTAAATTTATGTTCATCATGAAACCAACAATTTGTATAAAATCTGTTAAGTATTTCAATACTGGCGCCATTTTGCATTCGTACATGATTTTCATTCTAATTTATGGTGTTTTATTAAGCGAACAAACCGGTATCAGTAGCAGTGGCGGCCGCTGGGTTGCAAATTACGAGAATCATGTTTGAATTTTCACGTAAATTTTATCTCTTCAAAATATTTCTTGAAGGAGGAAAACCAAAATATACAGAGAATAACCGATATACACGAATAGGGTTTTTAATCCTAGTCTAAGACAACTTTTATGAAGATAACGGAAGATACAATTGTCCTCACGCGAGATTTAAAAATAAAATATTTTCAGTAAACGAATCTGAAATTTATGAAATTACATGGTATTTTTAGCTTAGTTAACTCTGCCGAACAAAATAGTAATACAAGCACGCTGCCCCCACCCAACTTTCAGTACCCCTACTCTTCCTGAATCTTCCATTGCCTCGCTTGCACAAGCTACGGACTGACTTATGATAATCCACGATTCTATCCATTCCAAAAACATGTATCTTTCGCATAATCGGCCACTTAAACAAAATTCGTTCTCAAAAATTGCACCGGTGGTAGGAACAAATTAAATGAGTCCATTTTTCACAAGTTAATACCTTCTATAACTTTTCCTGAGGATGTTTTTTCTGGGGAAGCCGCCGCCCTACAGACTTTCAGGAGCTGCCGCTGTTGATCACTATTATATATTGGATTCTTCCATAGATGTGAATATATAATTGTTATTTGTACATGTTTAACACTCAGATTCACAATTTATCGTTTGTGTTGTGTATTTACCGCCTCGCACTCAGTTTAAATATAATTGAATCTCACTACTCAACTTTAGAGAGAATGGATCTCCAGTATTCCGATTCTGGTTTTTTGATCTGTATTAATGTCAGTTCCTCTGGGTCAACACTGAATTTTTTTATACAACAACGTTTTGGGTAAGGGATTCATTCCGCGAAGGTGATTGTTTTACAGGATTAGTTGTCCGAGATAACAAAAATTTGTTATATATAAGAATTTTAGAATAGAAAGAAATTTAAATAGAAAGAACTAATATATAAATTGGTGGCAGCCTTAACTGATGAGCATATCCGTCAATATATCACCAGAGGTCACTCGCGACCTGAGGAACTGCAACTACTAATTACAGTTTCATTGGAAATAACCCAATATTCAATTATTGGATGCAATAAGTCATAATCTCTATATAACATTACGCATAATGTAGATCCCTAATGATATCAATTACTAAATGCGTTCACATTCAACTCATGTGCAGTTCTAAAATTTGACCTAATTACATGGATGTAAAGTGTACGTTCCTCACATTTACAACGCAGCATAAGGAGAGAAAGTATTAGGTGTCATTTAGGAACACAGCCATTGTTTTGATGATGTAAAATGACGAGATTCGCACCTTAATTTCCGAAAACCGAAGACTGACATTGGTCATAGGTGTCAACTGAGGTCGAACAATGAAAAGACATTTTTCAATGGAAGTGAACGATTTTCAAAAATTATTTTTTGCAAAACGCGAGGGAGAAGAAATCGGATATTTTTAAAATTATCTTCTCGAAACAGTTTTTATACCCATTAAATTAAAGTCTATGTTTGAAATATCATTATCCAAAGCATACCGCTTAAAGACTCTGCTAAGCATCTCCGCAAGGTTTCAACATTAATGTGGGCTTTTATTTGATAGAGACAAAAATAACGCGTTAAAATAAAGAAATAAAAGTTGCCCGAAGATAAGGCAGATATATCTGCACTATTGCTCGGAAAGGTACTTTTGAAATGCACATTGTTCAAAATAGAAATACGTTCCACAAAAATTATGCCTTATATATAGAGGAGATGAATCTGAACTTCATGTTGATAAACGAATATCAGCGAAAGAGGTTAGAGCAGGTAGAAGATACAGAAAGAGGAAAAATGATGAAAAAAGCTGAAGAGGATGGGAGGAGCAAACGTACTTAGACAACACATGACTAAAAATTGAATGTGCCATAACGATGGGCTTTCGCAAAATGAAGCGTTTTAAACATTTCTCATACTTCCTTCTATGTATTTTAACTTACTGATAACTATTTGAAATATGTGTGGTAAATAATTACATGCACGTGGAAGAAACTACACTTTACAACCCATTACGACAAAGAAAACAATGTGTGTCTCCCTACTGCAGCTTCACTATGCGCACGTTTTGTTGAACTCTCCTTTTTCTTTTAGTAGTAGGAGTAGAGGTAAGGGCGAGTTACTATTTCATATGCAATGCTGAAAAACCAAATCTGCAGTTTATTTACCGTTTCAAATAAGTTTTCTATAACTTGGGAGTGAAAATGTCTAGTTTTTTAAATGTTGCTAATCTTGCGCTCTTTAAATTTTAATTTCAGTTATTCATATATTTTTAATTTTCACTCATCATTCAACTATTTATAGTTAAAATGATGGGAAGGGATCTTGGAACTCAAAAAAACGTACGCAGATTATCTTCACATGCAGTTTTTACTGTTTTTTCGACTAAATAAATCTAAATCTATTGATAATAGATTCCAAGCATTTCAGAACCTCGGACTTTTCATTTAAGTGGTTACTTTTATCTTCCCATTTCGCCATGGAGTCTTCGCACGTAGCCCCTGCATGTCCGCCACGTGCATTCGAGTGAACGCACAGCGCCCTCTGAGAGCCTCTTTAGAAGAGGGCTGCGAGAGCACATTTTGACGAGAGATTAACAAGAGAGACTGAAGAGGAAGGAAGGGAACCGCTGATACGGGAGTAAAGCGACGGAGAGGGAAGGGAATAAATTGAGAGGCGGGCTGCAGAGAGCGGCCCAGAGAGCCGTGGACGAGGGCCAAAATGTGTTTGGGTTGCGCGCGGCGCCCTGCAGCCGCAGCGTGAAAGAAGTGGGCGGTCGCGGGGCTGCAAATTGGACGCGAGCGAGACACAATCCGCGACGCAGAGTACAATCGCGCCAGAGCGCAGCATGACGTGAAAGAGGCAGCGGCGGACGCGACAACGAGGAACACGACAAGCGACACCGCGTGAGGCCAGGGGGCGGGGCGGGGTGGGGAGGGGCGGAGCCAGGCGGGACGGGATGGTTCGGGACGGGATGGGTCGGGATCGTACAGGACGGGGCGCGGCAGAACGGAACGGAACGGGACGGGCAGGGTGAGGCGGCGCGGAGAAGGGAAGGGAAGGGTGGGACGAGACGGGACGGGGGGAAACGGGGCGGGGTGGGCACGGATGTGTGGGGCGAGGCGGGGCGAGGCGGGGCGAGGCGGGGCGAGGCGGGGCGAGGCGGGGCGAGGCGGGGCGAGGCGGGGCGAGGCGGGGCGAGGCGGGGCGAGGCGGGGCGAGGCGGGGCGAGGCGGGGCGAGGCGGGGCGAGGCGGGGCGAGGCGGGGCGAGGCGGGGCGAGGCGGGGCGAGGCGGGGCGAGGCGGGGCGAGGCGGGGCGAGGCGGGGCGAGGCGGGGCGAGGCGGGGCGAGGCGGGGCGAGGCGGGGCGAGGCGGGGCGAGGCGGGGCGAGGCGGGGCGAGGCGGGGCGAGGCGGGGCGAGGCGGGCAGCCCATCAGCCAGGCCAGCCTGCGAGCTTGTGGACGTGCGGACGTGTGCGAGCGTACGCAAACAGGCAGGTGCGCGCTACGCCGCCGCCGAGATTTGTGAAGCGTGCCTTTCATTCGACGTGTGGAATGAGCGGGCGAATGGAGCGCGAGGAGCTACGAGCGGCGATATGGCTGTCCATGTGATGAGGGAGGACAGGTGGTGGAGGAGGGTAGGTGAGAGGTGGGGCTGTGTGGAAGGAAGGGCGGTGTTGGAGGTCAAGATTATGTGGGCGGAAAAGTTGGGCTGGAAAAAAAGGTTTATGGGAGGGAAGGAGTAGGGGTTGCGTGCAAGGACAGGTGAAGCGGCAGGAGGGGGTTATGTGGGAGGACAGGGGTTGTAGGAGGACTCGGGAGTACAAGTGGTTTGGGGATTGGGGCGATACTGTGAAACGGCGTTCGTGAAACAGCGAGGAGATTAGCTGTTACTGAAGAAGTGCGAGATGGAGACCGTGGTAGGAAAATGTCAAATGGTGTATATTACCCGAATGAGAAGAAAAGGTTGCTGTGCATTGAGCGAAATGTACCTAGAGTTGGTGGATTGCAGATTAATAGTAGTGGGAACGTCAGAAAGATAAAGATGGTGTGTGTTGAAGAAGTTAAAGTGTGCTTATCGCGATCTTACTGGCGGAGATGACGTGGAGAAGTAGGGTCGCCGGAAGAGACACGCCTGAGAGACACTGTGGGGCCGGTAGGGAAGGAGAGGAGAACACATGCAGAAGCAATGTAGGCGTCTTGGGTAAGGGAACGGTCAGTGGATCAGCGTTATGTAGAATCCCAAACAAACACTGCCAATAACGACCGAATATTTTAAACAGTCACTAGAGATAGGATTTGGAATAGTTCTGAAGAACACGTCATTGATCATGCACATAGGCACACTTATTTCTTTTGTTTATAAACGAAATTCTATTTGGAATGTATCTCCTCTGATTTAAGCCACCGCAACATGAACACCTGAAGAAAAGTCTAAAACATTTAATGAAATGTCTGCCCAACATGAATTTAACCTAATGAATGAGAGGTCGGCTTCCGCGGCCGGAGTCAGTAGCTGTGTGGCTGTCCGGGAGACGCCGCGTGCTTAGCACAGGGACCAACGTTTTGGCCGACATACTGCGTCCTTCCTCAGGTCAAAATGCGTGGGGATTCTCAACGCACGAGTTAACATAGGGATAACCCCGGCCCCCGAATATGGGTTAATATAAGGATAACCCCTACGGTATCTCCCGGGGCGCCAAGCCGCTGCTTTCTAATGAATCTCTTTTATGAAGCTAACCGAATGCTGTAGGAATCTAGGTCTTTTTTTTACATCTATGTCATATCGCTGAAATTGGCCTACTGCATTATTTTTTTTATATCTCAGTGTCCTACTTCAGGAAGGGAGAATCGAGAGCGAGACAATCCGACCACGCTTCCGGCTTGAGATGGCGGTGGCATCAGAGACAACGCCAGTGGGGAAAAGGGGATCTACGAGGACGGTGAGGAAAAGATAACTGGGCAGTAGAAGACAAGGCGGAGACGATGAAATGGCTGATTCGCAGATAGCAGGAAGCGATGCGGCAGGTATGTGGGGTTGGCGTTTGAAATAAGCCGTCAGCCACCGCCCTCGCTCTGCCGACCAGAAGAGGAGGCTCAGTGCCTCAACTGATGTCACTGCAGCGCTTCTATCCGCGGAGGTCCTAAGTACGAGTTCCGACAGCGGAGAGAGTTTCGACAATAGCTTGTCAGGTCGAATTCAGTCGCTGCCTGAAAGAGAATCCTAGACGCCGTGCTGCTCTGATTAGTAGTTTTCCGCTGTTTCTCCTAGCAGTAAGAGGCGCATGCTGGAACAGTACCTTACAAACGGATCACGGACCGCGCGCGATCTTTCCTTCCTCTTCCGTCTCCAATTCTCGCCCCTTACAATCACTTACACTAACATGCACTACACTACCACACAGAGCTTAGAGTTTGTCTCGGCTGGGGAGGTTCCCCACTGGTGGGAAATACTTGGAAGCCCCGCCATCTCACCATTCAGCGAGAGATCACCGCCACCTTAAGAGAGGGGGAAAACATGCACTACACTTTCGGGGACTAGAGACCTCGTTAGTTGACGTGCTCGGAATCCCTAACAAGTAGCCAGCCTCGCCCTGCCGTCCACGAGGTGGCCAAGCGCCTGCGGGGCCGTCGCGAGTCGGGCAGCGGCGAGCGCGGCTGCCAAAAAACAAAGCGGGCTGTGTTTTGGTGAAAGCGGCGGTAGCGCTGCGGCGCCCCCGCGGACCGCAGAATGCGTCTGTATAAACCTCGCCGCATTTCACCCGCAGTTTCTGCCCGCGGCTGCCCGCGGACGGAGGGCGGGGGAGGGCTGGCGGGGCGGGTGGAGTGGAGGGGTGGGGTGGGGGTGGGTAGGAGTGCAGAGGCGAGTGCTGACAGCTCGTCGCGCTCGTGACGGCGCCACGCCGGAATTTGGTCAGGTGAAAGCCATCCTGCGGAAAGGAGATGTTGGAATGGCTGGCTGGTCTTTATCTGGGGCATACCTGTGGGAGTCCCTCTGTAACGGAGCTTCCTATGTCAAAAATAATGTGCAGAATATGGTGATTGTGCAAGTGAATTCAGAACGCGCTTTATTGAGCAAAATCAAAAAGTCTTTTTTGTCTTCTTTCATTATCTTCCCTTTCCTCATTGTCTTTTAATTTTCTATTTCTTCTTGTTGTTCTTCTTTTCGTTATAAACCGCTTTCTCCTTTTAGTTGACCTACATTTTTCTTTTCGCAACTCCTTATATTTTATCTCACCTTTCTTCCTTTCCTTCTTTCTTCTCTTCAGATTCTCCTTCTTCCTTCTTTTTTTCGCTTTCTGGTCTTCCTGATACTCCTTTTCCCCTGCTTTTTTCATCCTTCTTACCCTTCATTTCCTTCCGTTTTCTGTCATCTCCTTCCCTTTCTTTTACTTAAACCTTCCTTAGTCGCGTCACGGAGGTCAGGCACATCGCGTTGTGATTCCAGAGACCATTGCAGCCGTTGAAGCAATCACGATGGACAAATTTCGAGTGACATTAGACGACACTGCAAAAGCAGTACACTTTAGTCATGTTTCAGCACATCACGTTGTTCATGATGTGCTTCGATTTCATAAGTTCCGAATGCGCAGTTACATAATGAACTAGGCATTACGCCAATCACCGTCCATTTCTCCCTCTTATCAGTAAAATTCAATTCCAAAATATTAAAGATCCCTTCAGATCTTCACTTTCACATCGGTAAGCAAAATCCTCACCGCAAAAGGTTAAAAAGAAAGTTACCGAGAGAGTTTTTCCATCCCCCACAGACATAAACCGATGAGTATTTTATCATTAGTAAGTATATATAACCACTGTATTGTATTATATCTAACACTAAATTTCTGTTTATAACCTCACAAGATTCTTGTATATAAATCATATCAATGTATTTTTCTTATGCGGCTGCTGGGGGCTAATGGCCAAGCTAGAACAAATTTAAAAAAAAATTATAAGCTGTCTGCATGGTGGGTGCCCCGACAACTGACCTCGGAATGGAGCCAGCGCCGTGTCGAAGTGCGTGAAGGCGGGCACAGCCCCATACGCCTCGTGCAACTGTTGCGACAATAACAGCTCTGAGATTTGAATGCCTCCCACATCCTCCTTACTCGCCCTATCTTGCCCCGAGCGACGTCTCCATGTTTGCGTCACTCAAAGAAGCTATGGTCGGCAAGAATGTCCATTCGTATAATGAAGTTCGCCACGAACGGTGAACAAATGGTCTCCCAGAAACCTTTTTCTACGGGAATCCAGGGCTGGCAGACATACATTAAGGGTGAAGGAGACTATGCTGAAAATTGATCCAGTTTTGTACCATGAGTGTACGATAAATAAAATTAAAAACATAATTACGGTTATCATTTGACTCACCCTCGTAAAAATAGGCTTCTTTTGTACGACTCGAATGAATGTCTTTATGGCAACCTCGTAGGAGAAGTGTTTTAGCCACTGCCGTGCTCGCGGTTTTTATACTTACGATTAACCTGCGAAAACTGCTTCCCTTGACCCTCTCTAGATGGCCTCCGAATTCAAATACGTTTTTATGGAACATCCTGAACTAATTCAGTAAAAAAATCAGGCTTTGGAATATGGAATAAAAGAGACAACACACACCGGTTTGTTAAATTACGTTTGGAATTGTAGTATCAGTATTATATCTACATTGCTTATTCTGATATCATTTGAGTGACACAATGAATGGAATATTTGCATATTATTAGAAGCATTTTATTTGCTATTTGCATATTATATTTCAAAATATAGGAGCTGATTAATATGTAAATTGATATTTTCTCAAATTGTACCTTAAAAATTTCCTTGGTTGTCTTTTATCTATTGATATTTTAATTTAATTTCGTCGCCAGATATAAATGATGATTAGTTTTGCATATTCAATTTCATCCATTCATCGTATGCCAATGTCATCATATGACGCAGCATTGGGATCTGATGCTTTCGCTCTTTGGAATTTCTGAATAAATTGCGAGTGGAATATTAATGAGGTTTCTTAGTTGTGGATATATTTTCAATAATACTTTGGAGTCTGGCTTATTTAATGATTTGCTTAGAAAATCCACTTTTTTATTGATTATGATGATTTTTCGCCTCCATATCATAAAACCTGTCTCATTTTGTATCGATCTCGTACTCATAAAAAAATTTATAGTAAAAATGTAGGAATTGTTCGCCTATGAAAGTACATTAATTTTACTTCAAATGAAATCAAATTGTAGTATTTAAAAACAGAATAAATACAAAAATGAAAAAAATTCAAATTAAAATTACTGAATCTGATCAAGTGCCATTTCATATAATTTTGGAGCACACACATGTGAATAATAGTTACTTTATACCATCAGATGGTTTCACATACGATTTCAATGAGAAATAGTAATCGTTCGAGAAATACATAGACTCGTTAATTATAAAGTTACGAAATAATCTCCAAAAAAGAGGAGATGAGGGCAAGAAATCGTTACAAATTTCTATGGTTACACGTAAAAAAGGAAAAGTTTTCGCACACATTCCGTGGAACTTCGCAACGAGTGAAACATAAATAGAGCAGAAAGAAGTGTAAAGGTATGCATTCAAATCATGATTGACGATACAAAACGTATTATTTTTCCTTAAGATGGTAACTTATTTTTGCTTCGTGTCTGGTAGATCATTTAATCCAAACAGTTTTTAGCGAAAATCTCCGCTGAAAATTCACCATATCATTTATTCGTTATTACTCTTCAAAATAAATAAATAGATAAATAATATTGTTTGTATTGCTGTATTTGATACGTGAAATGGAGATTTCAAAGAGCGGTTTTTAATTCCACCAGGAACTAAATGCTGATAATTCCGACGTCCGGCCAGATGCTTTTACCACTAATCTCTAAAATCAATCATTACTCTTGTGACAGTTCACACACTATCCATAGTAAATGGTTTATATACAAAGGGATGAAGGGGGGATGACTCCATTGGCTTAATTAATATTACTGATTTCATTCTTTTGTATTCCGGGTATATTCCATTCAACGTAGTGTTGATCTCTCAAATTAAGACGAGGAAATATGTTATCGCTTACTTTTTTGTAAACGTTCCCATGAACAGTATTTACTTGGCTGTCCGGGTAACTGCATGACGAAGGGGCCGACGTTTCGGTCGCCATTCTGCGACATTCCTCAGGGCGTTTCATGGCGACGGAAACGTCGGCACCTTGGCCATGGACGTGGCGTCACCCAGACAGTTAATTAAACATTGACCCCGCCCGCGGAAGCCTACGCTCTCACGTCCCCATGAACCTCTGAAAAACGGATGATACAGACAATACCATGGAAATGCCGGCGTACCCCCCATGACCCCCATGCAAAGGCCGTGCGCGCAGCCGCCGCGCCCGCGGAGCGCGTCAAAAGCGTGGCAAGCCAGCGACGGAACGCGCTAATCCGCGGTGATGTGTGTCGCGCGAATGACGCGTTGCGAGCTGCCGCGTGGCGGCCACTGCGGCGTAATCCCCCGCAGAGGGATTGCACAGCCGTGTCTCCCGCAGCGGGATTGCTCAGCCGTGTCCCCCGCGCGGTCTTCGTAGATTTCATTCTTTCGGCCTTCTGAACCAGGGATCACCGCACAGAATTGATTGAATTGGGGTCTCGTTTCAACGGAGTCGTGGAAGCGCGCGAACGTATTTCGCCGTCGGCACAAACATGACTGACGTACACAAACGGCACTGTAACTGACGTCGGGACAAACGTATGCTGTCGTAACGTCAGAATAACAAAACTAAATGTAAAAAAGAAACTCGAAAAAGTAAATCCTTTTTTTCTTTGCTTGCATTTAAGGTCGCATCAACATCTAGATCATTAGCTACTACTGTTGCTTTTAACGGTATGGTAAATGTGAAGATGACTTGGTATGATGATACCAGTAATAGGAGGTGAAACGCCGAACACAATACAACCATTTCTGAGACAGAACTGGAAACCGCGATCCTTCGGTTCGAGATCGCTACGGCACTACTGCCTTAACGATATCGACCATCCGGATCGCCATGTAAATCCTTGTATTTTACGAAATGACATTATTTAATTCCCCAGCGAACAGCGGTAGCAGCGAGCCTGTAAGCAACGTCTAACTTCCACCGGACAGATGATCGGAAGGCAACGTGACGGTTTGCTTGAATGTTAAGCATTAATGAGTATCACATGTCAGAATGGTATTCGTAGGCCTACTGCTCCGGTAGGTGGTTTAGTTGATCACTTCCAACGGCGTATGGGAACAGAAACGGTCTAGATCGATCAAAAAATATGTACCGTGTTACTCAGGGTTTTTTTATTTTTTATTTTGACATATAAATAACTACCAGAGCTGTCGATATGTCAGCGGATTCTATCCACTTCCGTAATTTTTTATGGATATTTAAATTAAAGCATCAATGGACGAGAATTTGCTATACCTAATATTTTCCACTTGTTCACTTCAGTTAAGTACACCTTTGGAGCACGATTCTTGTCCTCCCCCTTCTCACGGACCTGTAAAGAGATTTTCAAATACGCTAGCAAATTCCAATAGACACGCCCCACTGGCGAACGGAAAGGTGGACGGACGGGCGCTCAGGCGTTCGTACAGTTGCAGTTAATAAATAACTGTGTGTATTCGGGAGTTTGTCCGAAGTGTGTGCACGGAAGGGTTTATTCCGCGGAAACGAAATGATTTACTCTCCTACGCGGGCGAGCGAGCAGCACATCGACTTTCCACTCCCCACCTCCCCTCTCCCTCCCCTCCACTTTCACCCTCACTTCGGCATTGCTCTCCCCTCCGCACGTGTCCTTCCTCTGTTCGCGCTTTCCTCCCCTGCGGTCTGCACCCCGCCATCGCCTGCCCGTCCCGCCCACACATCCGTACTCTGTCCTCTCATCCCCTACTGCCTAGCGTTTTCTCTCCGTCCTCCCGCTCCATCTCTCCCTTCCGTGTATTTTCTCTCTGCTGTCTTTCCTTCCCCGAAACCTGCCCGCTACCCCTTTTCCACTTGACCCACCCACTCCCATCCGCCTACCCGTCACATCCCGCTCTCTTGTCGTCTCCTCGCCTTCCCGTTCTTTCGCCGCCCACCGTGTCTTTCCGTTCTCCCGTGCTTCCCCATGGTGCTGGCCTGTTCCGGACCCCATATACCGCTACCATACCCTGCTTCCGCGCTTCATCCCTGCTAACTTATTCCCACGTCCCATCTTCTAAACCACCCATCTCCCATCTCCAAACCCCTCCACGTCCTTCCGTCACCTACATACCCTCTCATTCTCCACCTCAACTCTCATCCTCGCCCTGTCCTCCCGCTCTCTTCCTGTGTTCTCGTCCCTTTACCAGCATGTCCGTTCCACCCACACCCGCCCATCACACTGCCCGCCCTTCCCTCCCCTTTCCACCCAGTCGTCCAACCTCCCCTCCCTTCCCCTTCCCCGTCCCGCCCTTTCGCGTCGCCGCTCTCTCGCTGCGTGCACCTGACGTTCCGCGCTCGCACCTGCCTCCGCCCTCCCCCGCCGCCTTCGCCAACAGCACCCACCAGCCTCTCCCAAACCGGGCCGCCTCCGCCGCCGACACCGACGCGAAAATAAATGGGCGGCGCGCGCCCGTGGGAAAAATTGCGTCGCACGCAAGACAAAACCAGGCAGTGGAACGAGAGGAGAGGAAAGATCAGTAGAATGGGGGGAAGGGAAGGAGAAAGGAAAATGGAGGCGGAATAATTTAGAACGAATAGTGAGATCGGTAGGAGAAGTCGGAGAGAAAAAACAGATATGCAGGGGAAGGGGGGGCTGTGGAAGGGAATGGAGAGGTATAAGACGGTCGGGGATAGGACCGGGGAGAGATCCGGTGATGATACTGTAGATAACGGTAGGAAGATGACCTGCTAGTAAAAAATATTCAGTTGATATGATGGATAAAAAACGAAACTAAGCTAAGCGTCAGACCCTCAATACAGTAGAACCCCGGCAATCCGAACCTATTGGGATGTGGTCTGTTTGGATTCGGAAATGAGCAGATTATCCGAAAAAATGTACCGTGCATATACAAATACATCTATAGGATTACCAGACAATGCAATGTAGCACGCGACGTGAGAAACGTAGCATAGCGATCGCATCACATCGCATCGAAAAGCATATTCAGTCCCTAATGGCAAAAGATTACCAATTTTGCAACTTCTTCTAAGTCAGTTATTAGTTGTACATAATCATGTGATATACATAGTTGTTACCAGTGCAATAAACGTCCCATTTAGACAATTTGTGTTTCAATAATTGGTGGTTCAGTTCTACAATAATTATTAAATTCTTTCTTTATATTGCAAATGAGCATTTTATTTTGTTTATTTTTCCACAATCTCCAATTTTGTGCAAATTATCCGAAACATCGGACAAGGAGAGATGGTTCGGGACATCAACTGCTGTCACTGCAGTCCCTCTGAACGGGAGTTCCTCGGTTCGTGTCCGACCGTTGGTAGGATTTTCAACACTAGCTTGACAAGTAGGTCAAATTCAGTCGCTCTCTGGAGACGAATTCTAGCTGCCGTCTGCTATGATCGGAAGATTTCCGTGATTTTCTCCGATCAACGCCAGACGAATGCCGGAGCAGTACCCTAACAAAGGGGCATGCACCGCTCCCGATCTTTTCATCCTCCTTCATGTCCTAACCTCACCCCTTACACACACACTAACATGCACTACACTACTTCATATGCCGGGAGATATGCTTAGAGCTTGTCGTGGCTGTGGGGGAGGGCGGCGCTGGTGGCAGATACCTGGTTGGGAAAACCCGCGCTAACCGACGGTAGGTCGCCGCCGGATCTACCATACAGAGAAGGGAATACCACCGCCACGTCCCGAGCAAATAAAAGTACTACACTTACAGGACTAATGACCTGAGTAGTTGGCGCGCTCGGAATCACTATGAATCAATCCGAAACTTCGGAATTGCGGGATGGGGAAGAGCAAGGTGCTACTGTATCTAGGACAAAGGTAGAAAACGAGAAGCAGAAATAAGCTGAGTATGGAGAGCACGTGAGCGTATACAGAAGCGTGAACGGGACAAATGGGGGAGCGAGGAAGAGAGGGACGGGCAATGTGCGGATGTGGATGTGGAAGGATTTTTTTTTGCGCGGTCCAGAGCCCACCCGCGATTCACCGTCCGTGACTAATGGACTCGCCGCCTCCGCGCCGGGCCGCCCCGCCGCCCACGCTGGACGCCGTCCGCTGATCGCTGCTGCAGGTGGTTTGGACGTCCGCTCATCTCTTGGCGACGCCTGCCGCGACGCCCGCCGCGCAAAAACGAAGACTGCGGCGACGTCGTGGCTCTGCGGACGCCATTCGCCCAGCGCCCGCAATCACTTGACTGACCACACCCAACTCAGGGGCTTTTTAATTTATTTATTCTACGTCCAAAAAACGGTTCAAAACTGCGTGCGACGGGGGAGAAGTACAATGTGTTCACGTTTTTCTGAAACTCCGGTATCCCTACCACCACTCTTTTTCTCTATTTAAAATTATTATTATTATTATTATTATTATTATTATTATTATTATTATTATTGTTATTATTACTATTCTTGTTGTTATATTAATAATAGTTTTATGATTACTAATTTGTTATTAAACGGACATTGCATGGGGTACTTAAATGAATGGGACACGTCTTATTTTCGTTGAACTCTCTAAATTTTAAAAAATTGTAAAAGTTGGAAATAATGCAAAGAAACATGTGCTATTGTGGCACCTAGCTTTTTGCTAACTATTCGATTGCTTTGAATAAGAAATAAGTTTATTAATTGATGTAACAAAGACGAAGTAATATTAATTGAAATTGTATGTGTTAAGATTTTTGTTTTTTTATACACATAGCCTGTAAGAAGTACGAGGGTGTAGATCTGAATAGAGAGAGTTAGGTAATGCTCCAAAAATCGATTTCGAGGTTTTCAGGAAAATTCCGATTTTGGGGACCACTAATACAGCAAAATGTTGTTTCTCTCGAATATGTCTGTCTGCCGCTCTGTACTCCCGTGTCTCCGTAACACTCCACAACTCTCGCTCAGGATTTCCTTCGAATTGGATCGATCTCGCAGAACTCGAGACCTTGTCAATTGGAAAGGGTTGTTTTGATTTTTGGAGGAATTTTGCATAAAGCCCTTGCGAAATTTCAAAAATATTTACAAAATTGGCTCATTTTTTAAAATGTCTCTTTCTAATGAAGAGAACTATTTTTATGACAATTGTAGTCCAATATATATATTAATACCTGTCAATTTTCCAATATTGCAAAATTAATTTTCAAATTAGAAATATCCAAACTAGAGATTTCTTAATTAATTGCATTCTACAAATTATAACATTTATGTCGTGTACTTGTCTTCAATATATGAGTAGTTTGCGTAATTCTGAGTCAAATCGACATTACGACATTACTGCTATTTTTAGTATCTCGGATGTTTATGCTTACATATGTGGTTTTTTCATAATACAAAGCCTTGGGCATACAACTTGGGCAGATTTTATCTGATGTTCAAAGGTTCAAAAATAATCACTTACGACCGGTATGTAAATCTCAAGTTTCCAAGTATAATAATTAATGGTAATTCTGTATAAAACTAAATACGAGGGCGTATTTGCGTTGTAGTGACAAAAGCGGTAGGGGTAATGAGCTTATCTAGAAATTCGGAGGACGGCGGTTCGTGTATGAGCAATTGTGTTCCATTGTATTTAACCGTTCCACGAAAAATGGAAAATAAATGGAAACCATAATAAAGGAAATATGATACATACGTGGACTTGCAAAGTTTTCTATGCAAGAAACCCTTCCTCGAATACTTTTAAACCACGAACTAATTTTATGCCAAATCAAAAATTAAACAATTTTCTTCCCAGCAGCATTCTCAGTTAATTTTTATGTTGTATTTCCAACTCAATTGCGTAATGTTTGCCAGCTCTTATTCACATCTACTCCTTCAATTTCAACTTCGAATCTTTTTCCGAGAAAATTCTGAATCTTACGTAATTTGGAAACTTTTCTCGTCTAAAAATACCTCCAGCGAAATTTGCTTTCCTTCTTCCAGTCACGGTATTCATTGGTGCTCATGATAATTATGTTAAGACTTCCAGGTTGAATCTGTGTTCATTCGTTCGTCAGGACAACAGCGCTAATGAATAACCTGGATACGTGCGTCATTTGCAGAGAGTCATTTGGAGGCGCCATGCAGATGAGCTAATGAAACAACCCCGAAAGAGAACGCTGGACGTTTTACGCCAGGCGCTGCGGTAATTAGCAGGGTCTTTTATGCGAACGCAGACGCACTTAAACGCACATTCGTCATAAAAACAAGAAACGTGCTTCAGAAAACATTCTTTGTGATGGCACTGGACGATTTTTTCTCTGAGTCTAAATCGGAGAGAATAAAAACTAATGAAATGTAAATAAAATTCGTAATCGCCCACCGGAGCCATTTTTGTTTCAAAAGTTGCCATCCGTGACATTCTAAAATGCTTCACGTGACTGTATATTATTATATTTTCATATACTGAAAACTCTTTCAGTGAATATATTTCGGTCTGGATGGAGTAAACTCGCGAATTTCATGTTTAGCTTTAATTAGCGTAAGAAGTATTTAATTAACGAGACAAAACGAACTACAGAACCTTCGTAAAATCTGCAAAAGTTATCAACTACACCAACGTAGTGAAGTCTGCAAGGGTTATGATATTAGCACGTCAAAGTAAGGAACAAAACTGTCTGCCTTATGACGAAAAAACCCGATAAGTAAAAAATTGTCATTGAAAATTCAATTCTGGAGCAAGTTCTCTCCTTCAATTATCTAGGCTATAACCGAAAGAGTGAAAAAGATAAAGTTATAGGCAGCAAAGTGATGAAATATCAAAGTACCTATAGAGATATCACAAAACATTAAAAAATACGACTAGACTAGAAACGCGAATTAAATTTTTCAATACCATTAGAGTTCCTATATTACTCTACGAATGTGAATGTTTAGTGCCAACACAAAGAACATTGACCAGAATTGAAAGTACTTAAATTAAATTTTTGCGAAGAATATAAGAAAACACCGAATAAGAACCGAAGACAGACTAACACCGAAGACCGATTAAGAAATGAAGAAATAAGAAAATTACTACAAGTGACAGCAATTAATACTAAAATACCAGGCTATAGGCAAAAATTGGTAGAGCATGTACAGAGAATGAATAATACAAAAGATCCAAATGCACCTTTGGTAAGTACCTAGAAAAAGAAAAGACGTAGGAGAACCAAGGGAAATATAAAGGGAAATAGGAAGAACCGGCAGTATTTATGAAGTGCACAAGAAGGGGAGGAAGAATATGTAATATTTTGGCATCTTTATTTTCAACCGTTAACATTCAAGATTTGGTGAACGGATATAAAACGCGGGAATGCATTGAAGATCTAAGAAAGGAAACATTTGTGGTTTAACAGATCTGGTTTATGTAAAAATGACAACTGGAGGATCAATGACGAACTATAATTTAAACTATTTGAATATTACACGCCATCGACAACAAATGGGACAACTGGAAACATATCTCATACATTGCTTTGTGTAGGACAGGAATATCAATGTCACAAGCAAGGTAAGCTTTCCAGTGTTAGCTGGCTCTGCGTTCAGAGCAACTGCCGGATGGTTTAAGAGTGAAGGTCATGCAAAATGCTTTGCGGTCGCAGTGAGCAGCTAGATGCCTGGGCCATTCTCGGTCTTTTGGAGAAGTCTTTAGGGAAGTCAGTTGAAAGTTACTGCACTCAAAACGACAAAAGTTCCCACTTCTGTTACTAAAGTAAAGAAATGAACTATAAAAGGAATTACATCACTCTTATTTGAAATCAACAATATAGAATAAAATTAAACACTTTAAATCGAAACAATTTTGGTTTCTTAGTCTTTCTTGTTTATTTAAGAGTGCAATAATTGCATCAACGTCCTACATTTATGTTAGAAGGTTTACCAGACGAAAATGCTTGTCTGTTAAAATAATATTGTTCCTCAATATTGATATATTAAAAAAGTTACAAAATAATTTAAATAAATATAACACAAAACAACAAAGATTACTCATTAAAACATACTTTTTTCACTTGGTAAGAATGTTTGTACGAGGCAAAATTAAAAAAAGAAAATAAACATGAAATTAAAAAGTTGTAAAATATATTTAGAAATCAAATCTTGTTTTTTTGATAGAAAACATGAGGCAAATATTTTTTCTATGAAGTCACCATTCTTTGATACTGGAGTACAATCTGTAATTATATTTCCCGCTTCACCGTGTATACCTCTTTCTGGATTTTAAGGGAAATGAGAACCCAGTCAGTGTTAACCCATGTTCCCAGGAGAACCCGGACACGTAGCTCGTGCGGGCGCAGTTTGACACACCCAGTTAAGGATTATCTGCTTTTACGGTAGGGCCTTTGTTTGATTATCAAACAATAGACTCTTTAAGGTTCATTAACTAAAGTAGACGTATCGAATTCACATATTTCAACCTAATTAATTATAACGTCGACGTGGTATCCAATAAAAAGGATTTGTGGATCCGTAAAACTTCATGTACAACATAGAGAATGCATGGACAGTCCCGCGTCTGCATTTGAAAGACGATACAGCGTAAAACTCGCAAGAAATAAGTATAAGACGTATTGTGAGTTCAGAGCTGGAAAACCGAACGACTCGATGTAAAGTTCTGATTGCCATGCAATAAAGATTCGAATGCACCGGAATTCACAATACACCATTCGACATATGTCACACTCCTAGAAAGGAAAATATTTATGAAACGAATCAAGAATCTAGCCGGTGAAATATCCGCTGTGTAAGGACGGAACATCAGAACAAGTGCATCGTAGAAATGCGATATTCCCAGAACAGAGATGTGACCTATGAAGCACAAGAGGCTAGTTTTGGTGGAAAAGCACATTTTGTGCAATTACATGCCATTATAACATGTGTCAACAAATATGAGACAGGTTAGAAGCGAAACTAATAGTGCTAAGAGCAAGATTTCCATAGTGCCGCTAGAAAAAAACATTTGAATGAAGTTTACTACGGACGGTGTTAAATTTCTATTTATTTATTTAACTTCAAAAAATAGTTAAAACTATATGTGATAAATGCAGAAGAAATTCAAATTGTCAATGGTTTCTTGAGCTCCGGATTCCATTCTCCTGCTCCGTAACTTTATCCGACTTTGAATGACTAATAAAGCTAAGAATCAAAGTACTTACTGCTTTCGCGTTCAACACCAACCCACCCTTGGTTTCTCCAATCAACACCAGGCCAATGCCAGAGCAGTACCCTAAAAAACGGACCTTGCACGATCGTACCTGCCTCTTCTTTATTCTATTTCCATCTCTTACACACTTACCCTAACATGCACTATACCAATCGAACATGCTGGAATACCTGTCGGAAACTTAGAACTTGTCCCAAGTGGGGCGGTGTTCCGCTGGTGGGAGATACCTGCTTGGGGGAAATTCCCGGTAGCTGACGACATGTCCCGTTTGTTAGGGTAGTGCTTCGACATTCGCCTGGTGTTGATCGATATGAACAGCTAGGTCCGTACGTGCCGCTTAATCTAATGACAGTAATGATGTGTGGAAAAATCACACAAAAGTTAAATTGTATTAATTCGTTTATAGTGTCTTTGTCTCTTGAGTCTCGTTGCCTAAGAATCACCGAAAAAATTCACTGCTATTAAAAGAGTATTCTTGGGAATCCTACCCCGCAAAAATGATTTTCAAATGTAGCTAATATGAAAATTTAGCTACTAGCAACATTAAATAATTTCTCTAAAATATCTTCCTTTCCGATTTTATTAGTTATATTATAACTAATCGTATTAAAATTTTACTTGTTCCTGACGAGCACTGAAGACCGTCTGACCGTGAGAATTCCATCAGCAGACGCCCATGATCCTGAATGAAACGTTAGTTACTTTCCGTATCAGCACCATCAAAGTATCGTTCATGCTCCTTCCGTAGTGACTCAGTTCCTCCACATGGAACCCGATAAGAGATAAGAGCCAAAATCTGCCTTCATTCGTTGATGCAAATAGTAACTATTATACGACAACGATGTCTACTTCTTACTAAAGAAGAGGTAAGAAAGATCGCACGAGGCCCGTTTTTTAGTGTACTGATCCGGCATTGACCTGGTGTTGATCAGCGAAACCACGGAAGGCTACCGATCAGAGCAGCCGGCCGCTAGCCTTCACATCCAGACAGCGACTGAATTCGACCTAGCTGACAAGCTAGTGTCTAAAATCCTGCCACCGTCGAGTCTCGACCCTAGGACCCCTCCGTCGGAAGCACAGCAGTGACGCCAGTTGATGCCGTGAACTATCTCTCCCGGGGCGTGAGTTGGTGTTAGACGCGGAGGCGGCGCGTGACGGGACGCCTTGACGACGCCAAAGCGCGCGGCCTCGCGGCGTCGCGGCGTCGACGGCGCCATCGCGCTCCGGGGGGCGTCGGCGCGGCCGCTGGCGCCACAGGAACAGCTGCAGCGCAGCGGAATGTTAATAGCTGGCGAGTCGGTGCGTGTGCGAAAGAAGACCGGGAGACAAATGGCATTTCCAGACGGGCCGTTTCCGCCGTAATTCCGGAGTTTTGTTTTAAAAGTTAGGAATTTCGGAGATAATTGGGAATGTGGGAACTTTCATGTCCTCTCCACAACTCTGCGCTTCCGGGGGGAGCCGGTCCCGCCCCTTCTCCCCCACCCCCGGGCGCCTTCGGGCTGGGGGTGGGGGCGGGGACGGGGACGGAGTTTGAGGTCGGGGGCGTGGCGGCGGGAAGGAAGTGTGGCGTCGTGCTCTGTGCTAACTGCGCCGTCGTTCCCTGCAGTGCCTGAGGGACGACCGTCGGTGGCAGTGGCGGGGGGAGAGGCGGGTTGAAGGCGTGGTTGCGACGACGATAGGGGCAGAACTGCGAGCGGGGGTCGGGGAGGGGGCGATGAGTGCAGGGAGGACGGCGGTGAAGAGACCGCGGCTGGAGTGCGGGGGAGGGCGGAGCGGTGTTTGGTCTAGCCCTGCAGCCCGCGCGAGCGGGGGCGTGGGAAAGACGGTCGGCCAAGGCGGGGCGATGGAGGGGTGATTGCTTGGCGGCTTCGCTGGGGGTCGCGGGGTCGAAACGGACGGCGAACGGAGGTGTGGCGACGAGGGGTCGCGGAGGTGACATTTGGTGTGGTGTGGTGTGAGTGTGTGTGTGTGTGTGTGTGTGTGGGTGGGTGGGTGGGTGGGTGTGTGGGTGAGGAGAAGAGAGAACAGATGAGTGCCTCATTGACGATGTCCCTGGCGCCAGTGAGTTGATAGCATCAGCGGCGAACAGTAGGACAAGCCCTAACATCTTACGTGTTTATGTCATTAACAATGGTTGCGAGGAGACGATCATGTGGCCATGTGTCTTCCTGTATTTTGCTCGTCAGCTCCTTCCGACGACTACCCTCTTAGGCAACGCTAAGGATTTTTAAGCTTATGCGGCCTCGTGAGTGTCCTTTGAAATTCCTGCGTGTGATTGTCACTTTCCGTGCCAAATATCGTCTTGGCTCAACTATAGAACTGTTCACTCGAAGGAACGTGAGACTTCGTTACATGGGGATGTGAGATTTAATTTTACGAGACTTTTCCTGGAGTTTTATAGTTGCCACAAGCGTGGCATGATGCGCTGAGGATTTTGTGCTTTTCAGAACTCCATCCTTGATGCCGGGATTGAACTCGAAAATGTGGCTTTTTGAAGCTAGTTTCCATTCCATCGGCAATGCACCGGCACATTCTTCATGCACATGCACCGGCAATCGAAAAATGTCCATGAATCGTTGTTTCGTAGCACTACTTGAAATTATAAGCTAGAGATTTGTTTCCTCTGTCGAAAAACGTAAATATACTACTTTCCAAATGTCACATGCTGTGAATAGCTAATTATGATGTAATAAAAATAATAATGGTTAATATTTGTATTATTAGCTCTCAATGAGTAGAAATTGAATCAAAACTACGCACCCTCTGGCCATGTGAAGGTCGTCTATGAATACGTTAGATAACCTCGAACGCGGGAAAATTTTAAAACAGTAAAAACGTTTCGGTTTTGACTGAAAAATGCAAAAAGTTGTTAATGGAATCTGTCTAATCTCAAACTAAGTGTACGGACTGAAATATCTTTCTCAGTGTGCTTACGTGCTGTTGACGTCACGAGACAACAAGGTTTCAAGGAAAATGCCCCCCGGCATTAAATATTTATGTTGCGTTATGGAACACCATCTTTTCTCATATTCTAGATATAAAGAAGTGTTGAATTGTACTGATTCTGCAAATGGTTTTTGCAGCGTTCGTGAATACCGTTTTTGAAACAATATTTAATTTATTACAGTGTTATATAATTATATAGCTTTTCTTGGGTAGTGTCCATGCTAAATCCATTCTTGTGTTCACTACTTGATTGTTATTATGATTGTTATTGTTAATATTAATTACCTAAGAAAATAATACTATATAGTGTACTGTACAGGAAATTACAAGACGCGACATCGTGTATAGCTAACATGGGGGCATGAGTAGTCGGTACGTAGAATAAAATAAACGTTTTTGGATGGAAGAGCCTTGCCGAAATGTGTAAAACACTCTTTAATAAAATGGTATCAATATTGGTACTTGTATCTTCATTCGCGCAACATATTAATAATAACGGAAAATCATGGATTTTGGGAGGCCCCTGCTAATATAGCCTAGCAAATTGAACTTGCAGAATGCCAATGTGTCTGTTGCATAGTGCCTGCGGAGATGAGCTGAAACACAGTCGAGATCACTTTCAGCTCTTACGTAAAACCAAAATCAAAATCAAAATGAAACGTGCTGCCTCTTTTAATTATCTAACGTCAAAATATTTAAAACTATGACGGGCTACGGGAAGATGTGCACCTCCTTTGATGTAATCAGTATTTTATAAAACCCATTGGTGCGCAAGTAATTGGTTACTTTTTTAATAACTGTATATTTGTGAAATCTAAATGAGGTATAGAAAGAAAACTCTTTGATCATTTTTGTACTACTTTTATTAATTTTAAATGTGTTCTTTATTTCCTTCCTTCTCCCTGTAAAGCGGCGAATCTTCAAAGCTAAATCATTCTCCCCGAAAGCTTCTCAACTCTGCATAGAGCACGTGAGGTAATTGGGGCTCTGAGGAAGAGCACTACGTGAACATATTTCCAACGTTAGTTCGATGCACAATGTTTCAACACAGCTCGCACTTTCGAGGGCAAATTACAGAAAGACTGTGTACTCCAACCATCTAGTGCCAATCATGAATCATTGTGGAAGTTGCACGTATGGATGAGTTTACACGATAGTTATTCAATGTTTTCTCCATTGGGTTAATGAGGACAGTTCCACCTTGAAAGAAAAATAGTCGATTAAATTCTGATCTCTCATTATTTATCAATGATATTATTAAGGGATGGCGTTAAAGTTATATTACTTACACAAAGAAGTAATACGGAGTATACGAAAATCTCAAAGAACCGAAAGGATCCTTGTACATGCAAATAATATAATGATAGAACAAAGATAATTATCTATATTCTTTTAAAACTATATACATGTTGCAACTATAATTCAGTAGCTTCATTTGGCGCGTTTTTCAACACCGGTTGTCAATATGACATTGTTCTTGTGAGCAGAGCTGTGGCGATAGTTTAAATTAATGATATCTCTACGATCCTCGCTCCTACTAAATAATCAATAAGTCAACTTCAAGAAATTCAATTTCATTGGGCATATCTGACGATGATAATGATGAAGCAATCCAATTCTGAATTTCCATTACATAGAGTATACCGGAGCATAAACGCACATTCATAGAATCGGTATTTTTCGCAGAAAAATTAACGAATTCCATTTATGAGCACCGTCAAAAGAAATGACACATCAAAAAACATATGAATCTATCATTGCTTTTACGAATACACAAACAGATTTTAAGGAAGAGATGAAAAACTGAAGATATGGAAAAAAAGTACTTGAACCATATTTGTTGAAATACGGAAATGATTTTTGGAAAAAAATACTTTTCGTCTGTTTTGGATATAATCCTCCGAAAGCAAGTTACCAGCAGGACTGCGATCTCTCTACGCTGAGGCTGCTGAATATTGTTTTTGTCCCTTTTGTTCGGGAAAATTCGGCACTGTGCGTGCCGGGCGTGGGGTCAGGAGAAGGGGCTGACTCGCGGGATCCACCGACAACGGCGGTGCTCAACAAGTCGGCCGGCAAAGTTGGCGAGGGGAAGGGGGCTCAAGCTGTCGAAGGCCGAGAAGTCGCTGGACGCGGCGGCCGAAGACAAGATAGGACAGGGCAGGCCGAACCGGGACGGGACGGAGTGTAGTCGAGCGTCGGCGAAGCGCAGCAAGGGGCGGGGGTGGAGGCGACGGCGAGGGATGGTCGCGGGAGGCGACGAGGCGCGGCAAGGGGCGGGGATGGAGGCGACGGCGAGGGGTGGTCGCGGGAGGCGGCGAGGCGCGGCAAGGGGCGGGGGTGGAGGCGACGGCGAGGGATGGTCGCGGGAGGCAACGAGGCGTGGCAAGGGGCGGGGGTGGAGGCGACGGCGAGGGATGGTCGCGGGAGGCGGCGAGGCGCAGCAAGGGGCGGGGGTGGAGGCGACGGCGAGGGATGGTCGCGGGAGGCGGCGAGGCGCGGCAAGGGGCGGGGGTGGAGGCGACGGCGAGGGATGGTCGCGGGAGGCGGCGAGGCGCGGCAAGGGGCGGGGGTGGAGGCGACGGCGAGGGATGGTCGCGGGAGGCGGCGAGGCGCGGCAAGGGGCGGGGGTGGAGGCGACGGCGATGGATGGTCGCGGGAGGCGGCGAGGCGCAGCAAGGGGCGGGGGTGGAGGCTACGGCGAGGGATGGTCCGGGGTGGCGGCGAGGCGCAGCGGGCGGCAAACGACGGCGAGTGGAGCCGTGTGGACGTCGCGGAGGGGAGAAGTAAGCGGGGTGGGGCGAGGTGGGCCGGAGTGTGACGGAGGAGGGTGTGGCGGAGGGGGCGGGGCAAAGAGAAGTGGAGCGGCGCAAAGAGGAAGTTGCGGCGGCGAGGAGCGAAGTGCAGAAGGGCGGAACCTGGAGGTGGCCACGACGCGGCCCAGGCTTCATGTCTGTGCTTCTCTTTCTGTCTGTCTCTCTGTCTCCTTCTCTCTCTCTCTCTCTCTCTCTCTCTCTCTCTCTCTCTCTTTTGAAAACGCGTGCTCACTCCGTCTTGCGCTCGCTGACGTCTTGCGTCCGCCTCCTCGCGGCGAAAAGAAAACGCCCTCCCTTCCCAACCACACGCTTCCATTGGTCCGCTTATAATTTGCCTCACCATTCCCAGGTCTTGAACATCCGCTGTTGTCTGTGTCGCTCAGTTAGAACAAATACCTGCGACATTTTCAATACAACTACCATCGTCACTGTCATTACCGTCGTGGCCAGAACTGCTAATGTCACTACAGCCACAACCGAAGCAAAGCTACCACCTCTGCCAATTCCGCCATCGAACATCGCAATCCCCGCCATCTCGGGCACCACCGCCATCCTGAACATCACCGCCATCTTGAAAACCACCGTCATCTTCAACACCACTGCCACCTCGGACCTCACCACCTCGTAAAACACCACCGCCATGTCACAAACGTCACCACAGCCACGTCTGTTACCAGTCAGCCAGACATTTCTCACATCCAGCCAGTCATTTCCCGCCTCCGGCCAGTCATTTCCAGACTCCAGCTAGTCATCCTCTGCCATCTCGTCATTCGCCGCAAACCCTCCACTATTTGCTTTGCAAGATTTCTTTACCTGCTAATGTTTTTCCAGTGTCGTGTCCGCCAGTTTTCAAAATCCCGTCATATACCTGCTTAGGATTCTCGACCATCGGCTGTGCCCCTCAACTGGTCTTGAAATGTGAATCCCGACCCCGTACCATCACGGCACGCCTCCGCCTGCTAGCATCTGCCGTCGTCATCGCTGATGTGGCGTCTGCCCGTTATCACTCTGCCTTCCTCTCTCTACTTCCTCCGCCCTCCCGGCGCGAGGCGGGCCGCGTGTTGGTCTGGTTTTGCCCCGCGCCTCCTCCAAGCCGTGGTTGTGGAGCGTCTTCCAGCAAGAAGTGCTGCACGTTGATGCCTATCCGATCGTCTGTATTGCTTTCGCCACTCAACGCGCGCCCGCCCACACACACACATACTCACACACACACTCACTCTCACTCACGCACACACATGCACACTCTCGCGCACATACACACACACTCACACTCGCGCACGCACAGACACACACACACTCACACACACATACTCACACGCGCACACACTCACTCTCATTCACGCACACACACGCACACTCGCGCGCACACACACACACACACTCAGACACACTCACACACTGACTCACATTCACACACACTCAAACACATACTCACGCAAACACGACACGTTTAATTCTGGTGTTTATTCCTCTTGCTGATCGTGTTTTCGTTCCAACTTTCAACTTCCGTTATTTGATGTGTCGTGTTTAAGAAGATCCGTTATTTTTTTAAATTTTTATACTTGTTTTCATTCCGTCGAAAGTTATTTTCCTCCCGTGTAATTTGTATTCATTAACGTCGTATTAGGGTCATATTCAACGCAACCTTCGTGCTAGATAAACTTCTAAGATACTGGGGCGTCGCACAATGCTTTAATTACGCAAATCCCATGGCAGAATGTCATGACATTTTGCCAACAGAATGATTTGGCTGCGTAGATAGTTCACATTGGATTCATTTATTGCTTCATACGTTAATGTTGCATGTAGATTAGTACCCATTAGATAGAATGTTAAAGAATATATGAGAAGGTCTACTTTAATTTTTTATCTTGTGTAGTTGCTCCCCTTTTATTTCCCCCAAAATATTGCAGTACTTACTCTTCCAGGGCTTCTATTATTCTTTCTGAAAATATACAGTATGCAATAAAAACCATTTACAAGAGGTAATATGGAAGATACACAAAAACATTATGGAATTGTGCGGCAAGGAATGCCCGAATGAAATGTTAGACTCGCGAGAAATAATCTCGAGAACGATCGCAATTTGTAGAACATCGAGGTGCTTCTGCACCGAACCTCTTCCACCGAGTCTTCTGTACCGAATATGTTACCGGTGTCAGTTGATAGCGATGAACCTGACACATTAAGAAGGAGGAGACAGTGTCCATCTATCCGTGGACAAAGTGGCTTAAGGACAGCCATCTGCAATTGCTTCTTCACTTAAAATGATACTGACAGTCTCACTGGACGGACTGACTATATGGTCGACACAGAGGACTAACATCAATAATGCGTGCGTTTTAACTAAGCATAAGAATTCAGCCAGAATGTGTGCTCGAGGCAAATATGCCAGATCTTAATTCATTTGATAAAAATGCAAAATGCAATGATTGTCGTTACTTCAGTTTCCATATCAGGCCAACTGGGGCCAACAGCTGATGAAAGAAAGCGAAAATACCAATCGTTATATGTAGGGTAAAAGAATACGTACAGATTGCGGAGATAAGAGATGGGTGCTGTGGTACTATCAGAAAACGGCGTAGTTACAAAGTATTTACAGGAAGATTAGAGAATATCTACAAATAAAAATCTACCCAGAAAGCTGTTTACTGGGTCCTGAAAATTGTTGCGTTACGGTTCAGGGACAATGAATGGTCAAGAGGGAGGTGATGTCACAATAATCCAACCAAGATCTGTAGACTACAATGATTGTTGGGAACACTGTTCTGTCAAAATTGCTATTATTATTGTTATTATTATTATTATTATTATTATTATTATTATCATCTTTACTCACAGTTTTTCGGTATTGTACAATCATACCGAAATCAATCGAAGCATGATTACATTTTTCGGTTTAATAACTCCTATAAAATACAAAATGAAACTATGTATAATATATCAATTTAAAATGAAAAATAAAATGGTGAATCAGTTATTACATTACATATTCAATATTACACAATTGTGTTTATATAATTTCTATATGCTTCCATCCATGAATTTTCTTACTATAGAGCACGTATTGATGTCTAGCTTTCTGTATGTTTATCATTATATTTTTTTTATATTCAGATCCTCCAATCCCTTAATGGTGGCATTCGAGACGATGTCAGTAAATGAAATACTAATGGAATAATCTCGGCAGGTGTCAGCACCCATTCTTCCCTCGCAATATGGACCATTTCTCTATATTGTTCCAACGTCGTCTGTCATGATGTTATTAGTGTTTACGACAGCCAAGTCTATAAACCAGACCTTCTTTATCCAGATCTTCTTGGTTATCTTTCCACAGACCATAGAGGATATACTTTGACGATGTTAACTTTCGCCAATGTAAATTGTAAATGTCAGGTACACCAATGCCGCTAAACCTCATAAGTTGTTAGTAATAACCAACATCGAGATTATTACAACAAATTAGTAAATAAGGAACTTACGCGTGTTAACATAATCCATCAGATTTTTCGAACGATTCCTTCATGTACTAAATATCCCAGGCATATGCATTTCAGTACTGTATTCCATATAATATACATGTACATGTTCTCGACGCACTAGAATATTTTGACATGCAATAAATATCAACAGTAATTATTATAATAATTAGAAAATTGAATTCCGATGTCCACTTTTTCTGGCAGGGCACACTTTCCAAAAAGGAAGTGTACGAATCTTTAAGCATTAATGACACTGTTTAAGGACGAATTAGTGGCTGAACCGCTCCCTCGCCACACCTTCCGTCCTCAGCGTGCACATTCCCGCCGTCCTCGTAGTCACCGCCCCCAATCCAATTACGCCAGCATTCTTCCAAATTCTGCTTGCGGAAATATTTGCGTCCGCCCTCGACGAGGCTGGTTGAGTAGGGGCTCCTAATAAACGAATTCGCGGAAATAATCCGGGTGGCATCCTCTCGAATAAATGTCTTGCCGAGTAAACAGACGGAATCCTGAGAACACTCAGAATCCTGAGAACGGAATCCTGAGAACTGAATGGATTCTGAGAGCACTTAGTCCGTCATGGGCTACTTCAAGTTCAACTGCCCGCTTTTCTTCTTTTGCCTTGGACGATAGGATTAGTAACACCTTTCATTTTGGAGTATTCTTTGCTATAATGGTTTATTCTTAGACTACTGAGATCTTTAGTAACAACGCTATTTTACAGTAATGAAATGCGTTCTATTTCACCTATTATTAATAATGAACATTGTGGGAAAAATTCATAAAAATTCACAATACATTTAGACTTTACTAGTAACAAAACATTAGTATAAATAGTACAATACATTATATTGATACACATTGCATTGAAGTACTGTATATTAAAAGCATTTGAAATAATATCGCTGTAAATGTTCTTTTGTATACGTTTCTGGATTTCTTGTTTCTCCGAAACCACATTTAAAAAACATAATGTAATATAGCAAATTATATTTTATTATAAATTTTTAATAATTTCAATTTCGGAGTTTCTCCAAGGGAGTATTGAATATTTTTTTTCACATATTTATATTTTAGCGCAAATTTTCACAGCCGAAAATAAAAAAAATGCAACTCTCAGTGGGATACATTGTTAGTTGTATTATCAATTAATTTATTCAAAATAGAACGCCTTGGATGCTGTCACATTAATAATGTGCTTGATGTCACAAGGACAAAAAATTGTTGCCTAAACTAGCAAGTGATAAAATAGGTGAATTTCTGTTTGCGAATTTTCTATGAAACGAAATCATCAACGGTCAATTTACATGAACGTTTAATTGTAAGCTTTCGATGTAGTCAAACGTGTAATATGAAGAGAGATCGAAATAGAGGACCTGTCTGGATCCCGATCAGTACGAGGTGTAATGTTGTTAATGCTGTTATGTTGTTAATGCTGTTATGTTGTTAATGCTGTAATGCTGTTAATGTTGTAATGCTGTTAATGCTGCAATCCTGGTAATCCAGTAATGTTAATTCTATCAATGCTGTCCCGATCAAAACTAGGCTAATGCCGAGCAATTCCCTAACAAACCGCGAGCCGTGCGCGATCTTTCCTTCCTTTTCGTTATTCTATCCTCATTCCTTGTACAAACTTAGGTGCATTACTCTAATATAAATGTCGGGAGACCAGTCGGGGGATTATAACTTTTCTCGACTGGGGTAGTGCCCTGTCGGGGGAGATGCATGAGGAACGTATATACCCAGAATACTGATATGTAAGTCGGCACCAGATCTCATCATTCAGGAGGAAAACCGCCATCACCAGGTATTATTTACACGAACGTGTATTATGGCCTAGAAACATCAATAAATCAATCATTTCAAGAAATTAAATTACGAAATTTTTTTACTACCCCACATGTCGGGACACCTGTCGGAAATTTTGAGCTTGTCCCGGCTGGTGCATTGTCCCGCTTAAAGTGGTTGGCATCTGATCTCACATTCCAGCCTAGAGGGAACACGGTAACTTTCCGGAATATATCATGCACTACATTTACGACGCTAATGGCCTAAGAAGTTGTCGGGCATTAGCATTAACAATGAAAACGCACTGACTCATCCTCAAAATTGTGTAGCCCACTGCAATTAAGCATTTGCGAATGCTATGGGTTTGAAGTGTACTCAAACAATACCTATGAAGACTTAATTTTTTTAAATATTTACGTCAAAAACAGTTAAAAACTGTGACGTGCTATGGGGAGAAGTTAATTTGAAGTTACATCTACGTTCAGAAGCAAAACAAGGGGCCATCTCAACATTTGGTCAAGTATCAGGGAAAGTCGACGAAAAAATGATCGACATGGGGGTTTAGAACCTAAAGTAGAATACTTGATACAACTTCTTTAGAATTATACAATCCAAATGGAAAATAGTACATCAAAGGTCATTATTAAAATTAATATTTCTTTCCTTTTCGATGCTCGGTATAGTCTCTAACTGTATAAAAACATTTGTGCAGCAGAAAAGATTTTACTTGGGACTTAAACGTTTGCATGGAATTTAATCCTATAATATCATCTGGCAAGTTGTTGTAAAGTAATGTACATGTATTATATGTGAATTTTTTTAGGGTGTTGATACTGTCACCAGATTATTATTATTATTATTACTACGTCGAGTGTTGTAGTTATAGATAACGGTGTTTGCTGATAATATATTCCCGCCCTTAAGGGCGGGAATATATTTTAACTCATTGTTAAGTCATTTTTAACAAAAACCACTGATTCATACATTAAGAGAAAAGGCTATGGTAAGATACCTAGATTGATAAAGAGAAGCTTACAAGAATCACGTGGGATTTGCTTATTATTCGTACAATTGTTTTTTGTAATTTGAACGTCTGGGAGCTATAACATGTATTTCCATTGCATATTATGCCTTGTCTCAGGCGGGAATGAACATTCACAAAATATACCCAACGAGCAGTATGGAGGCTGACTGAATTTGAAAGAATTCTGAGACCGTTGCATAAAGAACATAATTTAGTGTTTAATTCATTTAAAAAGACGTTCCATTTAAGGTTTGACTGAATTGAAAGACCTAAACGTTTTGTTACATGGACATCAGTCAATGTTCGTTCATTTACAGTTAAATGCAGAGCTGTTTATTTGAAATGGAAAACTGCATTGAAACCGAATTCATTTACTATTAATTTGATATTACGGAACCAATTTGAAATATCTGATATTGTACTATTTACGGTTTCTTTACTGCAAAGAATATTCGAATCATCTGCAAAGAGAACTGTTATTTTTTCACAATAACTTTTTCACAATATTTATCATCTAAACTTTGCTTATATTAGGTTTAATTGTCACAAATATGGAAACATTGCAGTACTTTACCAATACGTTCATTATGTTGGTATTATTTCTATGAATTTTAATTTGACTCTAGATAGTGTTGTATTTCTTTATGTCAACAAGCAAGAGAATCTTATCCATGCGTAAATAAAATAAACGTTTTCGGTAGGCGGTGTTGTGGAAGACTATACTGGCTTCCTTTTTGCTCACCCTGAATGAAACACATCCATGTGTACGAGTCCATCGTGAAGTGTTTTGATGCGTGGTTTGTTATCGTTGCGTGAAGTCGATAGTCGTTTACCAGTTGAATAGAATTACCAATTTGTACACTCAGAATTCCACTGGGCAACTGGGCGTAAATTTTCCATTAAATGACGCAACTGTTTTCTCGGATCGGTTCATTAAGCCGTGTAGTGTTGCATTCCATGTTCAACAGGTCCTGTTGGTTTTAGGTTAGAATGTGTTAAAACGAAGTATAGAGGTGTTCGCACTAAATGAGTGGCCCTTTTGTATCGTCAATGATGTAGAAGTGCGGCATGTGTGTCGCGTGTTATACGAAATGAACTTAAACGTTAGTTTAGGCAGAACGTTTTTTTACAAACCCGAGTTCTGAAATGTGTCTTCTAATTTTGTGCCGTCTACCTCAAATACTTTAGTCGCTGCAACGTATGAAATAATTTTCTTATTATGTATATGATACTATTGAGTGTGCATTGGTCTATCAGTACCTGTGTTATATGAATCATCTAATCTTGACATCTTCACAAGATGGTATAAAATTAATTATTTTCTCTATTACTCATTTAATCTAAATTCCAATTGATTTTATCATTTCATATTTGACCAGGAAATGTATTTATACATAGATTTATTCATAAGACCAGTAAACATATAGTGCAAGAGGCCCGCATGGTTAGAGATGTAATTTGGAGATAACAGTACAGAATGGGACATAATAAATGTTCCCCATGTCTAGTGAAAATAACAAAGTTAAAAATGTACACTCTTTGCCAGTAGTTACGTGGGTCAAGTATTATTTAACCCCTTTGATCCGTTGCCAAAGACCAATTTGTATATTCAAAGTTAAACAGTAGGTCAAAACCCAAAACATATTGCTAGTGAGCAGCTTGTTTTCTGTGGAGTCGTGAACCTTGCTGTTATTCATTCAGAATAAATTGCTTATCTCAGCAGCGTCATTAGTTGCCAATATGAGTAGTATCAGATGTGTACCTCTTTAAATGAGATTTCTCTCTACGTGTTCATTGACAAAAAGGGATTTGCTGACTGCACTGGTAATACGGTTAGCGTATCGGTCTGTTATACCCAAGTTGGCCGGTTCAAATCCGATCGATTTTTAGGAGCGAAAAATCCTTCGTACGCCTTCCTTCCGAGTGAAGTAAAGCCGGCTATCCCATATTAGTAGATTTACTTGCATGTCAAAGATCCTCAAGCCTAAATGACGCCCCTGAGCTAAATTCATATCGCCTGTTTCTCGCCCAAGAAATACCTCCTTTCTATGCTAGCTGGTGAAAGGAGCGTAGCGAAATTTGTGTGGTCAGACGGAAGAGCAGACCTGATGGCCCGAGTCTCGCCACGTAAAATAAGGCATCAATTCAATTTGCCTGGATCCCCTACATGTCAACGTCGTTTGTAACATTTATTCCCAACCACTCTGTGGATGACGGATCGTAAACCGTCTCGAAGGTGGACGCAGACCAAGTGGCGTTCGTGCAGATGTTGAAGACTTGCGGGGTCGAAGTTCGTTCGCTGTAGAGGAGGTGCCAACAGGGAAGAAGTGAAGTCGTAAAATCGAGAAACTCGTGTAGTCGTAATCCTAGCGCAAAGAAACTTCCGGTCACATGAAGCCTGGTTCACTGCTCACTAGTGGCGGCTCGTGACTTCGTAGGCTGGTGGTGTACAAAATGAAGACCGAGTGGTTCTCGGAATGTGGTTGTATGCGAACTCCTCCGTGTACAATCCGAGCTGTTCGCGAGTTGCGGGTAGAAAGTGCTCGCTGCGTAACTTAAAAGCAGCCAAGGAATCACACACGATGTAGCGAGACGAGTCATCACCAAGACACAAACCAAACGTTTATTGTCGTTAACTTTTATGTAATGACGAATTCTTGTTTAACAGATAAAATTTGTTATCCGAAACAGATGAAATTGCATATCCGGAATATTAAAGCATTTATCACATATGACAAATGGAATCTAGTCATCACGCCGCCAATCACGTTGCATCTCATTGAACGCTTTCGTGGCTCAGTGACGATGTAGCTTGCCTTTCACAACTGAGGTCCCGGGTTCGATACTCGTAAAACCTCATGTGAAATTCGTTACGACAAAACGAACTTGCATGCTGCATAGAGGCTAGTCCAATCCCTGTGAAGCGTCCTAAATCTTACCCATCTCCTTATTCCTTCCCAACTCTCGCCGATGGGTAGATGACGCAGGGCGCGTGCGAGACGCGAGCGCGAAGACGTTACGTGTCGGTTATTCCCTGAGTTGACTACGACTGACGTGATTTGACAACACAGCGGTCCGTAGAGGGCGCGTATTAACGGAGGATTACTCCAGTGCGCTCAACACTTCTTAAGGAGTTAGGTGACGAGTTGCGCCGATATACACGCAACAAATTTAAAAAAATCTGCGAAAGCAGATTCCGCAATTCATACCGATGCTCCTTCGTCTGATTGCCGTGATTCTCGCGCCAGTGCTGCGAGATGCTGGCCAACATATTGATTGACACGCTTCTTATGGCTTTGCTGTTCTTCGCTTGCAACCATTGGTTTGTCGTTTGATTTATATTTCGTAAAAAAGCAGTAAAAACTGTGTGCGACGTGAGGGGGAAAAGTAGTATAATCTGGTCACATTTCATATCCAGAACCCCTACCTTACCCTTATACTACATAGAGTTGAATAATGAATAAAATTGACATTATTGAATAGTAATATTTTAAAACTACAAATATTCGCCCCTGAGTAACAGAAAACCTATTTTGTTCGGAAAACGAACAAGAGATTTTATGTTGAATTCTTACCAACAAAATAGCAATCAACACCCCCGGCTCTGTGCCTACAACAACATGCAAAAGGGGAACTCAACAGTGATACAACATTTATTGAAGTCATCACCTGTGCATTTGCGTTATCTCACAGGCAGGCTCATCACGAAGTATAAGCACCAGGCCCACAGTGTACGCGGGGATTTCTCGTTTATCTGATTTGGAGTTTATGCGACAAAAATGTGCTGCGATTGTGTCTCACGAGAGAAATTATATAAATGAAACATATCCATATTCCATAATACCGAATATAGTTAAATGAAAACATTTTTGTTGTCGCGCAAAATGGCACGAGCCAATACCGCTATTTAACTTTACGCAGGGTAACTCGACCTCACCCCTTCTGTGTGAGGCGTGTGCTCATGCTTACAATACTGCTGCCAGCCAATCAGCGCCCATGCGATCGTTATGCTGTAGAGGCCACGCGTCGCCGATGAGTAGTGCTGCGATGTATTGACTGCGGTTTGCACGCTTAGGTGCGTCTGGTTTAAACGTTCGGACGGGACAATAGCCAAGAGACGGCTGAATGATTAATTTATTGGTAAGTTACCGTTAGTCCCGTAAGTGTAATACATGTTTTAATCGCGGAAGGTGGCGGTGTGCTTCCGCAGGAAGGCGAGTTCCGGCGCCAACCTACCAGTCGTTTTGCGGATTTCTTCCTCAAGCAGGTATCTCCCACTAGCGCGGCACCACCAAAGCTGGAACAAGTTGTAAGCTCCCGATCTCCTGACTGGTCACCCGGTACGTGTGGTAATGTAGTGCATGTAAGTGGAAGTGTGTGTAAATAAGGGGGCGAGGATAAGACAAGGAAGAGGAAGGAATGATCGCGCGCGGTCCGTGGCCCGTTTGTTATGGTACTGCTCCGAAAGGAGTTCGGATACTCCTCCCGGTCGCTTGCTTCGAGTCCCGAGCCGCTTAATCCGGTAAGACTCTTGTTACGGGCGGTATGGTAGAACGATACATATTTTAAATATTATTGTAGTATCCAAAAAAAAGCAGTTTCTAAAAATGCATTTATTCCAACCACAATCAGTACAGAGGTAGACCAATTCAAGCCAGATCCAAACAATTTTCCAGAAGATGTACCGAAAAATGTCCAGTGTCACAATTTCCCGGGTGAGATGTCCAAAATCTCTGCCGTTGTACCATTCACTATTTCACGAGAGAGGAAGTCCGTACTCGTAGGCGTGTCGTTGCTCTAGTTCACCATCCACTAATCACTTCTCGATGCAGGCAGGCGCTCGACTGTCTCTCTGCTCGCCGGGCGCGGCTCTTATAGCCGGCTCGGACTGCGGGTCCGCTGGCCAGCTGGTAGGTACGGGTGCGCCCGTCCTCTCCGGAGCCTGGTCGAGCGTGACGGCGCCGCGGCGTCTTCTAACGCCGGCCTCTCTTGAGTGGCGCCGGAACTAATTGCCGGCGGCACTTTTAAAGGCACGCAGTCGACCACAGCAATTATGCGTTGATATTTCCTATCTCACGTACCACGAACCATAAGTTCGCTCTAGTAGTAGGCTTGTTGACACGATTTGCGAACGTGAATTCGAGAAGAGGATGAATAAGGCCCAAGAGAGCCCGCGAGAAATTCTTGCCACACCCCGCAGCAGTTGCCAAACGACGTTTCGCTCTGAGCACATCTCCCTTCCGCCGCCAGAGCTCCACGCGCACCTTGGCGCCCCCGGGGACCGGAGCCCGCCTCCAAGACATCACAGCTTGTATGTGCCCTCAACGTGCTTTCTGCCGAGTTTCTTTTTTCTTTCTGCCTTTCCTTCTTTGGTCTTTCTGTTTGTTGAGATGTAAGTGTGAAAGACGAACGGCTCCATTGAAGGAATAACGAGAACAATGGGGAGAGAGAACAAATATGTTACTAAATGTTTAACCATAAATCCAGAAAAGACGATATTACATTTACGTATCTCTGTTGTATTCTTTATTGCAACATTTAATCTTGTACATTTCTCGTATTATATAACCTGTTCAGCGTCAACTTCAACAAATATGAATATCATGAACACAGACCTATCATATCTTGGCACAGGGTATTCATTTAAGTATCTTCAATAGTAATGTTTTGTACTTTTCATTGAATCTCATGAAATGTTAGACATTGATTTTATTGATCGTAGAATAAACTTTATATCACTGTTCGTATTAAAATTTTAATATTTAGTAGATATAATACACATCAAATTGTTTTAAATATTTTAAGCCGAAAAAATGTGATAGTTGAGATTCAATTCACTCAACTGCACTATTCCTTTTATCTACATTTTTTTAAAAGACCTTTAAGAAGTTGTATCTATAGTCAGTAAATAGACATGTTCTTGTTTTGACTGCATGTAACTTCGTTCTTAATACCATGATGAGGATTGATTTGGTATCAGTCTTAAAAAAATTATTTAAAAAATACATTATACCCTTTTCCTCCGGAATACGATATTATTAAAACTTTTTTTTAGAAAAATGCACATATATAGGTGTCAATATTTACAAATAATTACAATTACTACGTAATAAAACAACCGATTTCAAAGCGCGGGTTACTCGTTTGCACATACGGCGCACTCCGATAAGTAGCCCATACAAAATAAACAAAAAAGATATTATGATAATCGTACTTTTCACAAAACACTGTAACGAGATCGAAACATTCCATTAGCATTTCCTCACTTCACTTGTTCGTACTGACAATCATGGCAAGGAATAATTCAATTTCTGCACCTTCTCAAAGCACGTTTGTGTAAAAATGCCGCATATCTATATTACTAATTTCAAATTTACGCATCTGACGGGAAACACCCTATTAAGGTATCAATGTATTTTTTGGAAATTGGGAAAACCGACAATATTACAAAAATAATGAGTTTCGATTTTGACGCGGAAAACATGTTATTATGTGATTACTGGTATGTTAATTCGCAATTTATAATGTTGCTATATTCGCGTACTCACTACCTTACTGCTTGCGACACAGCCGACGTTCTGTGTCAAAAACAAAAGATGGCACTTTTTTTCAGCCTATTTTCCTTTTCAGTACTCACGTGTACATAGATTTCACGTGTGCCTACAGCCGTCTTTTGCTGCTCCAGGGCCGCATTTTCCACACACTCCCCAGCATTTTTTTGCAAATGCAGGTCACTTGTTTTATATTAATCGGCAGCAAAAGTATGAAGGCCACTCTTCAATTTCCGAAATGAGACAACAGCCAAACGAGTCTTTAACTTGCATTCCTAAGCACTCCCCCGCCCCTCTCGCACCCCGTCCACCCCCGCCCCTCCCCGCGTGCCCTGCTCGTACCGCGTAACCGTCGCCCACCGCCGCCGCCCGCCATTATCGCCGCGTTCTCTGCCCCAGACAGACCCGTAATTGCGTTGGCGGCGATAAGGCGGGCACAATACGGCCCAAAATCTATAGCGCGCACTGCATATGCATTCAATTGCCGGCTTGAATACACAGACGCCCGGAGACCGAGGCTCCGAGTAAACTGATTAGAGGTCGCGAGGGAAAAATGTCTCACGCGCGGTGCCGCTGATTTCGGGTGGTGACGCGGGAAATCGGCTTAGGACCTGAGTGAGTGCCGGGTCGTCGGGGCAACCGCGGGGTAATGTAGGCATACACTTTGACCGGCGGAAGCGCAAATACGCTGAAAGGGCCCCTCCCCCTCCCCCTTCTGTGTGCTTTCGCGTGCTTCTCAGGGTACGGAACAGGTTGTTGGTTTTATTGATCTGCTTGCGAAGGGCCCTCTTACGCTCCCGCCCCGTATATTTGAATAGTAATTCCGCTTAAGTTTGGATGTCTCTTTTGTCGTTTAATCATGCCCCTTTCCGAGAGCTTTCTACACGCATGATGACGTTGCGTGCTTACATGCCGAAACGCGTCGAATAAAATTAAGAGAATTTTGCAATGCCAACTAATTGAGTACGTTCACATAATCTGAATCTTACTACTAACGGCTAGCTTACCTTATCGCAAAAACTGTTCTTGCGGATTACTTACAGGAAAATTAAAGAACAATAATTGATTTACGCTATTTTTTCGCATTCGCGAAAAAAATTAAATGAATCACGCCAAAAAATTGAAAATTTTGTTCATTTGATCAGTCATGATTTACTTTTAGAATGAATAGTGAAAAGAAATATTTGCGATGAAAGTGCCTGAAAAAGGGAGATAATGTGAACGGAGAATGGACGAGGGCATATGTAGGACAAAATTATGATAAAGATTATGATTGTGATATTTCCCAATAAATAAATATGTTTAATTTCTTTTCTCATGAGCTGTTATAATAATAAAAATAATAATAATAATAATAATAATAGTAATAATAGTAATAATAATATTAACAACAAAATGTGTCTTTCTGTCATAGAATAAGAAAAAATTAACATAAAAATTAGGTTTAATGTTGAATTTTAAAATAAGGAACGCTAAAGCAAACACAAAATAAGACGTTAAATGAAGCGCACTGTTTAGCTATTTTTGAGTATTTACTTGTCACGTTTTTGTAGTTGAAAACTGAAAAGGTTTCAGACTAAATGTCAGTGACTTTTTGGGTTGAAATATTATAGCAAACCCTATAATTGAAATTCACTCGGAAAATCTTTTTCCTCTTATCGTGACGTCCTTTAGCGCCCTTTTGTGCTGCCCGTTGGATTTTATATTGATTCATCAAGAAGTCTGAGATAATATTAATTGAATGAGAGAATCTGGGGAAGGTTTTGCCGTGAGATGAAAGCTCAGATGAGTTGCCCGACGGCTGCGGTCTTTTCTCTGGGTTTAATTCAATATTAATCATAAGAGAGAGAAAGTCAGAAAAGTCCCCAAGGGAAGCACCGGTATTAGTCGGGAATTGCGTAACAAGAATCAGCAAGTTCTATCGATGTCGAAAAATTACGCTTTCTTACGCGCGCAGTGATATTCCGGCAATTAAAACCAAAATAATGCTTTTGAGTTTCATTATTTTAAAGCATACAAAAAAATCATCAAAATGATACGTTCTTATTTTTAACACGTTAGTGGGAACAGCAAATGATTTACCAATATCTTAATGCCAAAACACAGGGAACGCTATATCGGCATAAATCGAGGTTTTATACGCGGTACAATGCACCAAGTTAGCATGTAATAACCTGATGGCGTGACTAAATATAACACTAAGGGATCACTAAAAATAAGACGAAGAAACTACGCCGAATGCTACAACTGAATCTCTTTACATAAGCTATTTGTTTCTGCGTTTTATTTTTGTCGCATACTTTTTGCGATATTCCAGAGTTTTGTACGCGGTATTTAATAATCGTGTGGGACACATACGTCGACCTACACTACTCCCTCATTTTCATAATTTTGTATCCGTTTCCAAATTAACATTTTCTCTACATATGTCAAAATATTCTTCCCGAAAGATATCTACCGTTTGATATGTATCTAATTAAATAGGTATCTCCGTTACATAAGTATGCATTTTATTGATATTTGAAAGAATTTTTATTTTTAATAATGCATTACTAGATCAAGCGTTTCAAATATAAATATATAGTACATCACAGTATAATATGTATGTTCGCAACATTTCGGTATGATCCCTCACATCTATCCCAAGATACGTTACGTAAATGAAGAGGTGGACCCATATTTGCATATGGAAACTAGAGTAGCTTTTAAACTACTCTCCCGAGACATCGCCAGACAACTGTATAATGACGTTAATTAATCGTAAATCTTAATCATATTAGCTTCCTCCCTAAGGATATCGCGTACTGTTTCGGTGCGGCGGTATTACATTAAGGATGGTAGAGCAGAAGTGGAACTTTATTATCGTCTCCAGTGACAGACACTGGCAACAGAACACTCGGCGACCCGTGTGCCTGTAAATCAATGTGATCCATTATTTTCTTGAACATGAAAACATGGGATTTCAAAATATTAATTGAAACGATCTGTTTAATCCAGCTAGTTTTGGGGGAATTTGTAAATGACATGAAACAGAAGCTCGTTGTCAACTACAATCCACCAGGTATTTGATTTTTAGAATGTCAGAAACAATATGTAACACAAACACCTTTTGTTGAAAAGAAATGTAAAAAATTATGTGAACTATTTCAAAGAGTGATTTTGATTTTTTTCGTATTTGATGTTCATTTGCGGTAATTTTTTTTCTTGAACTTGACATGGAAACAATTTTCTCAAAGTCACTGGTCCTCATTTGCCACATGTAAATTCTCTCGAATGTTCGATTGTCATTGATTGCCATCGACTAACTTTTCTGCGATTCTGGAAGTGCTGAGTACGATTTCTTGCAATGTTATATGCAATAAGCATGGTTTTCTACTTTAAACTCTACATGAAGTATATGCTGTTTATAAATACTGTAGTAGAAGAATTAGTAAATTCTACAGTTATTCGTAATATTGTTCTCCATGCTCTCACTCAGGTAGTCGATTCCTTCATGAAGGGCACGAAGGGGGATTATAGCCAAAATCTATGGCTGATTTTCCTCTGCAAATATTTTTTTTTTACATTTGAGCGAGTTTTTCTGAATAATTCTTGGCAAAAATTATATTTCCATCTGTGTTCACAATTTAACGTATAAATTGGTTAGAGTAGTGATTCCAGAATTTAAGAAAACGTACACAGAGAACACGTCCCCCATAGTACGTCACACAGAGTTTTTAACTCTTTTTGTTGTTAAATAAATCATGGCGTGTATTGTTTTCACCTGTGTACGTTCCATTACGTTTGCACAACATTCTGCGATAGAATGTAGAAGTAAAATATATTTGTTTATACAGTTAAGATACTCTTTCTTCTCAATGATGGTATATTTAGTACCTTTTGTTGGCGTAAATATTTATTATTATTATTATTATTATTATTATTATTATTAGAAAAATGAAAATAAAGTATGTTACTTACTTGCATATAAGCGCATTTCCTTTCATCAATGACGTTGCTTGTCTTTGATCACCAGTAGCCTTTGCGCACAGCCGCTTCGTCTGCTGGCGGGAAAGCAGCTCTCGCATCACCATTCTCGCCGCAGACACGTCCCACCCTATTTAGAGCGCCATCGTCCACCTCTCCGGCCTTCGCGTTCTCTACATCATTTCGACAGCTCCGGGAACTAGCGCGGGTACTGGCCCCACCGTCGACATCGTCCCGTCACCGACCCGTCGCTCAGGACCCCCTCTTCGTCGGTGCCTCTTCATTGCAAATGCCTCGGCTCCTTCGCCAACCAGCGGACTTCCCTCCCCCTCCCCCTCCCCCAACCCGCACTCTGCCCCCGTCCTCACGGCCGCCTCCGCCACCACCCGCGTAGATACCCACCCTGGGCTCCCTGGCAATTTCACCGCCACCGACACAGTCTCCCGCTGCCGCCGCTGCCTCCGCCGCTGCCACCGCCCGTTCGTTGGACTCACCGCGTCCCGTCCGTCCCCGGCCCCGCCTGGTACGGCGACTCGGGCTTGAAGCGCCTTCACCGGCTCCGCCCCCGCCCCCGCCCCCGCCGAGCGGGGCCAGGGGACGGCTCCCGCGGGTCCGGAGCCCTCGTTTTGCGTATGCATGAGGTGACGCGCGGGTCGCCGCTACTGCCGCCGCCGCCGCCTTCGCCTCCCCCACCCCGCCACCGTCGCACACTGGTCCGGAATTGGTCAAACGTTGCGGATAGAAATAAAGGAAGATCGTGAAAAAATACCTCAGAAAGCTTATCTCTTGGGCAAATGAACGAGATAGAATTTTAATTTCAAAATATATTGGTTAATTAGTTTGAAGCACTAAATTATTATCCTTACTTAACTCCTATTTTGCATGGGAAATTAAAAAAAACGCGAAAGAAATATTTCATTTTTAAATAAATTACGTAAAAGAGAATGCTACAAGATATGCTGCGAAACTGTTTCGTTCTGTAGCTACCGACCTAACCATAATATTAGCATATTTCTGCCCCTACATGTAATCTTTAGTTATGTCCAAAAAATCTTGCAAGAGATAATTAAATCATGGAAATATTCATTATTTGTGTGGTATTATATTTGCGTCTAAGGATGCCAACTATATGGCTGGCTGCTAGCGGTTTTCCTACAGTTCCCCCCACGAGACAATGCCGTCACGTTCATGAACGACTGACACCTTATCTTCTCGAATTGAGTTCACTAGATGAACCCGGACTAATCTCAGTGATTCCCTTCCACTATGTAACATCCAAATGAATAGTCCTTACCTGGAATAATTTGTATTTAAACATTCCTCATCACGATTCTTGTTGATTATATATATATATATATATATATATATATATATATATATATATATATATATATATATATATATACATACACGAACGGTGAATGTCACCCACGGTACGAGTTTCTTACGAGTGGATGAAACGTTACTTTATACCTGTGTAACAAATGTATCAAATAACAAACCTATGGAACCGCTCTGGCATGGTCCGTTTCGATACCCATGTGACTAGAGGTACTGGACGTACACCATGAGACCCGGGTTCGATTCCTGGTCGGGTTAACCAGCGCTTTGCACGGCTTTAATTGTATTTATGCAAATTACATATTAATGAAGAAAATGTTTTCCTGAAGTTTATCTGCACTCCCTCAGATATCACTGTGCGTGTGATTTATTGGTTGAGTACTGCGTGTTTCAGGGCGCGTCAACTGCTGTGATCATTGGCCCGTTAGAATAGTGTTTCTTTTATCACAGGAGATACTAATGTTATTCCTCCGCTGGATGATGAAATCCGGCACCGACCACAGCGAATACCGGGGTTTTCCCCACCAAGGTATCTCCCTCAAACGGGTCATTGACCCAGCCTGGACAAACTCCGAACATTCGTTTGCTCTCCAGGCATGTACGGTAGTGTGTATGTGTGTGAAGGATGAGGATAGGACAAGGAAGAGGAATGAAAGATCGCGCGGGATTCGTAGCCAGTATGTGGCCAGTATGGCCAAATGCTTCGGCATTTGTCTGGTATTGATCAGAAAAATAACGGAAAAGTGCTGTTCAGAGACATAACTGCACATTGTTCGGTAAAATGTAAGCTATCGCTAAAACGAGGAATGTAATATTCACATATCAAAATAAATCAACGTGACAGACTGAAGTTTAACGTGAAATCAATGTGAGGTTGTAACGGCAGTGGTCTGCGCCGAAGAGAGTGCAGGTTTGAGCCCTTCGTAGGCATGATCGTATTTGTGGTTGTCCCTTCACCCCTCATCATCATTATCATCATATCACCTCATAATTAATAATTCAAGGCGTAACAACATTGTCAAATCAGCCGAAAAGCTGATCCCCATTATACCACACGTTAGTCTCCCTCCATAATAGAATACAACTGGACCTCGGAAGAAACCAGAGAGGTCGGTAATGGCCGATGCGCAAATAATAATAATAATAATAATAATAATAATAATAATAATAATAATAGTAATAATAATAATAGTAATAATAATAATAATAATAATAATGTATATTTGTGTAATTAATATTGTATGTGACGTGGGGCGGCTTCATTGGCAGTACGTAAGTAAATGAAGTGATACTTGAACTGGTCGAAGGATCGTTGGATATTTTCAAAAAATTGTACATAATTCCCTTTCAAAATCTATCTTTGAACTATAAATTTCATTAATTAGGGACGACAGACGTTTTGCTGTTAATAGAGTTTTCGATTTGCATGACTACAAAATGTAGATTATGACTACGCAAAATGTTAGAGGAAGATCAATTTACTTTTCCGTTATCAAGGCCTGACAACACGATTTTTTTTGTCGAAAAACCGCCGATTTTCTCCGAAGCCTTACAATAACTTTTCATTACTACAAGTATGTAGTAAGACGAGAATGTAAGAAAGAGAGCACCATGTAGCGTTTGTTATACTTTTTTTTTAATTTTTGCTGTGAGAGAATTAGAATATCGTTGCTTTGGGTAGTCAAGAAACCTTTTATACAATTTTGCCCCTGACGCTTCATAAGGTCGTGCCTCTCTGGCTTAGCGAGAGCCAGGAAGCGTGGGTTCGCCGGCGGTTCGGACACGCCTCTTTGAAGGCGACCGCGCTTTGGCGGTTCGTGGAAGCCCTAGTTAGGCCTCCTTGTGCTTTCTGGGAACGAATCACGCAACGCGGCGCAGCCGAGGGCACCGCGTGGAGGCCTCGGGAGTGGCGAGACGGGACTCAGGCGCGAAAGTGTAGCGCAATCAGCTGCACTGCGTCCAGGACCCTATAATTCCCATATAACGTGGTGGAGACCATGGCGGTGGGGCGCTCTGCTGCATCACCTTCTTTACAGGAACTAAAACACGAACTGCTGCCAACGATACTTTCAACGTGCGTGGCTGCTGCGTGAGCTCGCGGGTCGCGAGCAGGCCCATAACGTTACAAAATATAACGTCTATATTCGCGCTTTCTTCAGAGGTTTCTTATATGTATAGATTAAGGATAACTGTACATTTAGAAGACACTTTTCGTATTTCTCACAAATTAGCCAATTTGTATGTTGGAAAGTTGGCGAGCCTAACCTACAGCTGCACCCGGCGACACTAGCGCTTCCTATAGTAGCAACCTCGAGCTTTGTGCCCGGTTTTGATGGAGAGTGGCAGGGCCCTGCCTGCGTGTTTCTCGGTCGTGCCGCTAGATGACGCATGATCGCGACCGTATCCAGCTATTGGCTATCGCACCACGGAGAGCGGCAAGCGCGAGGCGCCGCTGGCTGGGTGATCAGATTTAAGCGTTGAATACCGGTGAGTTTGTGCTCCGCTGCGAGGATCGAGATTGATTGGTCGACTGCTCTGACTGCTGGTTTTCGTGGTTAACCTGAGAATTTCCAGACGCAAGTTTCGTGCACGATCTTTCCTTCCCTCACTCGCGGACCTTCCCTTCAACAACCCGGCAATTGGGAGAGATGACTCTGGACATTAACTGGTGTCACTGCAGTCCCTTTGACCGATAGGTCCTAGGCTCAAGTCCCAACGGTGCGATTGCGACCACAATAACTGATCACAATAACTGAACTAGAGGTACTACAATATCACATATTTTCTCGCATTATTTCTGACTTCTACGCAATATTATAGTACCACATGAAGCGTGAAGTATTTCCGATCAGCAAAAATTTCACATGACAATCCTCAGTTTTCTCAACGATTAAAAAACTAGTGATTCCTCGAATTATTTCTAAATAATGCAATTTTCGAAAATTCGGAGAGAAATGAAGTCGTTTTTGAGATTTATTATAAATTATATTAACTAACCAGACATTACGCGGTAACTACTCGTTTTTGCATAAGAATTTTCTTTTAAGATTTAGAATATAATTTATTTGCGACTCTAGCTTGTCAGCTAGGTCGAATTCAGTCGCTGTATGGAGGTAAATTCTAGAGGCCGGCTACTCTGAGCGCCAGTTTTCTGTATTTTTTTTTTCGATCAACACCTGGCGAATGCCGGAGCATTATCCTAACCAACGGGCCAGGAACCGCGCGCGATCTTTCCTACCTCTTCGTTGTCCTATCCTTACCCATTAAACACACACATACATGCACTATACTACCCCTTCATGCCTGTAGACCTCTCGGGAGTTCCAGAAGACCAGACAAGCTCTAGCTTGTCCCGGCTGGGGTTCCAGCTGCTAAGAGATACCTGGTAAAGGGGAACCCTGCTAGACGACGATGAGTCGGCGCCGGATCTAGCCATCCAGCGGGAGAAGACCACCGCTACATCCTGAGCAAAAACATGCACTTATGTGACCTATGACCTTAGTAATTGACGTACCCAGCATCACTAACATTCTATCAACCCACCCCTGACTGGGACACCGAGGGACATTACATGACATACCATCCTCCTCACAGTCACCATACGCCGACAGGGAAGAGAACTTTCCTTTTTAAAAGGATCAGCATAAGATTGCTAAAAAAAGATAGAAAAGGTAAACATACCCTGACAATTGCGCTCTGGATGATACCCGTGTGTGTGTGTGTATGTATAAGGTAGGGCTCTTTGTATTCGTCGCTGTCGGCACAAGGAGGAGGTTGTGTGGCGAACACAACGCTCCAACCGCCTTTCACCTGTCAAAGATCTTGGCACTCACTTGGGCGGTGTGAGTGCCAGCCTGAATGGAAATCCACAGATAAGAATCCCAACTTATATTTGGATTCAAACCTGGGTCGTTGAGGGGTGGCAGCTAGCGCCATACTGCTAAGCCACCGCGGCAGTGTACCGTGCAGTAGTGCGACACATCTTCCTTTCGAAGTGTAAGGGTCGGAGCGTTGTGCTCGCCACCCAAGAAATATGCAATTTTTCTGAAAACATGTGGCCATTCATCAGTTTATTTTGTAGAAGAAATTAGTTAGAAGAAATTCATGTACCCATATGTATAATTGCCATATTTCCCGGTTTTCTAAAATGAACGGATTTTTTACAGTCTGATACTTTGTTGAGCGGCCACGCTTTTAATACTATCATAATTAAAAAGTCGGGCTTTGGTTTTGTCGTTTTTTCAAGTAGGTAAGTATATCCATGTTTTCTTCGAAGTTCAACGACGCTCCAATTTATGTATCGTCACTTTAAAAGTACGTGTAAGATATTTTGTGTTCACTACAATTTGCAGAAGATAGAGGTTTTCTGTTTTTCGTCGAAATTGAATATGTTCTCATGAAAGCTCCATTCTAAGATTTGATGTGAAGTTAACGAACGTAGATAGGGAATTTCTTAGAAATTAACTATCGATGTTTTGTTTGAAGTTAAGAAAAGTTGTTTTCATATTGCTATAATGTAATCTCGGAAAGTTTGAAGCGGTCATATTTTTCTTGATAGTTGAAATTCATCGTCAAGGAATTGGAATTATCCAATCATTCGATTTATGCATAGAACGATTAATTCGAGCACACTATTTTCAGAATATTTGCTATTTCCACCAACTCTATTGAACTTGCACTGAACCAGGAGCAAGACGCAATCATTGTCTTTGATCATGTTATGAATGGAATTTATATTGCACAAATTGTCACTATTTATAATAACGTCTAAATAAAACAGACAAAAAATCGTCATTTCATCTTAATTTGCCTTCCATCACCTCATGATACCCAAACAAGAAATCATTATTATTGCAAGTTGTCTGTTCTCAATATTCCTGGTTTTCTGTATCTGGGGATAAAAACAGCAATGTTAGAAAAATTGGATAAAAATAACGTGTAGTATGCCTCAAAAAGAAAACCCCTTTTTGGGAGGAGGTGGTATGAGGATTCTATGTTTAGAAATTTAAAAATACTGCACAGATTGCGTAATGTATCTATAAAATGATTTAAAATGGAATAAAAAGATTTCGGCTCGGAGGCACTAGCAGTTCACAATAACTGAACTAGAGGTACTACAATATCACATATTTTCTCGCATTATTTCTGACTTCTACGCAATATTATAGTACCACATGAAGCGTGAAGTATTTCCGATCAGCAAAAATTTCACATGACAATCCTCAGTTTTCTCAACGATTAAAAAACTAGTGATTCCTCGAATTATTTCTAAATAATGCAATTTTCGAAAATTCGGAGAGAAATGAAGTCGTTTTTGAGATTTATTATAAATTATATTAACTAACCAGACATTACGCGGTAACTACTCGTTTTTGCATAAGAATTTTCTTTTAAGATTTAGAATATAATTTATTTAACAGAATACCTTTATTATCAGTACTGTACTTTTGCGATGGTAATGTTCTGCAGTTTACGAAAATAGTACTGAATATGGGGCGAGTGCGAATTTTTTACTTGTGTTTGAAGAACAGAAATTTCTTCTATCAAGGAAATATTTAGAAAAAATGTTAAGGTTTTTCAAAAAATATTCGTTTAAAAGTTGCCCATAATTCACGTAAATTACGCCAATACTGTTCACATTTTCGAAAAACTAAATATGACCTTTCCTCAAGATCTGTCGTTGAAGAATAGATTTCATTAAAGAAAAAGTCTATCTTCAATATTGTAGTAGTAGGAAGAGGACGAAGACTTTCGAACTCTCTCAATTTTCAAAAATTTAGAGATTTTAACAAAAATGAGACATTTGCCATTTTTAAGCGTAGCTTACGTAATTCAAATACAAAGTTTTTCAAAAAATTGAAGCTATTTTTGGGAAAAGTTTGGAAATGTTAAGGCTTTTTGTAAAATACTACCAAAAATCAAAATATGATTTAAAGTCATAAGACCTCGAATTCGTGGAGATTGATCGGGGCCTATCATTTTTGCTGAAGATCATCTGAATGGTTTAGGTGCTGGCGGTAGCCACAGACGGAGAGACAGACGTTACGACGTTAACCGAGTTTTGTGTGTCAAGGACCCGCAAAATGTGAATTCTGCTTACAAATCGTGATACAGGAAGTAAATTACTGCGTATTGGGTCATGATTTCTCCACTTTATTACCAGACCCCGGCAATACGATTATTTCTGTCGATATATCGCCGATTTCCACCGCAACATTGCAGTAATTTGTCTTTACTACGTAAGTGTCATGTGAGGCAAGATTATAGGGACGTCGTTCTTCTTTTTTTTGACATTGAATAAGATCTTACTCAACTGAATGACCTAAATCAACCTTAAATGATCAAGGACACGACGTTAGAATTTCAAGGAATATACAAACTTTTACTATAATGTAGGCTCATGGGATTTGACACTGGACACTCAAGTACAATTACAGGTAGTACCTTCTTCGTTTGTGGTACGTGATGGAACGCAGCTGAGAAGTAATATACGTATCGAATACAATATCTTTCAATGCAATGAATTTTTTTATGTAGATCACCTGATTTCAGATTTTTCTGAACTTTCAATTGCCATTTCTGTAAGTCACAGAAGGGGATCTACCATTATCTAATTCCGAACGCGACAATTTTTACAAGACATACAGTAATTTCGAACTGTATTTGCGCTTTAAGTCCCCATGGGAGGTCGGGGCCAGGGAGTCGATTAGGGAGGTAAGGGCTGGGACGCGCGCGAATGGGGAGGAAGAGGGTGGGGTCAGTGGTCGATGAGGGGAAGGAGGCGGAAGCCGGGGAGCGAGACGAGGCGAGGCGAAGCAGCCGAAGCAGACGAAGGGCACAGGTCAAGTTGCAGCCGCGGGGAATCGGTAGGCTGCGGATTGCTGGTGATTACTTGGTAATGACCAGCGCGGGAGGTCGAAGAGGGGGCGGGGGCGTGAGCGAGCGTGGCGCGAGCGGTGGGAGGCAGGGGGGTCGGGTGTTTGGGCCGATAGCGGCCAGCGAACAACTGACCGGAAGCGTAGAGCAGGGGCTGTGATGCAGACGGGGCGAGGCGAGGCGAGGCGAGGCGGGGCGAGGCGGGGCGAGGCGGGGAGAGGCGGGGCGAGGCGGGGCGGGGCGAGGCGGGGCGAGGCGGGGCGAGGCGGGGCGAGGCGGGGCGAGGCGGGGCGAGGCGGGGCGAGGCGGGGCGAGGCGGGGCGAGGCGGGGCGAGGCGGGGCGAGGCGAGGCGGGGCGAGGCGGGGCGAGGCGGGGCGAGGCGGGGCGAGGCGGGGCGAGGCGGGGAGAGGCGGGGCGAGGCGAGGGGGGCGGGGCGAAGAGAATTGTTCTAAAGTGGAAAGAAAGAAATAACATATGATTAAAATTCCCTCTACTTATAATGTATTAATCTTATAACGTATGAATAACGTTATGAACTTAAGGTAAAAATGTTTTTCTTTTAACGCAGGGAGGCGAAATGCGTAAGTAACGGAGAGTTGGACGGTGCAACGTGGGTAGGAAGGTAGAGATAAGTGGGGGAAAATTCAAATCGGGGAATGGGGTGGACTGAGGTACACTGGGTCAAGACTGAGCATCGATCCCTGAGTACCTGCTTTGAAGGTTACTGCGCGACTAGGGAAAATTGGCCAATTTATTGAATGTCTGCACCGCGTTCCTCTAAGTAGTGTAGTTTCCTTTCCTACTTATTGTAGCATTATACTCTTCAATGTTGTTTATTAGATCTTTTATCACTTAAAACACTTAACACGGGGGTGGTTCATGGAACCAAGCATTACGCAGTCTTCATTTTAAGGTCAGTATAATACTAATTTGCAATAGCTTCATTTGAGTAACACTCATTCATTATCTCTGCCTGGATCACAACAACATATATAACAAAGACTTCTATGATCTTTTAGAAACTTCTTTAAACTGCATCTACAGACATGAATTGAACTAATATGTTACCCATAATTTTACGATATGTGAGTTAGCAGCTATTTTTACATAATAATATTAAATCTCTCTCTGGTTCCTCTCATTGAAGCGAGATTAACATTTTCCTGGGAAGTAAAGTCAGAGGAGTCTCAGACACTCCACGTAGCTTGTTTAAATTTTAAAAGTTTAATAGAGAAAAGTTGACTTCCTCACATACTATTTTCGTAGTATGAAAAAAAGTTTTAGTGAAATATTTCTATTTTTAATTCGAAAAATTCGTACTGGAGGTCTATGGTACCAAAGAATGGATAATTCATGTCCTTATTGGCAGGAAACTACTTCTTATAACACGATGTGTACTCAGAATTTACATTGCGTGGGCCCTGATGCCGAAAAAGTGTTTTACGGCGAATCGTCTGTCCCCCTGTTCATCCGTCTGTGAACAACGCAAGCGACTAAGCCGGAGGCAGGATTATCACAAAAATGGATATCCCCAATTGATCCTGCTGATAATGCAGCGCGTTGAACTTGAAACTTGTATTTGGATTTTTGAACTGTAATTTAAATGGCTTCAATTTTTGCGTTCTCGCGTAGAAAGGAAGTCATGTAATGCTGCTCGGAAAAAACGGCAAATTTTCGGGAGAAAATCTCTTATTACAGGGCCATGTTAACGAAAAGTGTCGATAAATCAAGTGGCTAAATTTAGAAAAGAATTCTCTAGCAGGTTGTGTAACCAGAATTCGTGTTTTGTGGGTCCTTGATACCGAAAAATCGAATGACGGCAAAACGTCTGTCCCTGCGTCCCTCCGTCCGTGAGCAAATGTTCTGCCGATTTTCTCCAAAATTCATATTTCTCAATCGATCTGGCCGATGGCACGGCCCCTTGAATTTTAAACCTATATTTTAATTTTTGAGGGTACTTTACATAAAGCATCTGGGACATTTTCCATATTTCCTCCATGTAAATGACTCCATCGTTTTTTTCGTTGTTTTTTTTTTTTTTTTGGTGGCTGGAGTGTGAATGACGTTTAAGAGAATAGTGCAGGTCTCATGTACATTGAAAACTGTGATGTTTCGAAAGTTGCGAAAGTTCAATTTTTTGGGGGGTCTTCCCACAACTAAAATATTAAAGAGAGAGGTTTTTTTACCTTTGAAATCTGTTCCTTAATGATAGATTTTGAAATAAGATCATGAATTATTTTTCAAAAATTTAAGTACTTTTCGCGTAATTTTGCGTGAATATACACGTGATAAAGTACGTTCAGCCCCAGAGTCCTCAAATGAACAAAGCACGCAAATAAAAATTTCTCAATTTCGATTTTAAGGAGTTTTTGTAATGAAAATTGGTCCTCAAAATAAGATTTTTTACATGAGGGCATGTACATTTTTTTTTTCAAAATATGAATAGGTTACCTGTAATGTTGTGTGAAATAAAGACAATAATAAAAATCAAATTTTTCGAAAATGTCTCCATATTTTTTCGCTAATTCTTTTTCTCTAATAGCGCGAAGTACGTGTATAATTGGCGCAGATACAAACAAAACGAGGAAATATGTACTGTTGCACAACCACTAGCTTTGAATATCATATATACCTTTTTGTACCAAGGAAATAAATGACTGATTTTTACACAACCGTATATACAACTAATTTCTAATGTTGACTTCCTTATTCTGCCAGACACTATTGTGGCTAGACTGTTTCATTTTGCATTCACTGTAGAAAACGGAATCCTACTAGTGGTAATTGAGCAACGCGTGTACGAGCGTGTTATATTTCTCGGTCGGACACTCCAATATGCGGCAGCAACTGAGCTATCATTCGTCGCGTGTCGGTGTATTAGTAGATAACTAATCTTTTTACTGAATCCTTCCAAAATGTTCCAAAAGAATTCCGAAGATCTGGGGGCTTTTAAGGCACCTGCATTGCTCATCAGTAGTTAATTATTTACTCTCGACAAGGCGAATTGACTGGCGCCAGTTTTTAGCAGGCTGTTTTTAGAATATTCAGTAAGAAGTCTAGGAATGTGTTTTTGATGCAT
>JAZDUA010000592.1:187500-377500 GCA_038098605.1 Gryllus longicercus
ATGACGCGTTCACTTCACAAGGGTGACTAGAGCTTTGTTTGTGGAAGAAGGCGAGATGAAGGGCTGCGCCGGTGGGACGAGAAGGGCGGGGGGTGGCGTGGCGGAGGGGAAGGGAGGGGGAGGGGAGGGGCGCCGGATGAGGCTGTGTTCTCGCGCCCGGGCGGTGCGCTTGCTTGAAGAGCCGTTCTAATTAATTATGGAATGAATCCTGGCTTACGGCACGACACGCTCGTTTGCTCCCGGCGGCCGCGTGTGCTGCTCCCAGATACCGCACGCACTCATCACGCCGCCGCTGCCTTAGCTTCCCAGCGCCGCCTCTTCCTCTGCCTCCGCGTCCATCACACCTCTGTATCCCAATGCACAGCTTGGGACCTCGCTTCCCCCTCTTCACTGTCGCCCTACCGTCCTTCATATTTTCTCTCCTCGCTCTTGTTTTATCCTCGATCCGTCTTTGCTCACCTCCCTCTAGCTTCCTTACCTCTTCGCTCTCGTACGTCTTCGCCTCTTCATTCTCTTGCCACTTTGCTCCTTACCTCTTCGTTCTCTTAACTCTTCGCTCTCGTGCCTCTTCGCTCTCTTACCTCTTTGCTCTCTTACATCTTTGCTCTCTTACCTCTTTGCTGTCTTACCTCTTCTCTCTCTTACCGCTTCGTTCTCTTACCTCTTCGCTCTCTTACCTCTTCCTTCTCTTATCACATCGCTCTCTTGCCTCTTCGCTCACGTACCTCTTCACTCCCTTTCCTCTTCGCTCTCTTACGTCGTCGCTCTCTTACCTCTTCGCTCTCGTACCTCTCCGCTATCTTACCTCTTCTCTCCCTTACCTCTTCGTTCTCTTATCACTTCGCTCTCTTGCCTCTTCGCTCACGTATCTCTTCACTCTCTTTTCTCTTCGCTCTCCCCCGTCTTCGCTCCATGTCGCATCAAAACCCGTTTAACATCTTATTCCGGAATACACATACTTTTTATTTCATCCCGTGATTTTCATACTCGCCCCCAACACAGTACCTAGTGTTCCCACCAGCCCTATTTCCCTCATATTCGCTACATCCTCCTCCCTCGTCTCCACATCCAATAACCCTCCCCCCCCCGCCTTCGCCAGTGCCCCCACGGCTCTTCCAGAAAGCGCCGGAAGTTGCGGCAGCGCTCCGAAGGAAGCCCCAGCTCTGGCGTTGGAGCCTCGCAAAACGCGCTGTCGAGGGGCCGCGAAGGAAATCTTTCTGACGTGGAAGCAAAGCGTAAAATGTGACGAGGGATAATGATATTCTCTGCTGTTTACGATTAAACGTCAACAAAGTAAAGAAAACTCACGGTCTTATTTTTAATGCGCTTAGGGAAAGTTGATGTACAAAATAAGTTTTTGTTCTTAAAATGAGTGTAGGTATAATACGCAATTTGTAACTAAAACTATGACTACCAATGCAGTTGTTCAATTGTTTAAACTTGTTCTCGATGTTTGTCAGATAATACTTAGCATGTATTACTGCATGCAGCAATTGCAAGTTATCTTGTTTCGCGTCAAGGGAGTAAATCTATTAATAGATAATTTAATTTAATAATTTTACGTGAAAAAAGTTTAAAGCTGTGTGATGCACTACGGAGAAACATGTATTCTCTGGGCGTTTTCTTAAATTCTAGAATCACTACCCTCACATATATACAAACTGAATTCTGAATACTTATGTAAATGGATTTTTTATCATGAATTGATGAGAAAATTGCACTTCCTAATAAACAGTATTACTGATTGGAATTATCACTTAATTGTGAAGGCAAATTAGCTACAGATTTCGGATATTCTCCCTCATCGTGCCCTTCGTAATGGTACTGCCGCGAGAACATTCAAAATGTTAATTAGAAAAACTGCATTTTCCATTGAACTCTAGAAAAGGTTCACAGATAGTGAAGCAATATTTATATACGAAAGTGAAACAAGGGGCCTTGTCTGTATTTGCTCAAATGGTCAAGGGCACAGGACCCAAAATGGGATATGGATTGGGACAATTGACTTAGAAGTTGTGATACAATACTCGATACAGATATATTTTGTTCTTCGAATTAAGGAGTCTTAATGGTAAATAATACATTGCCAACCTGAATGGCCGAGGTGACTACAACGAGCAGTATGAAGACTGACTGATTTGAAAAGAACTCTTTACGCGTAGCATAACAAAGAAACTTTTGTGTTCAATTCATTGAAATAGACGTTCCATTGGCGGGTTGACTGAATTGAGACTCGCAAAACGATTGATAGCTTACCATCAGTACGTCGTTCATTTTCATTGGAATGTGAATTGTTTATTTGAAATGAAAAACTGTAATTGAACCCGTTTTCCCTTTGTTTACTATTAATTTGTTATTATGGAACCAATTAGGAACACCTGATATTGCACTATTTACTGTGCATTTATTGCAATGAATATGCGTATTACCAGCTGATAATTATGAATTTAATTTTTGTTTTCTTTTTTCTGAAGAGCGGGTTAATCTGAGCTGTTTTGAAAGTATTAGGAACTGTTCCGGTACGTAACTATGCAGTAACTAACTATGCATTCGTGTGTGAGTTAACGTGTGTATAATGGCAAATGGAGAAGACTTACACAAAGAATTCGGAAATTGAACTAAACATGCCAAATTTTTATCTGTTAGCTTACCGTGTGTTTTGAGAATTGCGTAGGAAAAAGTTTCGGATCTACAATTTTTCTTTACGTGTCTACAATTTTTGTGAAAACATCTCATTGATGAATTTTGTGGTTTAAGACCTATATTGAGATCGGCGGTCGTGACCGAATCGTTTATTTCTCTATCATTATCTTTTAAAACGACACTTTCTGCATGGTTTCTAGTAGATTTCATAGTAATTTTTCTATATTTCACAATGTTTTGTGTTGTTGTATAAGTTCAAAATAACTCGATCATCTTTATTGATTTTAGTCTGGCTTATGAATTTTCTTAATGATTTGTATTTTTGGCATTAGAGGTGGAAATCATGAGATATGTTATGGTGTTTAGAAACGAAATAAATTCATTTGGATTTACATAATGTTTACATGATTTTTACATGAAGTTCTAATCCCTATCATATAAATTCTGCTTTCTGCCGAAACGTTTAATTTCCTTTTCGTAAAAGGAAAGTACTTTTTAAAGTAAAAAGAAAGCGTAGAAAAAATATTTTTATGTATAGTTTGTATCAACAGTATTGTAAACCGCGTCCCATGATTCCTGCTGCAAGTAGTCCATAAATCATTTTATTTTACTTTTAGTAAACAATCTACTCATTCGTGTTTTATTTGGATTACAATGGATTTAAAAAAGGCGATTGTTGAACTTGTTCAGAGTTCTTTCTAGTTCTTTTTGAGAACATTCTGTAATATATAGCTGGCATACCTGAAGAACACTCGAGAAAAAGAAACACAATTTTGAGGTTAGGGAGATGTACAAAAGATACTTCAAAATATTTTCAACTGAATACACTTTAATTCCACCAAGACGATATCATTTTTAACGTAAATACAAGATCCTCCATGTGTAGGAGAGAGAACTCTTATTCGATTCCATTCCCAATAATTGCCTGCAAGATAAGTTTGTAATTTGGAAAGTACTAAATTCATTAGAAGATAACCAATGCTTTGTAAAGCAAAGAGAATCTTCTAGATTTAAATAATTCTGTAGAGGAGCGTTGCTAATATCAATTTTATTTGGACGAGATTGATCGTTATGGTTCAGTATGTTAATCTTTGCACGTGGTTAAACGGACATTTTTTCGCTGAATCTTCTCTATTTTATATATATTTACTCCATTCTTACATCGAGCGCGCGGTCGAGGATTGTAACGTGACTAATCTGTGTCAGGTTTTTAGAACATTGTCTGATTATGTGAATTTGTTGATGGTAGAGCATGTTTGTAAGGATCAGAATGGGGAGAAAATTCTGTTTTGTAATCTAAAACACAAAACTTCTTTTGAGTTGTGGCTGGACGTTGCGTCCGTCTTTGTGCAGTCACGGGTGCACTATTGCAAGATTTGTAGTGATCCCTACTTGTGAGCAACTTTTTGCGTAGAAGACCTCTTTTATCCTTAGACTGTAATAATCTAAGTTATTGTTTAAATGTGTGAAGGCTCTTAGAAGGCAGGTTTTAAGTGTGTAGAGTATAAAAAGTGTAAAACGAGCAGTAGCCACGTCAGGGATACGTTTTAATACTCGTGATAAAATTGAAAATAAATGTATTAAACTCAAACCAAAATGACAAGTACCTAACTAAATTTTGAAACTGTAGAATTGATGTTTATTCAATAAATTAAAAATACGGGTTCAATATGAGTTTGCGAAAGTTCGTGAAAGTACGACAGTATATAAATAGCTTTAAATTAATTCTCCCCATAGGACGTTACATAGGAGTTTTTAACTGTTTTTGACGTAAACTAATAAATACGCAAACTCGTATGAATGTAGGTCCTCACTAAATTTGTCAATTCGGTATAGAAGGTTACAGGCCACTTAAACTGTAACTATTTAAAACAATCAGTTGTCTATACTTGACAGTAAATATATCATAAAATATGAAGTGAAGTTGTCTTGAAAATATAAAACCAAATATGAAGCACAGATTCCAAAATATTCAATATGCCAACCATCAAACGTTCAAATTAATAATTTATCCTCTCCTCACAGAAATTACTAAGACTTTCTGAAATTAAGTGAAACGGTCACGCTATTTAATACCTAAATAATCTAAATTGTTATTAGTTTTTGACACAATCACCCACTTATAATTTCTAAATCCTGTAAAACTTACATTTTTCACACCTAAATAACCATTAGTAGTTCAGAAGCGGATAAATACAAATCCACAAATCAAATGTAAATTCTGACATTGCATTTCATGTATAAAAGATTTGAGTAGTTATTTTTTCGCTACCCTTAGATCCATACAATTTTGTCCTTTCAGAAAACTTCCATCTCATTGCATCTTTGGTGGCAATTCTAGAATGATGTTTCACCCATTTTATATACTTTTTATTCAAGTCTCTTTTCGTAATTTCCATGAGAAGTTTAACGCCTTGCTGTTGTTGAGAGAAAGTGCTGATTTTCCACATCAGCAACCACCCGCGAAAGGCGTGAGTAATTCCTTTAATGAACGCAGCCTTTGTCTACTCTCTTTATACAAAGCGCCATTCATTGCCGCGTAAGTTCGGGAGACGACAACAAAGATATTTCACGTCGTCTGAACCCACGCCCTAATACCATCTCTTGCGATGAAATCTCGGTGGCTCCGAGAAAACATACACATCCTGAGAAGAATCGGCTGCATTTATGTAGTTTCGTCACGTAGTAGATGTTGCTGGTGGAGAGGAGGTAACGGAACATTCAAGGAACAACAACGGCGGGCTTTTCTAATAGAATATTTTGATTAAATTGCCCCCAATACGAGTGGACTTATAACTTAAGTCACACATATATAGTTCAGTTAATAATGTTCTAATGTTAGGATTCATATAATTCGTAGAAGGTAAAGTGAATAACGTAAATTCAGCTTCACTATTCACTATGTTTTGATGAACTCCCCTTTTGCTTGTAATGGTAGGAGTAGCGGTAACGGCGTGTTATTACGAATTTTGTTAACAATGCAGAAAATAATGTCTGCAGTTCGTTTACCGTTGCAAATAAGTTTCCTATAACTCGGAAATGAAAATGTCGAGTTTTGCAAATGTCGCTGCACTCGCTCTTTTTTTCAATTTTATTTTTATTTATTTATTTATCTTTAACGTTTACTCATCTTTCAACTATTTATAGTTAAAATAACGGGAAGGAATTTTCTGGAACTCTAGAAAACGTGCACAGATTCTCTTCTCCCCCTTACGTCACACACAGTTTTTATTTTTTTTTTACTAAAAAGTAAATAAATCTAAATAACAAATTAACCAATATTGCAGATAGGTGATGTCTAATCTCTGTAAAAACTAGTAACAAAAATGCCCTAGCGACGTCGAGCTTCAGCAAAAATCTGCTTTTCCTGTAATGTAGCTCTTTCATTTTCTCGTTTACATTGAACATATAAAATAATTAAGTCTGCAAAAAACTACATAGTGATTAAACCAAATACGTTTCGGAGGTCTCTGTCACCAAAGAAAGATAGAGTTGTTCTTTGAAAAAAATTCTCAGTCGGTCTGTGAAGCATTCTGGCCTTAAAACGTATATACAGATTTTTTCAATATTGATATGCATAGATTGATCTGGCGCAAAATCCGAACTTGAAACTGATACTTTATTGTTTGCAGTAATTTGCAATTGTAAACAATTTAAACCCATTTTTAAAAAAATTCTCGAATTAGACATACAATTCTTTGCTCAAACAGAGCAAAGTGTGCTCATCAATATGGGTAATATCCGTATTTATTAAAATCTCTGAAATTTCGAAAATGACAAAACTTTATCCGAGTCTATTGGATATCCAGTTTCTTCATGAATTGAAAATGCAACTCCTTTTATACAACTGTCAACCAATCTATTCTTCTCTCTATACAAGAATGTTTCCAGATATTTTCCAAAAGCGAGTATTCAAACACTTTTCAAAGGAGTCAACAAAAATGTATTTACATAATATCGGTCAACTTTTCTTTTGTCAGTGTTTCTCAAACATCTGAGTGGAATTTTTTATGCCAATGGAAACATTTCTCCAGGAAAAGCAAGCGTTAGAAGTCTGACAATAAGGATTTAGAAAATCATTATGTAGTCCCTCGAGAAAATTGCACTCTAAAAAATTATATTGGAAATAATTATACTCGATGAAATTGTACTGGAAGAAATTAAACTCGATAAAATTATATCTTGTGTGTTATAATTATTTTCCAAAGATTGGTCACCAAGCCTGAAATTTAAGATTTATAAGCAATATAATTACTACTTTCCATAACGCTTACAAATATAAGATAACTGGTACTGTGTTGTAGCACCACTATTTATTTTTCATTTGTTTTCCACAAACACCTTTACATTTGAAAATGGGAAATATTTTTTTAAAACCATTATTGTAAATATATTTCAAACCAATTTCTTCTTTTTTAGAAAATCTCAGTAGAAATTAATTTTCATATGGCAAGAATGGAAATAATGACCAGCAATTGTTCAGGTTTTCGTGATGTGTTTTATGAAACAATTAAATAAAAACAATTAACTCACTCCATTTTCGACATACAAGAATCTAGAATGGAAACAATCAAATGCTGTATTAATACTGCTACTCATTTTATTAATACTAATTCTAATACTCATTTTCGTCCACACTAGCATGACTAACACAGCTGTTGTAAACGTAGAACTCGTCATGGTTGTCTTCTCTTATTACCTCAAATTCTCTTTCACCTTCATTTTTGCGCTAATTTTTTAAACTATCTCACTTTTACCTTTAGTTTCTGTGTGGTGACTGAATCTCATATTAATTTCTCTGCAAAAGGAATTCTACCACCTTCACATTCATTTCCTCCTATCTCTACCATACAACTATCTACATCTATTTTTTCTTCATTCAACTATCTGCTCCCCAAGCATCCATCTTCAACTTTCATTATTTCTTCATCTCCCTCTATTCCCTACGCCATCTCTCTCCATGTCTCCCATTGTCCCCCTCGTTGCCTCCTCCGATGCTCCATCCATCCCTACATTAGCCTTCATTTCTGCCACTAATTCTGCCTTACGCCTCGCAGCTGGCTCTCCCAATCTCCTTCAATCTGTCCCCATCACTGTAGCCATCTCACTCCATATCCTTGCAGCATCTACTCCCAACGCCTTCCACACTCCCTCAGTCTCCATCTCTGTCGCCGCCTTTGCCTCCGCCTTCGTCTCCCGAGGCTTCGCAAACCTCACAGCTCGCGCCAACTGGCGCTGCGGTGAAATATCCCCACAGATTAATTAGCATCTCGTGTTATGAAACAAAATTAGTGCGATGAACTCTATATTGATCACTTAGGTACAGTAATTAAGCCCAGCGTATCGGCGTTGTATTAATTAGGTGACGGAGCGGATGGAAATTGTGAATAGAGCAGGCAGTGCTGTGAAAATTCTGCCTGCCATCCTGGATCAAGCATCGGGCTGCCTTCTCCTACGACAGTTCCTGTGTTTATACTTCTTGCCGGTTCCTTAACTTCCGAAATGTATGAAAAACTCACTTTTACATGAAAAAGAAATAGCATTCTCACTTGTACCTTTGACATTCTCACTCTACTCCGCACTTACGTAATGAAGAGAAATTATTGTTGTCTGTCCGTCTTTCCATCCGTCCATCCGTCTCTCCGACCGTCCATCCGTCTCTCCGTCCGTCCGTCTGTCTCCGTCCGTCCGTCTGTCCATCCGTCTGTCCGTCCGTCTGTCCGTCCGTCTGTCCGTCTGTCCGTTCGTCTGTCCGTCCGTCTGTCCGTCTGTCCGTTCGTCTGTCCGTCCGTCCGTCCGTCTGTCCGTCTGTCCGTCTGTCTGTCTGTCCGTCTGTCCGCCTGTCCGTCTGTCCGTCCGTCTATCCGTCTGTCATTATTTATGACCACATTTAAATTTTACTAAGTCTGCAAAGTTCTTGGGGATTGAGGGACTCGAAAAGATTTAAACCTTTTACAATTTTCAGAAACTCAAAATTTTAAGAGAAATTCGGACCTTGGACATATTTATAGGTTCTGTTCGAATAAACAATTAAGATGAGCTTCTGGATCAATGACCCCATCTCGATCAGGTTTTCTTCCAGTTTCCCTGATCTTTCAGAAAATGCTGAGATGGCCCCTTGTTTTGCTTCTGGACGTAAATGTAACTTCAAATTAACTTGTTCCCGTCGCACGAAACACACAGTTTTTGACGTAAATAAAATTAATAAATAAAGATATATTACGTCACTCAATTTTTGAAAATGTCGTTCGGTTTTCATGTAATGTGCCTTGTAAAATTAAAATACTCACTTCAAATTCAACAGATCACGACCTCACACAGATGGATAGAGGAAGATCAAATTTAGTAACAATCATTCGTTCGATATATGCAAGTGTTGTTCACACACGGGGAGACAGATATATTGCCGAAAACCACATTTTCCTTTCCAAGGACCTACAAAATAGGGACACTACCTATTCATGATAATAAAAAAACTAATTTAACTGCAAATAAAACAGGGTTTTTTACTGCGAAAAACAAACAAGAAAACTACCCATTTCTGTATCAGAGACGTAGTAGTAAATAAGAAAGTAAATATCCTGTGCAGTAATCATTGCATAATCAATCAACCCTTGTAGTCGTATGTGACGCGATAGTTCAAAAAATTTACAATATACTAACAAAAGAAAGGGCTATATTGGTGTTAGAGCATCAATTGTCATTTCAAACCCTGATGGTAGGCAAAATAATTTCCTAACGCCATACCAAGCATACGTATACAAAGTATTAATATGGCTGTGTCGCGGGCAACCTCACCATATCGCTCTGCGGTTAAGGTCTAATTTCTGAAACAGTTCTTTACTTATCGACAAAAATGATAAGTTTTGGTAATTTTAAACGTTTTTAGAATATTTTTCGAAGATGGAGCGAAACATAGAAAAAGGTAGTGAAGTTTCCGTTTATTGTTATCGATTTAGTAATTTATACATATATTTAACTACTTTAACTATGAATTAATTTGTTAATTGGCTTTGATCAAATATAAACATTTCTCATTTTATCCTCTTGAACACCTATTTCAAGAATTGCGGCAGAAGTCGGTGCATTGTGCTTCGTAATATTCATTTAATTAACCAATGAAGCCACAAATTTATCAAATATACGGTTTTAATTTATTGTCAGAATATACTAATTGACCCACACATCAAGTAATTCATTTTAAAATGTTTATTTTTCATACAATTACTTAGAAGTTCATATAATGGTGACGAAAATGCCACCAACATATTTGTGACAAAGGGGAAAAATTTAATTATATTTCCAGCTAATATGCCAATTGTTTTCAACACACCTTTCCAAATTATTTTTTTACGAAACGCAAACGTCGCATTTGAACGTTGCATTTTGTTTATTAAATTAGAGGTGTATTTCCAGAAATTCTTCAAAACATAGTAATAAAGGCCATTCTTGTGAGATTCACAAGGCAAAGATATCAAGCAGGTAACGTGAAATGAGATCTCGAAAGTTACCTGCAATCAAGGGGTGAAGATATCAGGACATGACTACGTAATGCTACAGAAAAGAATGTTTTCAAGGTCAAATCAGGTCAGATGTCAATATTTTCTCTTGAGTGCAAAGCTTTCTCAAATTAAGGAGTACGTATGACGCGAACACGTTGCAACACAGTCGGGCGTAGTATAGATTGATTTTTTATTCATAGATTTGATTTCATAGATTGATTGTTTCATGCGCGTCAACTACTAACGTCACTAGTTCCCTAACGGAAGTGCATGTTTCTGTCGTTGGAGGTGACGGTGATCTATCCCCGCTGGATGACAAGATCCTGCGCCGACCTACGTCAGCTTTCGGATATTTCCCTAAGCAGGTATCTCCTCCCAGCTTGGTGGTGCACAGTGTATGGGTGTGGGCGACGGGGGAAGGGAGGCGCCGAGACCAGCGTGGCGGCGTTCGACCGTCCGACGGCTTGGCACACGGGAGCGCCGGCACGTGAGGCACGCCGGCGGAATGCCTGTGGCAGCGGCGCAGGCGGCGGTGGGGGCGGCGGCGGGGGTCGTGGCAGGTGCTTTTATGGCGGCCCCTCAGTGACAGCCCTTTGCGTTATTCTTCGCGAGGCGTGGATGAGAGGAGCAAGACGTCCACAGGATATTCTCTCGCCCTCCCGCCCTCCCGTCCTCGGGCTCTGAGGTCGGTGCAGCGGCTCTTTGTCGCAGCCGCATGCCATCGTGGCGGGGTGTGCGGCGAGGGTCGCTGGCGACCCCATGCGGTCTTCGGCACGCCACGCCCTGTCGAAGAGAAAGCCGAGACCACGAGGAGGGGGCGACGCATTTTATTTCGTTTGGCGAAGGGAAAGAGACGGTGCTAAAAGTTCATGAAAGAGATGAACTTTTATAAGGTTAAAGAGATGGCTGTGTTTTAATAGAACTCTGTGTAAATGAAAGGTAATTCGACTTGATTCCACTGGCAGATGGAAAAATATTAACCTCAACGCACTTGGAAATGCCCCATACGAATTGTACAATCTGTATGCAAAACTTGTTTGTTTGTTTTTTGACGTAGTATAAGTGTTAACACCACATTCCCAGATTTCAAGCACTGTATTCCCTTTTATATATCCTGCTTGGTAAAATTTATTTTCGTTTCATTTTACTGATGAAGAACTTACTTCAGTGCAAAATATTCAGTCAATTTTTAGTTTCTCGCTCTTACGTATATAAGAGGAATTATTGTAATCGGGCGCAGGAAAACTGTGAATTTTCGATACAAAATATCGTATTGCTGGGCCCTCATAACATAAAACTGGATAAATTTTGTTCATAATATATTATATTGATATATTTATATGATAAATTACCATGTGCTGTGTACACCTTGTGTAATCAGAATCAATGCTTTGTGAGCCCTCGATATCAAAATATCGATTGCCGGCAAAACGTCTGTTTTTTCCTCCAAAATCTATTTTCTTCAAAGTTCATATTCCCTAATCGATCTGTCTGTTGTCGTGGCACTGTGCAATTGCCATGACTTCCCTGAGTCACTGCCCTGAGGAAGCCTGCGACATGTCAAGCGAAACGTCGGCCTCTCAGCCAACGACGCGGCGTCTCCTGGATAGCCAAGAATCTATGGAATCGAGACGCGGAAGCATACGTGTGCATTTGAACAATGTCTCTTTTAATAAATCAGCTAAGAAATATTTTAAATCCCATTAATCACTAGCAGATGACCCATTATTGTTTCAACAGTATAGATTAGGCCAATTCATATTTTAAGGAAGGAAATGTCAATTTGACTTACGAAATAAGAATATTGGCTGTCACAGAAAATCAAAACAAAAAATATTACAAAGTATGATGAACACATTTCTGATTGAAAATATATTACGTTCCATAAATGTAGAAACTGCTTCTACCGCTTCACTCAGATATCTCTATTGCGCTGTTTAAAAAATGCGCACTTAAATGTTTTCAGCATATGGAAGTGTGATGACAAAAGTAAATAGCTATTGTTCATGAACGAAGTTCAGTAAAAATTCCTGGAAGAAAACAATAAAGTGAGTTAATATTTCAAAAGCCTTCAAATGAAAACAAATGAAAATTAATTACATTATTTCCTGCTGATCATCTCTTTAACTATTTATAATGGGATTTTGGTGAAAATATCAATAGTTTCCCGATGTTTTATAATGTAAAATTTTTAGATACCTCAGAGTCAGGTTATTCTAATTAAAACAGCCCTAACCATTCAAAATCCTTCAACCGAAATGAAGTTTTCTGGAGGAAAGTTTGTATTCGCTAATTTGAATGAATGAACGCTGCAATTACACCGTAATCGAAAAGAGAGAGGAAAAATTGAAAGAACTCTTTCGGCACGAAGAAGGCCTTCGGTATGAAGAAAACGCTTTATTATTTTCCAATGAGGTTTGTGATATCTTAGAAGAGAAAGTTTAAAGGGCCCAATATTTCAAGGTAAAAAATCTCGTTTTAATCTCGTTTAAATCTCGTATGTCAAAGAAATAACACAGGGCATTGATGGAATGATGTGACTCGGAGTAAATGCTGTGTCGTTATCGTGAGAGTAAGTTGTCTTTTAATTCTCAAAAGAAATGATTTATTGCTGTAATTAAATTTAACAAATATTTGAGTCTTTGTTTAAACTAGTGGTGTTACAATAGTACATACTTTTTGCATTATATCTAACTATTGCAAAATTCTCTGTGTTCAATAAAAATTAGCCCTTCGCCATTGCGCCTATTAACGTTGCCAATTAGTCCTGCACAATGCGCGAGGAAAACATTTAAGACTATGTTTGGACCGTTGATATTCTTTTATAAATTGCATTAACATCAAGCACAAAATTTCTTGAAAATTAATCACTACAAAACGTACCTGACAGAGATCTTTGTCATTAATATTGGCCTTATGTATTGTTATTTTTTTGAGATTTACTTTCGTTGAGTTCACTGAAAATTAGGTGAAAACTATTTTTACCGCCATTTCGTACATATGGAGAAAATGTAAAGAAAAATAGGTACAGTTCTTGAAGCAATAGTTGTTTATAAGTTGCCGACCTCTCAGACTTAACGCGAAAACTATTAATATTTTCGAAAAATTGTGCATACGTTTTTTACAATGTGTTTTCAAAGAAGATATTTAATTCAGAAAAAAATCTATATTGAGTCTTGTAGGTGTAGAAAGACGCCGAAAAAGGTTTGACCTTTTGCAGTTTTCGAAAATTTAGAGACAGATAAAAATTAAGAAAAATTTCAACTATTTTTTTTAAATTGAAAATGCTGAGACTTAATGTAAACTACACCAGAAAATCTGAATATCCATTTCAAGCTCACAAAGACCCCGATTTCGTTCAGATCCATTCATTTCGAAGAAGATGGTCTGAACGAATTTGCCGCTAGCGCTGACCACGGGTGAACAGTCACAGACCAACGGACATGCACGGATACAGGCCAGACGCAGGCGGACGGACGCACACTGACGTACGCGAATCTTTGGACACCCACGCAGACGCACGGCCGGCAGGCCGGATGCAGACCGACGGGCGGAGCCACATCTACCGCCACATTAATCTAAATATTAATTCGTGGTGAGAAAACGTCCTACTCCATGTACAGAGAGGTATATATAAAATTAAATAAAACGTATCAAGGCCGGACAGGCGCAAATACAAACCCGCAACACTCGACGGCTTCCAAGCAACCCGCATCACTCAGGTGCCTACATGCGACCCGCAAGACACAAATGCACGACGTACGTTCTTAGCGGGTCGTGTAGAGTAAACTTTGAACATCCTCCTAAGCATATTGCGCACACAGAGAAGTGCTAAATTTGTCATATTTAAAGTTTATGTGGAGAAAGTTTTTGTGTAGAAATCTAAAATTTATATTTAATATGGGTTACAAATGTATTGAAAATAAAACATTCATTGTTTACGTTGATTCTACCGTACTACTGCATATGGAGGAGTGTAGAAAGCTAACCATTGAGTATAATACGTGTTACAATAGTTATTTATGCACCAAGAGCATTGTAAGGGTTCTAATAATCGAGTGGCGAGAAATTCCTGAGGGCTTATTTTCGCCCGGGATTATTTTAACCAGTAACGGCCGTAGTTTTATTTTTGTGTGTTTTTATTGATGTGGCATTTAGCTTAAAACAGTACAGGTAGAAGCAGCATAATATAGTTCAAATCTGTATAAAATCGTGGAGAATAGCACAGTAATGTGCGGAGCAGTAGGATGGTGCAGTGGAGTGAAGTATAGTACAGCGCAGAGCAGTGCAGCGAATTGCCGTACACAACAGTGCAATACAACGCAGCGCAGAACAGCCCAGTTCAGAAGAGAGCAGTGAAGTGAAGTACAAAGCAGTTTGTACCTTCCAGTGTGGGTAGAGTGCAGTAGCCGCCTTGGAAAGGGTCGCGCGGCGCCCTTTGAAGCGCTTCTGGCGCGTGCGTGCGCATGCGCCTGCGGGGCGTGGCGAAGACATGGAGGGGTGCGTGGCGGGGACGTGGCGGGGTATGGCGGGGACGTGGCTGGCGTGGCGGGGGTGTAGCGAGCGTAGCGGGGGCGTGGCGAGGGTGTGGCGGGCAATTGCGTGGGCGTGGCGGGGACGTGGCGGCGAGTGTGGCTGGGCATGGCGAGGTGTGGCGGGGACGTGGTAGGGGCGTGGCAGGGTGGGGTGTGGCGGGGCGTGGCGGGGGTGTAGCGAACGTAGCGGGGGGCGTGGCGAGGGTGTGGCGGGTAATTGCGCGGGCGTGGCGGGGGCGTGGCGGGAGTATGGCGGGTAGTGGTGGGTGCGTGGCGGTGGACGTGGCGGGGGGAGTAGCGAGGTCTGGCGGAGACGTGGCGGGGGAGTGGCGTGGCGTCGACGTTAGGGGGAGTGGTGGGGACGTGGCGGCGAGCGTGGCTGGGCATTGCGGGGGTGTGGCAGGGTGTTGTGGGGGCGTAGCGAGGGAGTGACGGGGGCGTGGCGTGAGGTGGCGGGGGAGGCTGATTTTATTGCGCGCGCCCCCCGACGGGAGCGCCTTTGCTCGCGTGTCGACCGCAGCGCAACCGCTGCAGTAAATGGACGGGGATGACGGCCTGTCCCGCGCCGCGGTTTCGAGGTGCCCCGCGGGTAATTTAGCGGCGGTGGGCTCTTAACACATTGATGAAAGTGCTCGCGCTACCATGGGAAGGGAGGGTGGGGGTATTTGTCATGCAACGGGAGGGTGAGGTTTGTTTTGCGTGGGGATGAGCTCTGATTTATAATTGTTGGGACCGTTTGAGGAAATGGAGCTTTCTGGTTGCGGACGACGCTTCTACGATGGGAGTGGGCGGTTAATGGCGATGGATATATTAGCTTTTCCTACGAATGGGAAAATAACAATATTTTGCTAAAAAGCAATTCTTCGTTTCGTTTTTCTGTCAAATGAGGCGTTGTAAAATAGTTGTTGGGACATTATAAAATATTTACCTTGAGTGGAGTTACTCAACGATCAAATTAATTTCTCAGTTGGAATAATGAGTATTTCTCTTTCGAAGTTCTACCAAAAAGGTGTCTGAAAGATTTATTTAACGCCAAAAAAACATTAAAAAACTGTGTGCGACATACAAGGGCAGAAATGCTGGGGAAGAGATGGTGTGTATGAAACTATGAGGCTCAAAAGTGAATTAAAAATTTTGTAAAATTCATTGTATAAGACTTCAATAATTTGTTATTGTCACGGCCACAAATGAATAGTAAACTAGTTGGGCTTAACCAGCACATACTTTACTACATTATTTCTAACTTGTGTGATTTTCAAAAATTCATACAGTTCAACGAGAAGCATACTTGCGTCATTTTTAAGATTTCTTTACTCTATGAGGAGGGGAAATTAAGAAACAGATTTTGACTATTTTTTGAGTAATGTTGTAAATCAAATTACTTCAACCACAAATTATTTGATAAACTCTTTTCTCAAATAATAGTTCCTGAACTAATTTAAAAATCTATTTTTGTACAATAAATTTCGTTTTAGAAAAAATCCGTCGTCACAATTGTAATGTGAAATGTTAAACTTCGAAAATTCAGAAAGTATTTGGAAAATAGAGAAAGCTAGCCTGAAATGAGTCCAGCACTATTTTCTTTATTCTCATGATTTAATGAAACCTCTTACTATCTCCTTCATCTCCTGGCATTAAGATAAACTCAAAATCAGGTAAGTTAGTATTTTGCTTCTGTATCCTCTCTGCCAAACTACTGAATTGTCGGGCACGGTTATCAAGGAGCATTTGCGCCTCCTGTCTGCGGTAGCGCTATAGTACGAATTCAGGCGAGAAAGAAAAATGTTAAGACTGCGACAAAGTTTTGTTTAGTAAATCTCTATCAAACTATTTTAAAAGTGCATTTATTTATGCATGAATAATGTCTGTTGTATTTGAGTTTAAATAATAGGAAATTTAATTTCGGATATATTTCCATTATTATTTCTCAGAGTCACCTTATAATACACCCTGAGTCGTCAGAAGCTAAACGATGTTTGCATTTTTCTTAATCTGTAATTGTCATGCTAAGAAAAAATATTTAAATAATCAAATGTTTCCCACTAATTGGAGTTAACAACACTTTCAGAATTCAGTGCGTTTCAGGGCGTTTTACCTTAAATTTCTATATATAATGCGCATTCCTCAAAAATCAATATTCGTTTTTAATTAACGTATAATTAACTTTATTTTTTATTCAAAATGTTCTTTAGTTTATAAACTCGTAACTGGATTTTTTATTCGCACATTATGTATAGTAGATCAGAATTAAATATCTGAGGGATGGGTTATCGATGTGTGAAATTTTGCATTGTGTGTTTTAATGTCCTTTCAGTCCCTCAGCTTTGAAAATTGTTTTTAAAAAGAAATATTAATTCCGGAAGAAATTATATTAATAAAACCTTCCACACACGCATGCATTTTAACTACTAACACTTCATCCTGTTTGATATCGTGTAACATGTCGCTGAACAAACAAATTTAAAGCGGATGTTACATTCGAAAACAATTACTCATCAGAGGTTCAAAGAGTGTATCCGTGTGAATGATTAAACATAATTCGTTTATTATTTATGAATACGAAATAATATAACCCAGGCGCTCCAGTACCATATATTCAATTCATTTGAGTTACCTTTGCATAAATATAAGAATGACTTTTTATTATAAAATGCGTTTTAGTATAAATTAGATCCTATTATAATTTTACTGCTAAAATTACATGTTGCCGGAAGTATTCAGGTATGCAACAGAATACGACAATACGTCATCGCAATGTCGATCTGCAATTCCATACCTATGGTATTTTAAAGACTCGTTTCTGTATAACAAAGTGCTATCAATGTCAGCCGTGTGTTAACACGTTTGGAATTTCGTCTCTTCCACCTCTGCACTGATACCTCTTCTGGCTAGTTCACCGGCAATCGCTCTAGTTAGTATTCCGGCAATCGCCTGGTGTTCATGGGAGAAACAACGAAAAGCAACCTATCAGAGCAGCCAGACGCCAGAATTCTCCTCCAGATAGCGACTGAATAGACCCCGGTATAACCCCCGGTCAGAGACACTTCATTGACATCTGCTCTGACCCACCTCTCCCGGTATAACATCAATCACAAATTACGCGAAAACTACTTTTTTTACCTTTTTTTAATTGTTTAAGCTTTTGAATATAAGGTATGTGAAGGCATTATGGGGCGCATCAAATTTTGCTTTTTATATATTTCAACATTTGGTCAAATTAACAGCATCATGATGCAAGTTGGGATCCGCACAAAATTATGCAGGGTAAACCTTTGGATAGGATTCAGCGTAGGGCAGCTAAATTTACTTTCAGGGACAAGAAAATGGCAGGATGGGATTCACTAGAAAACAGGCGGACAGTAGCAAGAGTTTGCGCTTTGTATAAAGCTTATAGTGGTAATCTAGCGTGGAAAGAAATTAATCGGCAGTTAAGCATACATCAGTAGGGGGATCACCGGCACAAAATAAATATAAGACCGCAGAGGACGGATGTCGGTAAAATTTCTTTCACAAATCGAACGATAACGGAATGGAATAGATTGACTGCAAAAACCTTTGAACCCTTTCTTCGCAGCGTTTCGTTTAGGAAATTAATTTAGGGTATTACAACGTAAATGCGGGAGTTAACTGACAATAGTAGGTTATAGAGCGATGCGTAACGTATTGTGAAGTGGGGTGTCGTGGTGTCGTGCACGGTAGAACAGAGAAATAATGAAGGAAGTGATAAAAGGGTCGTAGTGAAGTGAAGTGCAGTGTGGGCTTAATTGAACAAAAATTCAGTGCGGAGTTAGATTATATATGTTTCTTTTTTAAGGTAATTTAATGTTTTATAAATTAGACGTTTTTATATTATTACTATTTTGATTATTAATGTTATTTTTATTATTATCGTTGTTTTATAAACTGTTTTTGTTTCTATTATTATTATTATCATTATTATGTAATTTGCATGTTAGCTGTATTATCTTATTTATGTAAATAGCTGCCACCGGGTTATGCCGATTTACAATTCAAATAAAATTTATTTAATATTACAATTTAACAATTTGGCTTTAAGTTGAAATAGCTATATCACAAAAAAGTTATTCAGGAATATTTTGCTGTTATTTCACATAAACATTGTAATTTGAAGGTAATAATCTCACATGCAGGTTTCATGTCCATTGCCAAATTAACTTGTTTCTTGTGGCATGACCATGAAACTACCGCTAGCTATGCTATAATATATCATATAAATTACATTCTTACTGTCTTTTCTTACAAAAATAGGTCTGAAATAAATATTTTTTAAAACAATAGCGCGATAGTTTATAAGACGTTTATGAGAAGTTATAAGGACAGAACACCTTCACCGCGGTCTTGATAAGAAAAGCTCTAGAGTGCAAATGCACGAATCATCAAGTCTGGTAGAATGTTGACGTACTCCTCTCACTTTCCCAGACTGTATGATAGCACAATCAATCGGAAATAGTTTGAGCTAACATTATAGCCGATAATGTTGACCATATTACCTGACCTAGCCATATTTGCATCACTTACTTTATTGCATAAAAGAGAAAAATGTCTATCAACAATATTGTATTTTTGTGATATTTTATTGTATAATGTAATATAATATTGTATATTGTGTTTTTATGTTATTTTTCATCCGATTTTGAAAAATTCAAACAATTCGCGGAAAATGTGGCCAGAATCAGATTTTTTCGTACTTTTGTACATACGAGAAAAATTTCAGGGAAAATTTTTAATTCCTTTTTTAAGAACACGTTTTCTATAAATTGCATAAATGCCAAGAATAAATAGCTCAATAATCCCTTCTTTGTTTGAAACAAATTGCCTGAACTTTTTTAAAGATCTATTTTTTTAAATAGGTTTCATTTGACATAAAAATCTCTATCTACAATATTGTTCTTTAGAAAAGTTAATTTCACGGAATTTTCAAAATTTTAGTGAGTTATTTTCAACATATTTTGATCAATCAGTGGAAACGTCTGCTGTAGACAATGCTTTCTCTAGTTTTATTAGCAATCTATTACGTATTCATTGCATCACTAGAAAACGGAGTTAGCTCATACGTCGTTTGTTCATAGAATGGATGCTTAATAATGAATGTCGTTGGCGCTGTAGCTAGGTTGCGGGCATATAGATGAGAATACAATCAGCTGCAAGGCCGTTTGTAAACACCTTATACAATGTCGTTGCATCTCCAATTTCACGTAGTTTTAATTGTTTTAGCGTTAGAGAATAATATTTATATGTGAGAATATTTATAAATAATAATAGTATAGATTGAATGATGTTTTCGGACACGTCAACTGCATTAGTCATTTATTTCGTTAAAGTCGTGAGCTTTTTAAGCAAGATGTGATGTTCCTTGCCAAGTAGATGGTGATCCGGCATCGAAGTAGACGACAGATTGCAAGAAACGTCCTCCTCCATGTATCACCTCCAGTGGTGCACAATCCCGACTGAGACAAGCTCTAAACTACCGGCTGACTTCTTTGTATGCTAATGTCCTGTAGTACACTCGTTTCTTCAATTTTGCTCATTCCACGCATAAAGATATACAAAATGAGAACAAGCAAACAGATAAACCAGCTGGAATTTTGAACTCCTCTGGTATTTGCAATTCATTTCTATATAACAAAACTCTAGCGGTCGTGTGCACAAATTATAACATTAACGTTTGTCTATAAGTTCACTGTTTACGGGCAGCTCAATGCAAACATTTAAATATTACAAAAAAATGCAGTGTTTATCGAGTACGTATGGCTGACGAACTGTCATTCTATCAAATGGAACGCTATTAACACAGCATTCAATTCCCATTCCTAAATAAAAGTCGTACAATGCGACTGATTAATTGAGCCTAGAATTGATGGTTGCCAAGAACCCAGTGTTTTATAACAATATCTTTGCACGAGTTAGACCAGAAGGATAAACGGTTAAATCCATAATATTATTATTAAGATAAATTATAGTGTACATTAAACATAAAAAAATGGTATGCTTGAAATATTTTTTTTAAACCTCGTATTTAAACAACATACGTTTATAATTTAAAAAATATAAAAACAGCATAATGAAAATGCCCATTTTATAAATCCAAAATAAAGATTTTAGAATTTACGCCATCTAACATTATCATACAAACATTGTCACAGAACTGAACATGTTTATAGATAGCGGGTAATATGCACAAACTGGGAAATCTTTCATTTTAAATAAAATTTGTTTTTTTTTTGCAAAGACAAATGTCAACACCTTGATTTCTCGTGGAAAACAGCCTAGTCGTTCCAATGCGTAAATAACGCCACGTAATAGAACATTGACCTTCTTTTGACCGCACTAACAATTTAAAACGGTATTTTATGCGTTTGGGATTGACCCAAACCTCTGACTCCGTTCTTTAGAAATGCAATATTTGGTGTCCGCTGTCAATCCCAATATCAGAAGCTAACCCTGGTATGCCAACCCAGTCTCCCATTGGACATGGTTCTTTGTTTCTTTGTTATCAGATGGTAGGGTTCTGAGAAACGTCATATATTATCTTAAATCCTATTTGATAAATGAAAACACTATCCTTAACCACAAGCATGTTTATTTGGCAAAAGGCTAACATTGCTACAATTACAGGTACACAATGACAAGTCGCTGAAAATCTAGTAGATGAAACCTGACGTATTTCCCAGAAGTTGCTACAAAAACGAACAGTTGTAAGGAGCTTGTTACGTTGCCATTAAATCAGTCGAGAAGACAGTTCAAATAGCGGATGTCCGTAACCCCGTTGCACCAGATCTCTGACCCAACAATCGTAGATTACCGCTCCAGATGCTTGGCTTTCTTCTCTCTTTTTGTGGGGGGGGGCTTAGCCAAAGGTTTCTGTACTATGTGTTGCAGTGCGCATAATTTTGCATTTTACTGCTATGTGTAAGTGGCTGGTGTGGGTTCGTGTCGGACCTTAGTGAACAGCCAAATCGGTTTTTGTGTTGCACTACGCCTTCTTTGCCCTATTGTAAGGACGTGTCGAGCTAACTGTTGTAGCGTTGCCGGAGCTTCGTCTGTTTGAAAGGCTTGATAAGCTTGGTTAAACGAAAGCCGTCTCTAGCACTGAGTGAAGGACTCGATATCAAGTTCCTTCCTCAGTAATTTCAACCGTTTCCGAATCGGAGGGCGTGCTATGCGCCGTAGAACTTTGTTCTGTACCAGGTCAAGTGTATCCTTGTACTTCTGTTCTGTAGTTCACTACGTTGCCGCAGCGTAGGTTGCCACAGGCCGGCAACCCGTTTTATAGAGTGCCAGGCGAAGTTCCACGGGGAGTGTAGGTTCCCTCAAAAGAGGTTGTAATAGTCGAACTCTTTGTAGTAATTTTGATCGAATTCGCCTGACGTGTAAATGCCAGCGCAGCCTTCGATCAAAAGTGACGCCTAAGTAGGTTGCCTTAGGTGCCCGTGTTAGCTTTTGTACCAAGTGTAATTTGTTTTGGTGTTGTAAAACGTTTGGTATATTTATGTTTGCGGTGGGTGTAACAGATGGCCTGTGACTTTTCCGCTGAGAAAGTCAAGCTTTCATCTCTTCCGTGGTGGGGAGCTTATAAACTCGCCGGATCGCGTGCTCTGGCCTCCTCAGCAGACTCTTATTGGCTGCTCCACGCGCTTACCGAACGCGCTCACACATGTGTGACGGACTCGGCCGTGCCCTTCGGTATCTGCTGCCCGCGGATTAAGCGCAGCAACTGCCGCCTGAGCGAGCTGTCGTCCGCCTGCCAGCACGCCAGTTCCAAGGCGTCAGTCGCATATCTTGCTATTTTCCTGTATGTTGAAAATGTTAGAGTAAGAAGATACTATTAAGCTATATCTATAAAGGTAGAAGAATACAATAAAAATATGTGACTATCAATGTGCACATTTCTTATTATATAACAATGCGTTGGCGACTGATAAACTATCTAATAGGGGCGTGACGACATAATACACGCCTATTGTGTCCCTATTAAAAAAAAATTTTAAAAGAATAACAAAGTTATATTATTTCCAGCTACAACATACGTACTTGTTTTGCTAATTGTTAAAAATCCTAAATCTACGTTGCACTTTTGTATAACTATTACTCATTAAATGGAAAGACAACGGAGAGAAAAATGGAATACATACTTTAAATGTAATTTGTCCTTACAGTGTTGTCAAGCCTAAACTTGACAAGGTGACTAACGAGCAGACATAGTTGCCTCTGTCTCTCTTGCGGGAATACGTTTTTCTCTTTTCCAGTAGCACACAGCTAACAAGCGCAGCAAATATGTTGTCTTAAAAACGTAAAAAAGAGTGTCTTCGCGAAACTTGGAACAGAGAGTTCCCAGTGCGCCGATGTGTTCTACGACAAAATCTTCCTCCTCGTCGTCACTCCTCCTCTTCCTCCTCTTTCGGCGAGCGCCGCCGGCAAAGTGGAACCAACACCTCCAACGCGCGTCCACCATCGCCGCCACCGTCTCGTCTTCCTCCTCGCGCCGCCCTCCGCCCAGCAGCGGCGCTCACCGCCTTGTGGCCTTGCAGGCGCCGGAGCAGCCCGTCCAGCAGCGCGCGCCTCGGGCATGGCCGCCAGCGAGCCGCCAGCAGCAGCCAGCAGCCCGCAGACGCCCACGGAGCCCTAGACGCCGACGCGGACGGTGCCGACTCATCAGTCTCCCACGAGGTCCTAGACGTCGACGCGGACACCGTCGTCTCAGCAGTTGCCCGCAAGGCGCTAGACGTCGACACAGCAGCCCACCCACACAGCCTGCCGATGCGGACACCGTCGTCTCAGTAGCTGCCAATATAGCGGTAGTTACCGACGCCGTCGACTCAGCAGCCGCCCACAAGGCGCTAGTCGCCGTCGCCAACGCGGCCGTCGTCGCGTTAGCAGCAGCCTACAAGAGGCTAGGCGTCTCCTGAGCAGCTGCTTACAAGGGGTTTGACGCCGAAGCCGTCGCCTCAGCAGCCGCCCACAGGGGGCTAGACGGCGTCGGGGGGCCCTCGCCCGGCCGCTGCCATGGCGGCCACGCCCTGGCTGCTGGCGGTGCTGCTGATCCTGCCGCCGGGCCGCACGTCGCCGGCCTTCCGCGAGCAGGCGAGCGCGCGCGCCAACCACACGGCCATCCGCAGCGGCGGCGTCAAGATCGGCACGGGGCGTCCGCGCGGGGACGCGAGCGCGTACGGGCCCGGGGCGGGGCGGGGCGACGCGGAGGCCGGCAAGCGGCAGCGCGGGGAGGGGGTGAAGCTGGGGCAGGGCGAGCTGCTCGGGGGCCGCCTGCAGCTGGGCGTGGGCGCCGCCCCCGCGCCCGCCCCCGCCCCCGCGCCCGACGCCGGGCCCGACGTGGCGGGCGGCGACGCCGACCGGCCCGAGGGCGCGGGCGCGGGCGGCGGCGGCGGGGGCGCGGGCGGGGGCGGGGGCGGCGACGCCTGGCCGGGGGCGGCGCGCGGCAGGGGGTCGTCGGGGGCGGCGACCGGCGTGGCGGTGGGCGGGGCTGGCGGCCGGCAGCCCGGCGGGGGCGTGGGCGGCGGCGGGGGCGTGCGGGGGCGGCCGGCCGCCGGGGGCGGCGGGGGCGCTTCTCCGTTCGAGCGGCCCGACGCGGGCCCGGCCGGCCAGCCGGCGCTGCCCAAGCTCAACATCGGCATGATGGTGCCGCACAAGACGTTCGAGTGGCGCGAGTACCTCCGTGGCGTCCAGGTGGCCATTCAGTGGCTCAATCGCAAGCGCATCGGCCTCGACAACTTCAAGAAGTTCGACCTCCACACCAAGATCGACATGATGCCGCTCAACCCCAGCCCCACATGTGAGTCCCCGGGCACGCCTCTGCCCGCGCGCGCTTCGACTCCAGGCGCCTGGAGTCCCTTCGTATGGTGGTTTAGAAATTGGCTGTTATCAGGCCTGCAAGAGAGTCCTGGTGATTGGTCCGATGATTGAACTATTCTGTGTCTCTTCCAGTAGTGTTATTTTATCAGTTTTTCCCTCCATTATGGTGGCATGGATAGTTTTCTTTAGGTACGTAGAAACTACAATTGTTATGAGACCAAATCTTATGCTTGTATTGGCTGCTCTGGTGAGTAGACAAAATCTGCGTTTTTGTAAGGAACATTGATTAATAATAATAATAATAATAATAATAATAATAATAATAATAATAATAATAATAATACTTTATTTGAAAAATAAATGTAAATTCTTGAAAAGGACACCAAATGTTTTGTTAATATGTGTATTAATGATTGCTCGTTGTTTTCAATGAATATAATGTTACAATTTATTTAGTGTGTGTTCTAAGTACCCAACAAAATATTAAATATTATTGATGACAAAATAACATTTCCAAAATTTTGAAATAGCCATACTATATTACTCACAACTTAAATCAATCACGCCACTGGTTCATCCGTCATTGCCAACAGAGTAAATTATATATCATTGGAAAAAACTTTTAAACTCTTGTTTCGTCCTTTAGTTGAAATCACTAATTTTTATTAAAAAGAAAATGCTGAATTCAGTTTCGATGGTGAATATTTCTAACAAGCACAAAATATTTTACCAATACATTCTACGTCTAATATATTCTCATTCTGATACATTTCTTAACACGATTCATATGAATATTTGTTGCGGCAAAAAAGGTATTTTTGATGATTTGGGCTTAGAGTAGCTTTTTGACTTTCTCTGATTGACCAGCAATATTCACCAAACATATGCTCTATCTTCCAGTCAAGCGCTTTTACAAGTCTTTTATTATTATATTATTTAAACCCTGTCCAAGTTCATCGTCTACAGAACCAAGGAGTTTGAAAATAAGTCGTTGTGAATTTAGAAAATAGGGTTTCAGATATTTATTTCAACCAATTCAATAAAAGTGTTGTAACATTTCCCCTTAATTTACATCGTAAACTAATATTTTCTATTATACCTCAGGGACATTTACTGTACCAACGCAAATGAAATCAAGGCATTTTTTTCCTTTTCAACAAATAATTATCGAAGACTTTATCGATTATTAATAATTATAGATTATTGGTCTTGTATGTGGGCCAACAAGCACTTACTTATTAATAATGATATCTTAGGTTTAGAAATTTATTGCTGAATCACTCTCTTCCGTGTAATACCTCCGCAGTTATCAGTACTCCCAGTTTGATATGTAATTATTGTAGAGACGGCTCGTAAGAAATAACATGGTGTTACGAAGAATTAGTTTCTATCTGCTTAACAAAAGATCGTCTTATTTATTTTTATTTTATTTTATTTACGTCAAAGACAGGTAAAAACTGTGTGTGACGGGCTATTGGGTGAAGTTAGTTTGAAGTTTCAATTATGCATTATGCATTTATTCTTGCAGGCCATTGTTCACGAAAACAGTGATTACTTTTGTTGCACACAAAATAAACATTTACTTGTATAAGGTGATAACGTAGCAATTAGAATTCCACTTTTAAATTTCAATGAATGGTTCATAAGGGTTTGTGTGTTCATTGCACATGAGTATTTTACCCATGTTCTCGAATTTTTCTTCTCTTGAAGACCATGGGCGAAATGCAATAGGAACAGACTATTAAATATTGCCATTATTAAGTATTGCCTTAACCCACAGATTGCAGAAATTCCCAAACTTTTTCTTACGTCTTAATCGTCATTTTTGCGCAATTTTACAAATCTACTATAATGTTGTGCGATTTAAGAACTGGCCATAACATATCTGCAGGGCGTTTTGAGGGATATTTTTATGCGATAGAGCTAAGTTACTAATATATATTTATAATTACTTGAGTTTTCCAAACATATTAACGCATCAGGATAAATAAGAAAGAAGAAAAGTTTTAATGTGTTATTGGATGGTTTATGGCCATATATCAGAAAACAATTAAATATCAAATTCATTAATGTTTCGTAAGCAAAGGTAACTTGATCTTGACTCTTTAGATCAAGTCCCAGTGATTTTACTTTCTGTTCACATTTGTCTATCCCCCCCCCAGTCGCCCCTCTTTCTTCATTTATTGTTTAAAATTTCATAGACACCCAACCCCTCGTTTAGAGGTGTCAGCAAACAAGCGTCTGCCTTCCGAATTGTGTTTCTGTTCTCAAAACGATTAAAATGCCCTTCACAGCAGTAAAAAAATAATACTCGTTTGCTTTCAGAAAAATACGCAGTAAACTGACTTTGTCGTTTTCTAAATGAAATTGATATGATGATATACACATTGGTATCTAAAAGTTTCCGTTCTTGCAGTCTTGATATCAATAATTTTGATTGACGTTGGGAGAGGATAAACCCCTTAAAATTATATTTCTCGCTGTATGTTACATGGTTTTATTCTGTTTTTTTTAATGTACATGAAATCAATGTCATTTTGGCTGTTTGTGTGATCATTTACGAATACGAGTTAAATATGATGTAAGGCTCAAATACTGTGTCAGGAAAAGTGCTACTGCACCATTGGACGAGATCTCTTGTGAAACAGTGTAGAGCTTGGAGGAGGGGAGGGCTTAGGTACTGGAAAGTGTTCATTGCGCGAATTTGGTCGAATGACAGATGGTATACTGTGGTATTAGTGCTGTACATTTGATTTGGAAGACAATTGTATGTCTACTCAAGAAAAGAAACCATCAACTATCCAACCTTTTTCAATATTCTCGCCAAAGAATTTGTCCAACACATTTCATTGTATTTCCTTGACTTTGTAGCAACTATGTCAAATTTTTGGAGTAATTTGCAGAATATACGAGGTGCATCATTGCAGAATGTATGAGATAATGATTTCTCACACTACATTAAAAATAAAGTTGATTGACCTTTAGAACCAGAAGTGTCATGATATTCTTATACAGGTATTGTGGTGAGTTATCCTTGGCATTTCCAATGAAATAATTATATGCGTCGTCATTGCCAACAATATTATTTATTAAAAAAGCGTAGTCGTTTTTGTGGCTTCCATATAGCAGAAAACTGATGATGGCTAAACCATCGAAAGCTGCTTTTTTGATAAATAATATTGTTGGCAATGACGACGCATATAATTATTTCATGGTACGCTTACACAGATTGCATGTTTCACGTCATAAAGGCCGAATGCGAAAGCTCGTTTGCTAACTCAAACCCTTTCTGTTACGTGGAAATGAAAATGTCTTGTTCACAAACGTTGATCATTGCTACATTTTATTTATAATTCAACGAGGGGTAGAGATTCCGATGTTAAAGAAAAACTGCGCAGTATAATGTCGACCAGTTTCCGATTCCTTGTTTTGGACCGTACTTTGCACCAACTATTTGATTACATGACAGCACGTTTCCTTTCTATACAGAAGTCCTCATTTATTTTGTGTTTGTATGTATTTGTTTGCAATTTACCTTTGAGCCACCTAATTGTGAGGAAACGTTATTCGATCTATCAAAAATGAGTCCTGGTTTGATGTTTTACAGTAAATATCAAGATTATAGACGTTCGTTGGAGCTCAAGTCGAGACTTCATAACCGACTGACGTTCAGTTTTAGTTCCTGTCTCCTCTGAAACTATTCAGTGTAAACGTGTGAACGTTAGCAAGGCGCAACGAAAGAGTATGAATTGCGAATGGAAATTATTGCTAAACAAAGATTAAAATACTTTGAACAAAGTTGTGTTTGAAGCTGAGTTCGTATAGTTAACATGAATTAACATAGCAGAAACGAATTCTTCTATATATGGTTTTCTACACCAGCTCTACACATGCATACGTCCGTATTGCGGAACAGTTAGTGTCGGTCTTTAGGCGCAATGCTGCTCGGGCAGCCCCGCTGCCGAACAACTCTCTCATTAAAAAAACTCAGAATACGATGGCCAAGAGTTAACATAGTACAAAAGAATCCCTCTCTATACGGTTTTCTACACTAGATCTACTCATACATACGTCCGTATTGTGGAGCAGTTAGTGTCGCTCTTCGGGCAAGTGCGGCTTGGGCACCCCGCTGCCGAACAACTCTCTCATTAAAACAACAATTTGAGACACTTTCTAGCAAGTCACTGATCAAGGGGAGAGGGAAATTTTGATGCTTAGTCACCTTATTGAGCGCTCTGTAATCGATGACAGGCCGAAATTCTGGGGGCTTCCCTTCTTCCCGTTTCTTGCTCACCAGGAATAGGGGACTTGCCCAAGCACTTTTGCTTTTTTCTATGATCCCTTGATCTAATAGCTCGTCAATTATTGCATCGATCTTGACCCTATAAGCGGGCGGGGCTCTATAGGGTGCCTTGAATATCGGCTTTTCGGTCTCTACCTCTATGACGTGTTGAACGAGGTCGGTAACTCCTAATTTTCGTTCACCATAGAGAAAAATATCCTCAAACTCCATTACTAAATGTTGTACTTGCGTCTTAAGGTCATGGTGTAAATGGTCAAGGTCGATAAGGCTGAGCAGTTTCTCTTGTTTTCCTCCCGTTTGTGGCCAAATCTCTGCTTGATCGTCAACCGCAATGTTCGATGGGTCTTCATGCGCGCCGTGAGGTTCCTGGGAAACCTCACAGGTTACATACCCTAGCAACGCATGGTTTTCGAACGGCAAGGTGGGTGAGGGCGGAAGAGACCTCTCGGTTGGCCCTCTCAAAGAAACTGGGTTTTCGTCGTCATCGGTGTCTTCAGCGTCAATGGTTATGATGACGTATTCGGGGCGTTCATTAGGCGCCGAAGCAACGGTGTCTCCCTTACCGATAGTATTATTAGATAGGTCATCGGCGTCCTCGACACTGGCTCCCTTAATATCTAAATACTGATTTTCGGACTCTGAAAAAACAGCATTACTGTTATAACTAGACTTAAAAATTAATTCATCAGCGTCACCGACGCTGGTGTCCTTGAAACTTATATCTAAAGTGTCAATGTCCCCGACACTGGCTCCCTTATTAGCTAAATGCTGCTTTTCATTCTCTGAAAATACAGTATTACTCTTATAATTAGACTTAAAAATTAATTCATCAGCGTCACCGACGCTGGTATCCTTGGAAGTTATATCTAAAATGTCAATGTCCCCGACACTGGCTCCCTTATTAGCTAAATGCTGCTTTTCAGCCTCTGAAAATACAGTATTACTCTTATAATTAGACTTAAAAATTAATTCATCAGCGTCACCGACGCTGGTATCCTTGGAACTTATATCTAAAATGTCAATGTCCCCGACACTGGCTCCCTTATTAGTTAAATGCTGCTTTTCAGCCTCTGAAAATACAGTATTACTCTTATAATTAGACTTAAAAATTAATTCATCAGCGTCCCCGACGCTGGTATCCTTTGAACTTATATCTAAAGCGTCAATGTCACCGACACTGACCCCCTTATTAGCTAAATGCTGCTTTTCAGCCCCTGAAAACACAACATTACTCTTATAGGTATCGTTATCATCTAAGCTGCCGACTCCCGTAGTTGTATGGATGGTAGGTCGAGTCTGTCCGATGTCGATGGAGACCATTGTTGTCATGCAGTTGTCTGTCACTGAAAAGCTCTGGTGTTTGTAACTAATTATACTTCCATGAGTTTCCAGAAAGTCTTCTCCAAGAACGCCTTCATAAGGGGTATTAGTCAGGTCGGTAACCAGCATGTCATGTAAGAAAGCCACACCGTGAATAGTAAGTGGGACAGTGCACCAACCATGAATCTTAAGTGCATGCCCCGTTGCACTTCGGATTTGTCTATTGTACGGTCGTATGTCCAAGCAGTGATGAGGAATATGTTTTAGGTCAATCAGGCTTACTCCAGCACCGGTGTCGAGGAAAAATCGCATTGGTGTGTCCAAAATAGTTACAAGAATGAATTTCCCGTAGGTAGGGGCTACCTTCGCCACTACGGGCTCTGGTTCGTCCCTACCTGCGCTACCCCGTTTTTTGGCCGAGTGCACTCTGCCTGCACGTGACCTACCGCTGAGCAGAGAGCACAGGAGCGAGTAGGACATTCACGAAAATGATGCCCTTCCTCATCGCAATTAAAACATTTCCCCGAAAATGGTTTTCCTTTTCGTCGATAAGACGAGGTTGAGCGTACCTGCTGAGTATGCTTTATATTTGCTGGCACTGGAGGTGACTGTCCTAACGGCGGAGAGGCGTCGCGTCGGCAGTGTGCTGACGGCTGGGAAACACCAGAAGTAGGCCGCGCCGCGTAATGGCTGAAGTAAGCGGGGTGAACGACTGCGGGTGTAGGGCGAGCGTGCTGAGTAGCGATGGCTGAAGCGGAACTCAAATTTTGGAAATTGGGAAAGACTGGCGTTGGTGTGTGCGATTGGCCGTATCCGTGTTGAGGTGTTGCGCAATGTGGGTGTTGAGCTAACGGGTATATCTGATTTGCGTAAGTCTGCTGGGATTGTGCCAGATAGTGTGATACAGTAAACTCGTCCCGTATATACTGTTCCTCATCTTTGGCCACCCTCACGGCCTCGGCAAATGAGTTTGGTTTTGCCCTCCTGACTAAAGTTCTCATCTCTTGCCTAAGCCCTAGGATAAAAATATCCCTTACACGTCTATCGAACTCCGAACCCGTGGGTCCCTCGCTATACGTCGGGACCAGTTCGCGCATTTGACGTGTGACGTGATGTACGCGCTCCACGTACGCTCTCAGCGACTCGTGCGCTCCCTGAGCACAGTTACACAGTTCGCGCTCGAGGGATGCAATGGAGGGTTTAGTGAAAAAGAATTCGCGAAGGAACGCCTCCATTGCCTGCCAAGATTGCGCGTCTGCCGGATGGTCGCGTAAAAGACGTTTAGCGGTTCCTGAAATGCGGATACGCGCTGCTCGCAGACAGTCAGCGTCAGACCATCCTGCCGAAACTGCCACGGTGTTCATTATAGTAAGAAAGTCCTGAAGGGCTTCCTGGGGTGATTCTTCGTCACCCCCAAACTGAGGTATTAATAGCACGTACTGTAACACTGGGCAGGTTACGGGGAACCTTCCGCCTGTTTGCCCTGCCTGTAGTGCGTGGGAAAACTGCCCTGCGGGTTGGGAGGGGGATTTCGTATCATTTGAAGCACCCATCATATTAACGGCCGGGGCATAGGGGGACGGGGTCGGGTACTGCGCTGGTTGTGATACCCAAGAATCTTGGTGCAATTGCGTCACGTGGGCAGAAGCCGCCGTTTCGCAATTGCAGCAAGGCCGCCTCTCGCCGTCTCTCCGAAAAGGATCGCAGCCCATATTAATTGATACATATGAATCCTGCTGCATGTTGAAAATATATTTTAAAAAAATTAAATAGAACTAATCGAGTGGAAGAAAAACGAATTTTTCTGCACCAAGGACGATGGTAAAAACCGAGAAATGAAAAGAAAAAAAAATTGTAGGGGTTCCTTAAGACCCCACCTGACACCAATGTCGCGAGTTGCGGGGGAGAGGGAAGACCCCACAAACTCGTGCAGGAAGAAAAGAGAGAGTATAGTTTAAGTAAATTTATTAACTTACCCGGGCTGCGTGCTTTTGACCTGGGAGCGGGTGGCGTGGCGACTGCTCGCTTCGGCAGGTTGTCGAGTTACAAGAGAGGGGGAGGTGCGAATTCTTCCCAATTTATAGCCTCGGAACGCTGGCGTCGGCAAATGACAACTGGTCAGTTGCCGACGGCAGCGTGTCGCGAGGGCCGGAATGCCATATCGCGACATTTCCTTTCTATACAGAAGTCCTCATTTATTTTGTGTTTGTATGTATTTGTTTGCAATTTACCTTTGAGCCACCTAATTGTGAGGAAACGTTATTCGATCTATCAAAAATGAGTCCTGGTTTGATGTTTTACAGTAAATATCAAGATTATAGACGTTCGTTGGAGCTCAAGTCGAGACTTCATAACCGACTGACGTTCAGTTTTAGTTCCTGTCTCCTCTGAAACTATTCAGTGTAAACGTGTGAACGTTAGCAAGGCGCAACGAAAGAGTATGAATTGCGAATGGAAATTATTGCTAAACAAAGATTAAAATACTTTGAACAAAGTTGTGTTTGAAGCTGAGTTCGTATAGTTAACATGAATTAACATAGCAGAAACGAATTCTTCTATATATGGTTTTCTACACCAGCTCTACACATGCATACGTCCGTATTGCGGAACAGTTAGTGTCGGTCTTTAGGCGCAATGCTGCTCGGGCAGCCCCGCTGCCGAACAACTCTCTCATTAAAAAAACTCAGAATACGATGGCCAAGAGTTAACATAGTACAAAAGAATCCCTCTCTATACGGTTTTCTACACTAGATCTACTCATACATACGTCCGTATTGTGGAGCAGTTAGTGTCGCTCTTCGGGCAAGTGCGGCTTGGGCACCCCGCTGCCGAACAACTCTCTCATTAAAACAACTCAGAATACGATGGCCAAGAGTTAATATAGTACAAAAGAATCCCTCTCTATACGGTTTTCTACACTAGATCTACTCATACATACGTCCGTATTGTGGAGCAGTTAGTGTCGCTCTTCGGGCGAAGTGCGGCTTTAGCAGCCCCGCTGCCGAACAACTCTCTCATTAAAACAACTCAGAATACGATGGCTAAGAGTTAACATAGTAGAAACGAATCCCTCTTTATACGATGATCTACACCAGATCTACTCATGAATACGTCCGTATTGCGGAACAGTTAGTGTCGCTCTTCGGGCAAGTGCGGCTTGGGCAGCCCCGCTGCCGAACAACTCTCTCATTAAACAAACTCAGAATACGATGGCCATAGTAGAAACGAATCCATCTCTATACAGTTTTCTACACCAGATCCACCAGAGTTTCTCATGTATACGTCCGTATTGCGGAGCAGTTAGTGTCGGTCTTTGGGTGAAGTGCTGGTCGGGCAGCGTCTCTTCCGAACAAGTCAGAATACGTTCGATAGGAGTTAACATAGTAGAAACGAATCTTTCTCTATACGATGTTCTACACCAGATCTACTAATGCATACGTCCGTATTGCGGAACAGTTAGTGCCGGTCTTCGGGTGAAGTGCGGCTTGGGCAGCCTCGATGCTGATCGACTCTCTAATTGAAACAACTCAATATGTTGGCTAAGAGTTAACATAGTAGAAACGAATCTCTCTCTGTACAGTTTTCTTCACCAGATCTACTCATGCATACGTCCGTATTGCGGAGCAGTTAGTGTCTCTCATCGGCTTCTGTCGTCGGGTGAAGTGCGGCTTGGGCAGCCCAGCTGCCGAACGACTCTCTAATTAAAACAACTCAATATGTTGGCTAAGAATTAACATAGTAGAAACGAATCCATCTCTATACAGTTTTCTACACCAGATCCACCAGATTTTCTCATGTATACGTCCGTATTGCGGAGCAGTTAGTGTCGGTCTTTAGGTGAAGTGCTGGTCGGGCAGCCCCTCTTCCGAACAAGTCAGAATACGTTCGCTAGGAGTTAACATAGTAGAAACGAATCTTTCTCTATACGATGTTCTACACCAGATCTACTAATGCATACGTCCGTATTGCGGAACAGTTAGTGCCGGTCTTCGGGTGAAGTGCGGCTTGGGCAGCCTCGATGCTGATCGACTCTCTAATTGAAACAACTCAATATGTTGGCTAAGAGTTAACATAGTAGAAACGAATCTCTCTCTGTACAGTTTTCTTCACCAGATCTACTCATGCATACGTCCGTATTGCGGAGCAGTTAGTGTCTCTCATCGGGTTCTGTCGTCGGGTGAAGTGCGGCTTGGGCAGCCCCGCTGCCGTACGACTCTCTAATTGAAACAACTCAATATGTTGGCTAAGAATTAACAGAGCGGAAACGAATACCTCTCTACACGATTTTCTACACCAACTCTACTCATGCATACGTCCGTATTGCGGAACAGCCTATGTCGGTCCCTGCGTGGAGTGCGGCTCGTGCTGCACATTGATTAATAATAATAATAATAATAATAATAATAATAATAATAATAATACTTTATTTGAAAAATAAATGTAAATTCTTGAAAAGGACACCAAATGTTTTGTTAATATGTATATTAATGATTGCTCGTTGTTTTCAATGAATATAATGTTACAATTTATTTAGTGTGTGTTTTAAGTACCTAACAAAATATTAAATATTGATGACAAAATAACATTTCTCAAAATTTTGAAATAGCCATACTATATTACTCACAACTTAAATCAATCACGCCACTGGTTCATCCGTCATTGCCAACAGAGTAAATAATATATCATTGGAAGAAACTTTTAAACTCCTGTTTCGTCCTTTAGTTGAAATCACTAATTTTTATTAAAAAGAAAATGCTGAATGCGCGTGACGCGGCCCGGGTCAGTTTTCGGCGCTCCTTTCGTTTGCCGAAGCGGCGAATTGTAATTGAAACCCAGTGAACAGGACGCTGCCGTTCATTCTGCAAGAGCGGACACGATAACGGCCGTGCTCCCAGGCAATTTAAAGCTCTGCACTGGCTGCGCCGCGCGACGCAATCTCAGCCCGGCGTCGCATGAATCTTCCACGCGCCCTGCAACAACCTCATTACAATTTAGAGCCGGGGCCTCAAAGCCAGAAGAAGCCTCAAGTGTGAACGAAGATAACTTTTTGCTAGTAATTGAGCTGGAGATGGATTTTAATGGGATGGCAATATTTCCAGGAGAGACGATAATGAGGTTCCAGAGTGCTTATTAGCATCATTTAATCCTAATTTAGAAAATTTCTGCGATGTCTGTTAATTAGTGCGAAATTATATAGAATGGGTCGTTTTATTCTGACAGTGCTATTTTGAAACGAATATTGTTGTAAATATCACGTAATAAATTGACATGTTCTCTAGCAAAAATTCATGAATGCAAAGTTGCATCTCCCTGCGTCATGTCCCTCGCAAAAATCTCATCAAAATTTTAAGCCATGGTCTCAAAGATACTAAAAGAGGGTTCGTAAAAGTATTTGTCTGTGTAATTGTTATATTGTAATTATTAAACGTTACAATTAATGCATCAAAATGTTTTGGGAGATAAAGTCATTATCATTTTTTTTCAAATTCGTATGCGATATTGCTGGCAATGCAGAAATTAATATGTTTTTTAAACAGCACTATTTTCATTTTTTCATTCAAATTTAAAACAGAGAACATTAAACGATTTGACTAAGACTACATTATGTATTCGTATTTATTCTTTTTGAACGTAGTTTGCCCCGTTCGGTGCGTAAAGACGGCCTAACCCCAGCTGAGCCGTGCTAATCCTGGATCCGCCCGCGCGGCGCAGACGGAGCTCGAGGCCCACGTGACGCGGCGGTCCGGCGGAGCCCCTGAGCCCAGCGCGCTTTGTCCCGGCCCAGAGGAAGAGAGCCGGCTGTACTCCGACGGCGTTGACGCTGCGGTCCGGAACCCCGCACGTACCCGCCCACACAAGCTGCCGGAGGAGGGAAAGGGATTGGAGGCAGACAGACCGGGTACTAGGTTGATATTTCGAGGCTAAAGGCTACGTACGGACGTGGTGTGATGGAATCACACAAAATGCCCGTACAAACACCTGTTATGCGTTCCACGGAGTTCGAACAGTGAGCCCTAGGTACTAGGTTGATCTTTCGAGGCTAAAGGCTACGTACGGACGTGGTGCGATGGAATCACACAAAATGCCCGTACAAACACCTGTTATGCGTTCCGCGGAGTTCGAACAGTCAGCCCTAGGTACTAGGTTGATCTCTCGAGGCTAAAGGCTACGTACGGACGTGGTGCGATGGAATCACACAAAATGCCCGTATAAACACCTGTTACGCGTTCCGCGGAGTTTGAACAGTCAGCCCTAGGTACTAGGTTGATCTCTCGAGGCTAAAGGCTACGTACGGACGTGGTGTGATGGAATCACACAAAATGCCCGTACAAACAGCTGTTACGCGTTCCGCGGAGTTTGAACAGTCAGCCCTAGGTACTAGGTTGATCTCTCGAGGCTAAAGGCTATGTACGGACGTGGTGTGATGGAATCACACAAAATGCCCGTACAAACACCTGTTACGCGTTCCGCGGAGTTTGAACAGTCAGCCCTAGGTACTAGGTTGATCTCTCGAGGCTAAAGGCTACGTACGGACGTGGTGTGATGGAATCACACAAAATGCCCGTACAAACACCTGTTATGCGTTCCGCGGAGTTCGAACAGTGAGCCCTAGGTACTAGGTTGATCTCTCGAGGCTAAAGGCTACGTACGGACGTGGTGTGATGGAATCACACAAAATGCCCGTACAAACACCTGTTACGCGTTCCGCCGAGTTTGAACAGTCAGCCCTAGGTACTAGGTTGATCTCTCGAGGCTAAAGGCTACGTACGGACGTGGTGCGATGGAATCACACAAAATGCCCGTATAAACACCTGTTATGCGTTCCGCGGAGTTCGAACAGTCAGCCCTAGGTACTAGGTTGATCTCTCGAGGCTAAAGGCTACGTACGGACGTGGTGCGATGGAATCACACAAAATGCCCGTATAAACACCTGTTATGCGTTCCGCGGAGTTCGAACAGTCAGCCCTAGGTACTAGGTTGATCTCTCGAGGCTAAAGGCTACGTACGGACGTGGTGCGATGGAATCACACAAAATGCCCGTATAAACACCTGTTATGCGTTCCGCGGAGTTTGAACAGTCAGCCCTAGGTACTAGGTTGATCTCTCGAGGCTAAAGGCTACGTACGGACGTGGTGTGATGGAATCACACAAAATGCCCGTACAAACACCTGTTACGCGTTCCGCGGAGTTTGAACAGTCAGCCCTAGGTACTAGGTTGATCTCTCGAGGCTAAAGGCTACGTACGGACGTGGTGCGATGGAATCACACAAAATGCCCGTATAAACACCTGTTATGCGTTCCGCGGAGTTCGAACAGTCAGCCCTAGGTACTAGGTTGATCTCTCGAGGCTAAAGGCTACGTACGGACGTGGTGCGATGGAATCACACAAAATGCCCGTATAAACACCTGTTATGCGTTCCGCGGAGTTTGAACAGTCAGCCCTAGGTACTAGGTTGATCTCTCGAGGCTAAAGGCTACGTACGGACGTGGTGTGATGGAATCACACAAAATGCCCGTACAAACACCTGTTACGCGTTCCGCGGAGTTTGAACAGTCAGCCCTAGGTACTAGGTTGATCTCTCGAGGCTAAAGGCTACGTACGGACGTGGTGCGATGGAATCACACAAAATGCCCGTATAAACACCTGTTATGCGTTCCGCGGAGTTCGAACAGTCAGCCCTAGGTACTAGGTTGATCTCTCGAGGCTAAAGGCTACGTACGGACGTGGTGCGATGGAATCACACAAAATGCCCGTATAAACACCTGTTATGCGTTCCGCGGAGTTCGAACAGTCAGCCCTAGGTATTAGGTTGATCTCTCGAGGCTAAAGGCTACGTACGGACGTGGTGCGATGGAATCACACAAAATGCCCGTATAAACACCTGTTATGCGTTCCGCGGAGTTCGAACAGTCAGCCCTAACGTGTGGCGAGCGAAAAAACTCCAGTTAATTCTACCCGATTAATTGAGTGATTGGTTAGCGTTTCCGGGCGGCTTTTTTTCTTTCTGTTGGCGTTTTCAACGGCTAAGGTTATAATTCCTGTAAGTGTGGTACATTGTTTTTATCGCGAGAGGTAGCAGTTATTTTCCACTGTTGATGACATGATCTGGTGCGGGCCTACGTTGGATTATGTGGATTTTCCGCTATCACATACCTCGCCCCCAGCCGGGATAAGCTCTAAGCTCTCGACTGATATCTTTACAAGTGTGGTAGTGTATTGCAAATGAATGTAAGTGTATGTGTGAATAAGCAGTGAGGATAGGAAAGAGAATATAAAGGAAAGATATCGCGCGATCCGTGGTTCGTTTGTTAGGGTACTACTCCTGCATTCGCTTAATGTTGATAAGGAGAAACTACGTAAAACTACCGATCAGAGCATCCGACTGCTAGAAGTCTCCTCCAGACAGCGACTGAACTCGACCCTGCTATCTATGTAGTATGAAAAATCCTGCTCCCGTTGAGATTCAAATCCAGGACATCCCGCTCCGAGGCAATGCAGTGACATCCGTTGATACCCTGAACTGCCTCCGGTCGGTCCACCCAGACCAGAAATGGAAGTGACCGACTGAAAGAAAATGGGGGTTGGAAGATCTCTACCATGCAACAACACGGCGTGATACCTACCTCCGACCCTTGGAATCGAGACTGCTAACGCGCGCTCGGGTAAACGACCTCAGCTACCCAGATCTGCACTCACTCACTCTCTCTCAATAGTTTAAAAATCTGTTCCCTCTGCACCGATGAATTTTGTTAATATAAACGGATACTATTAAATACTTTGGTTTGCATCCGTGCTTGAAAACAGAATTATTGAATATTACTAGTCGAGTCACTATGTTTCACAAGCTCTACAGGATGTCGAGAAATCGAAAAATACCAATTGCCATTTATACAATTAGCATTTCATTATGCAATGTAATCTGGTACAAGAAAAGACCAGCAAAATTCAATACGCCAAAATGTCAAGTTAAATAACACAACTCAATTTGATATGTGAGAATGGGCAATTGTAAAAGGTCTTGATATGTGTTCTAAAGTGACAGATTTATTTTCAATTCCCTGTAAAAAAACATGATGATAAAGCGGACATTAAATCAAGCGAACCCTAATCGAACCCTCCCAATGTCATAATATTGCATGATAATAGAAAAAAATATTAACAAGACTGAATGTTTACGCGACAGGGTGATGCGGCTCAGAGCAATAACTCATGTGTCTGTAGTATCTCTCTGCCCGGCAGGTCGTAAGTTTCACGACTCGTCGGTTGCCAGAATTTTCGACACTAGCTAGGTAGCTGGGTCGAAATCAGTCACATTTTGGAGGAGAATTCTAGCGACCGGCTACTCTGATTAATCGTTCTTCGTGGTATCACTCATTATCTCCAGGTGAATATTGGAGACGTACGCTAACAAAGGGGCCATGGACCACACGCGGATCTTTTCTTCATCTTCCTTGTCCTATCCTCGCCACTTACTCTTGCACTTACATGCCCTACACGACCAAACATGCCGGGAGTCCAGCCGGTAGCTTAGAACTTGTTCCGATTTGGGCGGTGCCCCTCTGGTGGGAGATACCTGGATGGGGAAAACACAAGTCAACGTGTATGCCGATGTTGGATCTTACAATCCAACGAGAGATCACCACTACCTCTTGAGGAAAACATGCACTACATTTATGGTACTTAGGACTATAGCAGTTGATGCGCCCGTAAATAGGAAATAATTAATCAGTCAACCGAACATTCACGCGTTTCTTTAGAAATTAATAATTGTTGTATGTTTCGAGACAAAAGTTTGAAAAGCACATACAAGTGTTTCCTGCAGAGAATACATACTCGTATTTGGTGCTCAGTTTCCTTTCTAATACATGACCTGAAAGTTTTCACCAAAATTAAACACAAAATTCTCTTTACATTCTACATAAATTGTGTAATTCGTAACTAACGCGGTTCTTCTATTTTTCATTGTCATGAAAACAATCCGCATGCATAATTAAATCTCACAATAAATGTAAGGGCCATAAAACCTAATTAATAGGGTTTAATGGCAATACCGCCTACCCCGCTGATTGCTTTTATATTGTAGATCGTTAACAAGACTAGGACGATTGGTAATTCCTTGGATTTGATTGTAAAACTAACGAAATAAACTCAGTTTTACAAATGCAATTGATCGAGTGAAATCTGCAATAAAACTGACAAATTTGAAAAACATTTGTCTTTTTTATTTCTCTGATTAAATAGGAGCCGTAAAAAGTTATGTAATGGCCCTTTCTATATATTCACACAACTTCATGATTTTTAAAAATTACTCTATTTACTTTTGCACTGCTGCATTGTTTATTTTCGAGAATTCCATCACAACGGCCTTTCCGTCACAAATATTCTGCATTTATATCAAACAATATTTGGAACATTTTTCAAGATTACGCTGCATACGTCCTGATTAAATTAGTATTAAATAAACTAAACCGGAAATAAACTATCATGTTCAATCTATTGGTACTTACGTTGGTCTCACTTCAGTGAGAACCATATATTTAGGGAACAATACAGAAGAGTATTCAGAATCTTTGTTCAAAGATGAAATATTATTATAGAAAATTGGACGTGCTTTTTGCTTTACCGTTTCTTTGCTCATTCATTGTATATTGTGTTTCAGACGTCCCCATTCCACTCCGCTCTCCTTCGAGACGACTCGTTGAATCGTCACTCTCTTCCGCCTTTCCAAAAATGGCCTCCTCTCACAGTCCACTTTTCTTCGTCCCTTCCTTGGACGAGTCGCCCTCGCATCCTACATTTCTTCTAATCTGTCTCTGTCCGCGGCGGCGTCCTCCGAAACAATTAGTCTTCGCTCAAATAAAAGATGAATGGAGGTCGGGATGACCCTCCTGGTTCGCGTGCTGTCTCTTGTTCGTTTTTCCGTTCCCCCGTCTCCTATTCAAGGCGTTTCAGAGCTTATTACTCCCTCCGTTTTACTCTTTTCTCCTCTGAGCTTCACCTCCACCTCCACGTCCTATTCCTTGTTTTCAACTTCTCTCTTTCTTACATTTACATTTATTAGAACTGAAATTGGGTATGACCCGGTGGCAGTTAATGACAATAATTGCAAAAATTACAACACTTACATTAATAATAATAATGATAACAATAATAATAATAATAATAATAATAATAATACCGTACAATACAGTACAAGACGAAAAGCAGCATTGAAATGTGCATTGATCACGTTCACCGCACTTCACTTCACTTCACTTCACTACACCTTTTTGCTTTGAATTACACTGACCAGCACTTCACAGCAACTTCACTTCTTTGATATTTGCTTTCCACCTTTCCTCCTTCCTTTGTAACTGGCTGCAATGGCTCGGTGGTAGTGTCTATTGCCCCTGCAACTGTCTGACCGGGACGATTAGATTTCCGACGGAGACTAATTTTCGACGCTTTTACCTCTTTTCCAAACTCAACCATGAATATAGGGCGATGTAAAATAACGCATCTGAAAAAAATCTCTAGTCTAATAGTTCTAATAGTAATAAGGTCTAATAGTTTCGGAGCAACAAATGCTTAAATGTAATGATGCATTGAAATGACGGATAGTTGTTACGATCTTTCTGACAACAGTGAGAAAGTGAACAGAAAAATTGAAATACTAAAACTTTAGCCGGTAGATTATACCTCATCTGAATCATTAAAGTGCGTAATATGCTAGTGTGTCACAGAAATTTGGTCAGTAATGCAACCAGAAGAGAACCAACAATGGACGTATATTTTATTTAATTTTAGATAAAAACGAAATGACAAAGTGTAGTTCACTTTAGCGCATACGTGTCATTTTGTCCTTTTCTCATGTTTCATTCCCATACCTACGCTAGTTTGATATCTTACTTCAAATATATCTCATCTGATGCTCTCTGTATGTACCTTGTTTCCACCATCCCCTTCTATTCTGGGGAAAACGACTTTTCCAATGTAATAATCGTATTTCCACAAAATGTCGCATCGTTTCTTTTCCCCTGGAGTTCGAGCAGCTTCTGAAAGGGACCGAGACTGTTATAACAATGAAAGCGGGCGAGCAGAGGTGAACGCCGAGGCCAAGTTTGGTGTGTGTGGCGGGCGGGGATGGGGGGGGAAGCCTGACAACGCAAGGTATGTGGGCATTAAACTCGCTACTAAACTCCGAACCTAAAAACCGAGTCCGGGTCTGCGGTCTCCGCGAGCGAAGAAAACGATGGTGAGAACATGGTGGGCGGTGACGCAGGTTCCAGACCGCAGCCTTCACGAGGAGCTCACTTCGCGCAGTCGGCCGGCGCTCCACGCTATGCAAACATGTCGGCCCGCGATGGCGCCGGGGCCATGACGGCGGCCCGGTCATTGCGCCGTCTCGCACACGCGGAGGGCAAGTTTCAGCCCAGGGGAGTAGGCGGAGGCTGTAGGGATTTCGCCACCGTCCGCGAAACCAATATTGTTTTTGTAATTATCCCCAATCTATTCTAAACAAATACATATTAAAATTTGTGTTTAGCAGTATTTGATAAATTTTAATATCTAATGTTTGTTTGGGGTGTATTGCTTGCATCACATCCATTAGATGATTCACATAAATACTTTTTGCATTTCAACCTAACAATTAAAATATTTTATTTTATTTTATAAATATTTACGAGGGAGATCCTAATTGAAATTTACCGCTCATGAAATACGTTTTATTACTACCCCTGAATTGATTCATTTTCATTAAAAACACCGCAACTTTGTGTGAAGTAAAATCTGCGGAGTTAGATTCCAACCACGGGAATGATATTCAAAGCTGCGTATGCGAAACTTCGTTTTATGAGACTTCCCAATGTACAACACATTCATTCGCAAACGATTATCATTTTCGATCTACTTGTATTACACGTTTGTGACATTGATTCTGAGACATTTGTATATAGATTTCAACGAAATTCAAAAAACTTAAATTTATACAGGAATTTATATATTTATACATTTAAGCGGAATTCAAGTAACAAATACATATAAAATGTGAATAAAAGTCTATGGGAATGCTTTTTTCCTGAACAGTTGTCTTCCAAACATTCACGCTTAATCAGTATAGAATACGTTCATTCCGTTTTTTTATCAATGATCTTTATAAAATGAATGATATATTATTGCAGTATAAACGACAGTATTTATTACAAAGTTTACTCTTTGAAGAGATAAGAAATTTAAATGCGTTGTACTAGAAACGATTCTAAGGTTTGTAAAAAAAGAATTGGAATAAATTAATTTTGCTCTCATTTAGAAGAGCGTGGATCGCATATTTCTTCTGAAACATTCATATAGTATTTTCCAGAAATGACAATCTTTTTATTCGGTCGTTCGTAATTTGATTATTTCATTATCTATTTATTCAATGTCTTTACTATTCTCTGCATTTTTTTCAAATGTGAAGGGTGCGATGTGGCGGAGGGGATGGTGTGACGGTTAGCGTACCGGACTGTTGTGCCCAAGTTGGCGGGTGCAAACCAGATCGAAGGATTTTTCAGGACGAAAAATCCTTCGTACGCCTTCCTTCGGAATGGAAGTGAAGCCGGTTGTCCCGTGTTAGTAGATTTACTTGCATGTAAAAGATCCTCAAGCCTAAATGACACCTCTGAGCCAAATTCATACCGCCTGTTTCTCGCCCAAGAAGTACCTTATTTCTTAGCTAGGTGGTGAAAGGAGCGTAGCGAAATTTGCGTGGTCAGACGGAAGAGCGGGCATGATGGCCCGAGTCTCGCCACGTAAATAAGGCATTAATTCAATACAAGGGTTACATTTTGAAAGTTTTACTACTACTACTATTTTCTCGTTAATTAATTATTTCCATATCATCCAACAGTATCTCCGTGCGCGCAAAATGGATCAGATAGAAGCAAAGAACGTCCCTAGAGTCTTGATTCTCATCCAGTTAGGATTTAAGTCGATGATCCCTCCGACCTTGTGTTTAGTCAGAATCGTCTTACTGCTGGAGCAGCAACGGCGCAGTGCATCGCAAAATATACGAGGAATTTCGCGCAAACTCCTTGCGTGGGCCCGGTTTATCTCGCGGAATGAAGACTAGCGGGCGGCATCGTCGTCGTGCGACCCTGAGCGAGGAGGGGGGTGCTGCGTGCAGGGGTGGGGGGTTGGCTGGGAGGGACGTGGGAGGAGGGGGAAGGGCCGGAGACAGCCGTCGCATCGGGGCTCAGCATGCCCGTTTAGGGGGGCCCCGCGTCCCGGTTCATCTCGCTGCGCTGCTGAGCTGGCGGCGGGGCGGGCCGGGGTGGGCGCCGGGTGGGGCGCGGGGAGGGAGCGGGGGTGGGGTTGGTCGCGGAGCTTCGCTCAAAAAGCGCCTCGCCAGCGCGATGGCAACCATCCGTCGCGCGCCACCGCTCTTCTCCGCCATCTCCCCGCTCCACCCCGCCCCCTCCCCGGGCGCTGTCTCGCTCGGCGGGGCGGGGCGGGGCACTCGCGAGGCCCCAGCGGCAGGCGCGCGCAAGTGCCGGCGATCATCCGCCACCCGCTTTGCCTGTAGTGCTGTTCCACCCCCCTCTCGCGATTCGTCGGACGTCGCTAGAATGGGGTCGCGTCGGGTAGAGAGGGGGTGTAGTAGGTGGGACGGGAACATGAAGGGCACGGATGGAATGTGAAGAGGGCGAAGTGGCGAGGGGATGCGCGGATAGGGGAGAGGTGGGGGTGTAGAGATGTGGAAAGTTGAGGGGTCTGATCAAACCGGGCTGGCGTTGGGATGGGACGAAGTGGAATGGGTGAGCAAGGGATAGAATGGATGGGGCGAACGGGAAGGGATGGGACGGGACTGGATGGCTCGGGATGGAACGGGATGAGACGGGATGGTACAGATGGGACGGAAAGGAATGGGACGGGATGGGTCTGGATGGGGTGGGATGGGATGGGATGGGATGGAAGTGACGCGATGGGGCGGGATGAGACGGGAAGGGAAAGGACGAGACGGGGTGGGATGGGATGGGATGGGATGGGACGGGACGGGACGGGACGGGATGGGACGGGATGGGACGGGATGAGACGAGATTGGACGGCATGAGACGGGATGGGACAGGGTGTGCGGTGCGCAACATTTTCACCGCTTTCCTCATGACGTCGGTCCCCTCTTTTCACATCAACTTGTACCTACAGCCTCCTCAATAGCATTTTCACCAAAAACGGCCTTTGTGTGTTTTCGGTCTCTATCCTGTCGGTTTTTTCACCTCCGTTCCTCTCACGTGTGTACTTCAATCGCCACAGGAAGTGTACCTTTCACATCGAAGGTAACACGTTGTTCAGAAGAGTGTTTTTGCTCTGTTCCACTTGCAAATGTTCTCATCTCTCACATGACGCTTCCTGTTTGCCTTCCTAGCTTCCGCTCTAGTTCCTGGCAACATTTCGACGCCCTTCACAGTCCACCACCTAGTTGACATTTTCTTCCTTATTCCCACATCTTTTAGACTGACAAATCTGTAAAAACGTGAACAGCAATTCGCCTCTCATTCCGTTGTTTCTTTCTGTGCGAATTTCTCTCTGCCTCTCCGTTCGCACATCTTGCACCTTAATTTTCATCTCCTCACCACCGTCACCTGTAATATCTCTTACTTCTAAGTTTCTTCTTCTTACTTCTTCGTACAAGGGTTTCCCTTCTTCCACCGTGACCAGGCGCAGGGTCTTCCATTATTTCGCGCGTTCCTCTTCGTTTCCTCTCTCTCTCTCTTTCCATTCCTTTCTCCTCAGTGTCGCCCAACGCCACACTACTTGCAGGCTCTTCATGTCCGTTACTGTGGTTCCGTGTGCCTTGCCTCCTCGTTCCAGCCGCCCCTCTTCGCTGCAGCAGGACGCTCAGCGCGTGACACTGTGAGATGCAGCTTCCGGGCCTGCGGTTAACGGACCGTTGTTTGCCGAGTCGCGGACTCGGCGGCGTGGGGCAAGGGGTGACGGGCAAGCGGCGAGGGGCGAGGGGCAAGGGGCGTGAGGAGAGGGACGTGCGGCAAGGGGCGTGGGATGTGGGGTGAAGGGCGAGAGGTGAGAGCCGAGGGGCGTGGTGCGAGGGGCGAGGGACGAGGGGCGAGGGGCGAGGGGCGAGGGACGAGGGGCGAGGGGCGAGGGGCGAGGGGCGAGGGGCAAGGGGCGAGGGGCGAGGGGCGAGGGGCGACGGGCGACGGGCGAGGGGCGAGGGGCGAGGGGCGAGGGGCGAATGGTGAGGGGCGAGGGGCGTGGCGCGGTTAGGGGGTGGACATGGAAGAGCCTGCGCTGTCTCGGGGTAGGCCGGTGGTGTAGATGAAATCAAATGATATCGGACGGGATAGGACGGATGAATTAATGATTGATTGACTGTTATTGATTCTGGGCGAGTCAAGCGTCATTATTCCCGTACGTGTAGTGCATGTTTTTTCTTCTTTGGGGGTGGCGGAGGTCTTTCATCCGCTGTATGGCGAGATCCGGCGACCCCCTGTCCGGGCTTTAACAACCAGGTATCCCCAGCAATGTGCCACCGCCCCAGCCGGCACGACCTCGAAGTTCCCGACCGGTTTCGTCGCATGTGCAGTAGTGTACTGAAGTGTACTTGGCTGTAAGTAAGGGGTGAGGATAGGGCAAGGAAGAGGAAAGAAAGATCGCGCGCGTCCGTGGCGGATTAGGATACGTCTCCGTCGTTCACCTGCTGTCGATCGCAGAAACCACGGAGAACTACCGATCAGAGCAGCTGGCCGCTAGAATTCTCCTCGAGACAACGCGAACGGCTGGAGCAGGGTGGAGAGTCGAGTGAACAAGGACGCGAAAGAGGACGGGAGTCGAATGGGAGAGATTGGTCGCGGTGGATCTTAAGGAAGCGTCGCAGGACGGACAGAATTGAATTGAGCGGGAAGGGACAGGGCGAGTGAAACGGATCAAGGAGGCGTTGGAATAGAAGGGGGATGGGAAAGGCGATGGCAGATCGGAGAAGCGGGACTAGTGGGTGTACACGACGGGCTCAGCTGAGCGGTGCTGCGGCGGGGTGGGACCAATTAGTTCAAGGGCGATGTGGACCGAAAAGGGCGGGACCTCAAAGTTTGCAGAGGGGCGGAGTGGAATAGAACGGCGCGGGGTGGAATGAGAAGTTGTGATTGATGATTCTCGACGCGTCAACTGTGCGAAGGCCGGCTCTACGGGCACACTACACTTACGGGACTAATGACTGCCGTTGACGGAATCACTAACAACCAACATACGAAGGAGGAACGGTGAGGTGGGAGGAGAATGCCCAGCAGAACGGCGTCCAGCGTGGTCCGAACGAACATTGAGGAAGCGTGGAGGGGTTGAAGAGGGGGGTGAAATGGGGCGAGGGAGAGGGTGGGAAGGCCGGCTCGACGGGCACACTACACTTACGGGACTAAAGACTTTGCCGTTGACGTGCCCGGAACCACTAACAACCAACGAAAGGGGCACGGTGAGGTGGGAGGAGAAACCGCAGCAGAACGGCGTCCAGCCTGGCCCGAACGAGTAGGGAGGAACAGAGTGGAGCAGAACCGCGTGGAGAGGTTCAAGAGAGGGTGAAATAAGGCGAGGGGGAGGGTGGGAAGGCCGGCTCGGCGGGCAAACCGGCAGCTCCGGTTTGTAAATGACCGGTCTGACGCTGATGCTGACACGCCGTCGCGGCTTTCTTGCGACCTTTGGTCGAAGATGGAGGGCGAGCCCGAACGAGCGCCGTCTCCGGGACTTGTTGATGGAAATTTGCGGCTCTTTTTCTGCCTCCCTCTGAAACTGTGGGCTCGCTTCGTACCAGTTTGAACATGTCCAAATGTATGTGCTCTACTTCTTTTCCTTGAAATTCACTTAGTTGCTGTAATTTGTAAGGGTAGGGACGAAAAAGAAAAAGAGGACAATCTGTTTGCGAATGACTGTTAATGTGCATAGCTGCGATGCACGAGATGTCGGAAGTGTAAAATATGTCTGTGGAAACTTCTAATTTCATGATGTACAGAATTTAATTCTTACCAAAAATAAAGAGACCTTGATGTAGGGACAGTTTTTTTCATTTTACTAGATCGATTCCACACACAACCACATACCTATTTAATGTTAAAATTTGAACTTGCAACACAATGCTATACCTCCAGTTATTTACAAATTTCGTCAAAATTTTGTGGGTGTTGTCATTTTCACAATGTAAAAGGTTCTAGTTGACTGCGAACTAACGCATTTCATGACACGTGTTCCTGAAGTCTCCAAAAGTACTTATGGGTTCCTTCCTAATTTGAGATTCTAAAATATCAATAGAATATAATTCTTGCTCATTGGTTTCGTTTCATTTCTTTTTTTGCTCACAGTTGATATCTCTTTTTGTAGATTTGTAAAGATTTAGAACTATTTGTCTCTGGCTGTCGTATCATACTAAACTACATGCAATTTTCTTTGTCATTGTTTCGCCGACCTTGGTAGCCATTTCTTACTATTCTCTTGACTCGTGCTCTGGTGTATTTCAACTACATATAAATAGACCATGCATATTACATTGACGGAGAAAAATGCAGTATTATTTATAAATACCGCCATTGTTTACACTCTTATATTAAATTGGTAAGAAATGACAAACCATCTATTTCAAATTTAAGAAATTTATTTTATTATTAAAAATATCAAGCAACAAGGCCATTCCTCACAATTTTATTTTTAATGCGAATATTTGGAAACTGGGTAGCGTCCTACGTTCATTAATATTAAAAATGTAGGATAATATTGGCCTGACGCCCGTTTCCTCGAACTGATTTGCCCTTGTCTACCATTGAATAGCTGATGGTATCAGCAGGAATCTATAAAATGAAATAAGCAATATGGATGAAATGATAATGCACCGGTGGGCCGAGGTAGTGTGGGCAGCCAATCATATCCGAGTCACGTGCCTTATACGGGGCCCGAAGTTGCAGTTTAGATGCTAGGACTCTTTTCCAACCCCTGCGCCACTGCGGCTCACGAGAAATTAGGTGCATGTCATTTATTTTGATAAATTAATTCGAATTGATCATGTGTGAAAATATTTTATATTCACTCTCAATATTTTAAAATTCAAATATATTATCTTTCCATTGTTAATATTAAATATTGAAGGAAACCACGTGCGGAAAAGCAATTAATTACAGCATTGAGTGATACGAATTAAAAACCACGTAATAATGTGGCCTGCGAAAGATTGGGCCAGTTTTATTCGTTGTGAAATTTGACAGCTCCTGGCTGCGTTATTCATGCTCATCGCGGAGGCCTCCCGTAAGGCCCCGTGAATAAGACGTATTGCGTACCAGCGAGCGCCTTAACGCACCGTTTCGAATTAGCTGGCGGTGTCTTCCTTTAGAAGTTGGCTGCTATCCATCTTGCGTGACGGTTCTCGCTAACAACTCCTTCCTCTGCTCAACGCGACGCACAGTGAGGGGCAATGTGTTGCACGGGGGCGCAACAAAGAATGAAATCCTAGCGGCCGCATATTTAGTTACATTTCACAAAATTCGTACAAGGCCTTGCAATACCCAATTTCAATAATCAATTACCCAGCTGCAATGAGATGATGGATTGTTAGTGATTCCGGACGCGTCGACTGCTAAGGCCATTAGTCTCTTAAGTAACCTGCATGTTTTCTGCTCTTGAGATGGACGTGGTTTTCCCCAGCTGGATGAATAGATCCTGTGCAGACCTATTGTCGGCTAGCGGGGTTTTTCCCAACCAGGTATCTCCCACCAGCTGGGCACCGCCCAGCCGAGACAAGCTCTAAACTCCCGACCAGTCTCTTGGCATGTGTGACAGTGTAGTTCATGTTACCGTAAATATGTGTAAGTAACGGGTGAGGATAGGACAAGGAAGAGGAAGGAAACACCCGCGCGGTCCTTGGCCCGTTTGTTAGGATACTGCTCCGGCAAACGACTCTGGCTGACGCAGGTTGGAGGCGTTTGCGCCGTAAGACACTCTACATTCGGGCTGTGGGATCGAATCCGGCAGTTCGCATGGGTGTTCTGTGGTGCATTGATAAGTGATACCGGCAGCAACAATTGCAATGGTTACTAGTCCCGTAAGTGTAGTAATGTTTTATGGTGGGAGGAAGCGGTGATCTTCTCTTCTGGGTGGTCATATCCGTCACCGATCGGCTTCCAGGAATTTTCCACAACGAGGTATCTCCCCCCAGCCTGACACCGCTTTACCAGAACATGCTCTAAGTCTCCCGACAAGTGTGTTAATGTGTATTGTTCGGGTAATGCTCCGGCATTCGCCTCGTGTTGATCAGAGAAACCACGGGAAACTACCTATTCACGCGTGTCTGGAGACGAATTCTAGCCAGCGGCTAGAATTCTTCTCCAGACCACGGCTGAATTCCACCTAGCTGTCTAGCTATGGTCTTAAATCCTGCCACCGAAATCTAGAACCTTCTGGTCAGAGGGGCTGCAATGGTATCAATTGATGCCATGAGCTACCTTAGCGGGTCTCTTGTGTTGTTGTAGAATGTTACGCATTTCTAGTACATCATATATCACTCTATAACCCCAAATCCTGTAATTAGTTCCTTCCCGTTCCCTGGGAAGTGCTGGTTGAAGAGCAACGCACGACTTAAGTTCTTCCAGGCCGCAGCGCCAACGGCATCAACGTGTCGCTGTACCGCTCCCTCTAATCCAGGGCCAACCGCAATGGGGTCACGAGCTGCACCGAGAGAAACGGGGGAGCACGTCTTCAGACGTCAAAAGTTGCACAAAGTCGTGAAACTGGATGATGCATATTTACACATGAAACGTTGTATGCGGCGTGGGAGGGAATCATTCTCTCAAGGCCCCTTATTACATTAGCCGTTGGATAATGACGTTAAAACATTTTCTTCTTACTTCACTTAATTTAACAGTTAAATATATGTATTATATAATTGTGTGTTGCGTACCTTTTCAGCTATTTTTATTTGTAAAAACATTCAGCTTACCACACATTTTAATGAGAAATATTGGAAGGTATTGTAAATGGTTTGCTACAAAATTTTTATATTTATTGAAGTAGAACATACGAATTGATGTCATGATTTAAAAATGCTAGTGTACGGCCTTTCGTGATAGTGATTTTCTTTTAAATTAACCTGCCTTGTAGTTTTTCATGAACTCAACCATTTCAATTGCAAAATAAACTTTTTATATTTTTTTAAATTTTACCTAATGTAGATATTTTATCGCCATGCATGAGATTTTCTTCGGTGAGTTATAGTTCAGAAAGTCCATATTTGTGTTACAACTATATTTTAATCATTTATTTGATTAGTGAAAATTAAACAACACAGAAGTAACAGTCAAAACGCGAACATTGTATCAAAGATTACTCTAAAAGTACTCGTACCCGTCACAACGGCGACCATTTTAATTTGTTTACTCTTATGAATATATGACAAATGACACAAACTGTAGTTCTCACCCCCAGGTTCCAGAGTCGGAGATAGTTCATCAGAGTTTTATAGAAATATTAATGAACTTGAAAACTGTATCATAATTATGCAAATGTTTTTCGACGTGGCTGAAGTATTTATTTACTAGCTTTAACCTGGCGCCTAAGGCAGCCGGATTTTTTCATGTTGGCAATTTGTGTGCGTGCTATGCATTCACATTTAAAAGAAACTTTAAAAACAATAAAATTGCCTGACTGGTGTATTCTGAGTAACAGATAGTTACATGAACAAGTATCGATAGGAATACATTTTTATAATTCGTGTCATTTCATTAGTAGGTTGAACTATTGTCAATATAACGAAAACCTCTTGTCAATATACCTAAGAATTCAAATTGAACCGGCAACGCAATACAGTTATCCATAGCATTTCAGGACTGCAGGTGTTTAAATCTCTTCCAAAAACATGTTTCAAATGCTTTCAGAATATTTTAGAAATATAATAATAATAATAATAATAATAATAATAATAATAATAATAATAATAATAATAATAATAATAATAATAATAATAATAATAATAATACCCCGTGTGGTGTCGGGGATTTTAGTAGAATAGCACCACGGGACCTCCCCCTGTCGTAGAAGGCGACTAATCGGAGCAGCTGTCCGCTGTCACTCCCCTAAACATCCCGTCATTCCCACAAACTCTGTGTGTCATTGCTTCCACTTACTTGTGGCACACATCTGTTTTCTGTCCTGTAGGCCAATCTTGTATCGGCCAACTTTTGTGTTTCCGCCCCGACGCTATTAGGTTGCGAGGGCTAGGGAGTCGTTTCCATTCTACCCTTCTATTCTAACTGTCTTCTCTGTCCCCCTTGTTCCTTCCGTTTCCTTAAGCTGGCGGTAGCTCAAAAACGCTAGGGGAAGGTGACCCTGAAGAAAAAACCCAAGATGGAGGATCTGTCAGGATCAACAGTTACGGTGCAGGGGATCGGAGCCCCAGTACCGGCGGTCGGTGGTGCGCAAGCAGGCCACCGGGCGTCGTCACCCAGCGACTGCAATGCCAGGGGTGCGGATCACACGGCACCGCTGGCAGATAGTGCTACGAGTGATAGCAAACTTCGCGGGACTCGTATGGAAGTCTGCGAACCTAGGGTTGAGGGAACCTTTAAAAACCCTCGTCCAGAAAAAAGCCCGGAGTTTAATGCTAAAAGAATGAAAATTGGAAAATCAACAAACTATGATGACCTGTTCAAGAACACCGCAGCGGTACTAAAGTACCTTACAGTAAAAAGAACTGAAGGAAATTTTGATAAAGTGAGCCCGTTTATAATAGAGAGGAGTATTAGCACCTGCGCTGGATCTGCCGTAAAAGACATACAGAAAACTTCATCTGGACTCTTGGTAGAAACAGTTAATGAATTACAAAAACAGTTAATCAAGGTAAAAAGTTACTAGAATTGAAGAAAATAGGCACTATAGATGTAGAAGTAAGTGCTCACGGCACACTGAATACCTGCAAAGGTGTTGTAGTTTGTAGCGACTTACTAAACTGCAGTGAAGAGGAAATAGTTCAAGAACTAGCTTCTCAAGGAGTCATTGCCTGTCGTAGGCTAACAATGAGGCGGGATGTGCAGATAATTCCTTCTGCGTCCCATGTCCTGACGTTCAAGCGTTGTACGTTACTAGAGAAGATTAAAGCAGGCATTCATCGTCTAACCGTACGAATGTTCATTCCTCAACCAATGCAGTGTTTCCAATGTTTACGATTTGGACACCCAGCATCTAGATGTGCGAGAATTAAAGTATGCCATTGTGGTAAGCCATTTCACAGTGATGATCCATGCCTAGATCCTATCAAATGCATCAATTGCAGTGGACAACATTCATCGAGGTCGAGAGACTGCCCTATATATAAGCAGGAGGCAGCAATACAACAAGTTAAAACCAGACAGAAGATCAGCTATCCTGAAGCAAAAAAACTTGTGTGTCCCGAAAATAAAGGAAATATTACATACGTGGAAGCAGTTACTAAAAACACAAATTTACCTTCTTTAGTAGTGAAAGAACTAATGCCTGCAATAACCCGATGCATAGAAAAGTACTTCAACGAAATTCACAATAACAAAATCAACACAGAAGACTTAACCACAAACACTCAAAGTGAAAAGGTAAATGAAAAAGAATCAAGACCCCCACCAAATGAGGCAGACAGAAATCCAGTAGCTGCGCCTGCAGACATACCCAGCAAAGAAGTATCGACAACAGGCTATCGAAGTCGATCGCCTCGTTCTCCTAAGCACACCGAGGACAACTTCCTCAAACAAAAAATGAAATCAATGACCAATGATCAAGACACGACCACTGGCTCTGAGACAAGTTCGATGGTAAGTGCTGAAAATAATGATTATCAATCCATCGATCTATGCAAAACCCCGCGTAAGAAGAGAAAGAAGAAAGGATGGCCAAAAGGAAAACCAAGAAAATAAGCAAGATCTACACATCCTACAGCAGAAAAACCCCATTCCAACCATGGAAAATATAATTCAATGGAATATCAACGGCTGTATCTCGCATTACTGTGAGCTGAAATTGCTACTGGCCAATCACACACCAATGTGTGTGTGCTTGCAAGAAACTCATTTTAAACCAGAAGACCGTTTCAATTTTAGAGGATATAAAACCTTTCGCAGTGACGTAGAACCTGATAGACGAGCTAGAGGTGGCGTTGCCATATTGATCAGCAATACTCATTCTGCTAGTCGTCTTGATCTCAACACACCTCTACAAGCAGTAGCTGTAACCCTGTAGAAGCCATTGAAGATGACGGTATGTTGCATATATTTACCCGATGCCTCATGGCGAAATGAAGATCTACAAGACCTGATCGATCAACTACAGACTCCATTTCTAATTCTAGGCGACTTCAATGCTCACAGTACCACATGGGGCTGTTCAAGGACAAATGACTCCGGTCGCAGAATCGATGACCTGCTACTTAACAACGAATACGTACTTTTAAACACAGGAGCAAGCACTCATTTTAATACTAGAAATGGATCATTCTCAGCCATAGATCTCTCAATATGTAGTCCAAATCTTGCAACTCGGCTGACGTGGAAACCACTGCCAGATCTTCATCAGAGCGATCACTTTCCTCTGTTGATATCATCAAACATGCCAAAGAACACAGTCCACTTACCAAAACGTTGGTGTACCAACCGCGCAGACTGGTCCAGCTTCACCAGACATATACCATCAATAAATGTCAGTGGAAACTCCGAGGAAGACGTTACCGATTTTACCAACACTGTCATATCTTCCGCTGTAAAATACATTCCACAGACCAGTGGCCGCTCATGGTGCCGAGTGCGCAGTGGCCGCTGAATGGTGTTCAACTGACATACAATGAAACGGCAAAATTCCTTGGTTTGATTTTTGATAGGCATTTAACATGGAAACAGCATATAGAATACACCTTGCGTAGATGCAAAACAGCTCTGAATGTAATAAGATTCCAGTACCATGGTGGAATACGGAGACCAAAGAAGCAATAAGGGAGAAAAGAAAAGCCCTCAATAGATATAGACGTGCACCAACCCAAGACAATCTTATTGCTTTCAAGCGTCTGCGTGCGCTCGTTCGCAGAAAAATACTAACAGCAAAACGATCAAGCTAGGAAAAATACGTAACCACCATAACTCGGACGACCAAAGTCACGGAAATATGGCAGAAAATCAGGTCAATAGCTGGGAAAAATGTTTTCAGTCCAATAACATGCATTGAACACGAAGGACAACTAATATGCAACCCTGACGAAATAGCCAATGCATTAGCGACCCAATACTCCAAAGCCAGTGGCACAAATAGCTATCCTAAAGACTTTCTCGACAAAAAGAAAGAAGAAGAACAAGTACTTGACTTTACAACCAACATAGATAAGCCATATAACGCTCTTTTCACATGGAGATAATTGCAAGACGCCATAAATGCAGCTGGAGACACTGCAGCAGGATCAGATAATATCCCTTACAGCATATTACGTCGATTACCGAAGAAAATACTGTCCACTTTGCTAAATATATACAATAACATCTGGACACAAAGTAATTACCCCAAAGTCTGGAAAGAAGCGATAATAATTCCAATTTTAAAGGCAGGCAAGGATCCATTAAAACCTGAAAATTATCGCCCGGTATCGCTGACATGCTGTCTAGGAAAAATATTGGAAAAAATGGTCAACACCCGGCTAACATGGTGTCTCGAAAGAAACAACCTCCTAAACATACACCAGTGCGGATACAGACAACATCACTCTACAATCGACCAGCTAATATATCTAGAAAATGCAATTCAGAATACCTTCATCCAAAGAAAACATATGGTTACCGTATTCTTTGACCTGGAAAAAGCTTTCGATAAAACCTGGCGACATAACATTCTGAGACCACTATATAACTGGCAAATAAGAGGATATCTACCAAAATTCATATCCAGCTTCCTTAGTACCAGATCTTTCAAAGTTCGCGTTGGGCAGTCTATCTCAGAAAGCTACGTACTAGAGAACGATGTACCGCAAGGCTCTCCATTGAGTGGCACGCTCTTTATCATAGCGATTAACAGGATGTTTGACGGCATAGAAGCGTCAATAGGAAAATGCATGTATGTAGATGACATTGCTATATTTTACTCAGCCAAATCACTGGGAATGGTCAAATTCAAAATGCAAAATGCCATCAATAAATTAGTACAGAACGCAAAAAACATTGGTTTCTCATTTACAGCAGCCAAAACGAAATGCATTCACTTCAGTAGGAAAAGAAAAAGTTACAGAGATCCAGAGCTGACGCTGAATGGTGTTCAACTGACATACAATGAAACGGCAAAATTCCTTGGTTTGATTTTTGATAGGCATTTAACATGGAAACAGCATATAGAATACACCTTGCGTAGATGCAAAACAGCTCTGAATGTAATAAGATGCATTTCCCATATAAAATGGGGAGCAGATAGAGACATCTTACTCCGCCTGTACAAATCCATGGTGATGTCCAAAATAGATTATGGATGTGCAGTGTACTCCTCAGCCAGAAAATCAAGTTTAAGGAAACTAGACCCCGTTCACAATGCAGGCCTCCGATATGCATCTGGCGCGTTCCTCACTAGTCCTTCCTCAAGCCTCTACTGTGAAACCAGCACCATGTCGCTACATCACAGACGACAAACAATGCTACTGAACTATAGATCAAAATTGCTGTCTCTACCGAAACATTTAAACCACTCATTGATGACGCGACCTAAGCTAGTAAGTATTTACGATCAGAGACCTTCAGCTACTCGTCCAGCCAACATCCGCGCAATCGAGATAGCCAAATGCTACAACATCGTCCTACCACCAGTTTTGAAATACGAACCATATGAAATTCCAGTTTGGATGTTGAAAATGCCAGAAGTAAGACTCGATACTACCAGTGTAAAGAAAACAGAATGCCTTCCCATAGATTTAAAAGTTAGATTTCAATCAGTTCTCGAAGAATACATGGCAAATCACATCATAATCTACACAGATGGTTCAAAAACAAAACATCAGGTTGGAAGCGCATTTGTAACTGAGAACTTGTCGAGGGCTTGGGCGCTTCCACCTGAAGCAAGTGTGTATACTGCCGAATTATATGCAGTATTGCAGTCTTTGCGACACTGTGAAACTCTCGATTCAGGAAGGTTCGTCATCTGCACAGACTCTCTAAGTCTTCTCACTGCAATAGACAGGCGCCAAACTGTAGATCCACTGCTACAAATGATTCTCATAGCATGCCATAAATTAGAACAGCGCGGAGCATCAGTTACGTTTATCTGGTGCCCTGGACACGTGGGTATCCTAGGCAATGAAGAAGCCGATTCTGCAGCACGAAATGCCGGGAACATCCAATCAGAAATGGATATTGAAATACGACCTCAGGATGCAAGAAATGCTGTCTCGAAGTACATCCTCACAGAATGGCAGACCACGTGGAACAGTCTTCACACGAAACTACACCCCATTAAACAAAATATCAGTAAATGGTCACCAAATGTCAGCTACCCTCGACGAGAACAAGTGTGCATAACCCGACTAAGAATAGGCCATGCAAGAATGACTTCTTCATACATGTTAAGAAATGAAGAACAACCCATCTGCAGCTGCGGAAGACTACTGACAGTGAAACATATCCTGACAGACTGTGTAGATCTCTCAAGACTTAGACACAGATGCGGCATGAGAGGCAACATGAAGATAGATCTCGGCACCGACAAGACAGCAACTGACAAAACAATACAGTTCTTGAAAGAAGCCAATCTTTTCTTCAAAATTTAGAGTTAATATATGATTAATCATAACATCAATCAGTAAAAAGGCTAAAGGCCTTAGATGCCAAGCCTTCAAACTAACAAGAAAAATAATAATAATATGCCTTTATTAATATGGCGAGGCTCGGGCCATCAGGCCCGCTCTTCCGCCTGACCACATGTCACAAATATACAGAGTAATGTATTAAATAGTAAAATTACTAAAAAGTAATGTTATCTAAAAAACGCCGCCTAAAATTAAAATAAAAAATATGAATTAAAATAAAAATAAAATCTACAATATAGCGCCAATATTAGCACACAGAGAAAATAATGCCAATCGAGAGCAATGTAATGTGATCGCCTCTTGTGGCTTTAAAACTCCTCCAAAACGTGTGTTAAGTACTTAACTCTCCCCCGGAAAAAAATCATAATTGATAACAAAATTATGCTTGATTATCGTCAATCGGATGGTTAAAATCGCACGTGTTCGTGTAAATTCCGGGAGGCGGGTTAGTAATTTAGTAATTTACAGTGTTTCACCAATGTTCTCGTAAGTGTATTGAAACCATAAAAACACAGTTTTCAAGAATTCTTCTAGAGCAAACTAAGACTCAGATTTGTGCCAATAGATTTGTCTTGTCGAGAGAAATCGAATTACATACTGATCACATCGGTAGGTTCCGTGAATCACCGAAAACGGGATTGAATTGCTTAAAAACTAAAAAAAAGCGTGTTTTTTATCAATTTCTTGGAATAATGTGGCTGGATCCTCGAAGTAATGATCAGTTACCCACCGGAAGGCGAGAAGCGTCGAAGATACACATCGTGTGTCTTGATTGGTGAACTGGAAGTGGTCTATTCTTGAGTGACTGGAGGACGCATATTATTGAGTTACTATATAACAATTACAATAATCTATTAAACAACCCATACTCCGTCTTAAAAATCACTGATCCCCCTCTCGTCCGACTCAAAAACCCCTGACACTAAGAAAATAAAATCATTATTAAAGAACACAATAGAATTTTAATGTAGAATAGAAGAGTGTTCAATTTCATCGCCTTGTTGATGGTGTTGTCTACGTTAGATTTTCGTAACATTAAAGGGACGACTAAAAAGGATCTATTGGATAATCAGCTTAGAACAACTAGGACCCCTTCAAGTCTTCCGAACAAGCTTCAGGCTGCAATTTGTGGTACCGCCTTGAGGTGTCTACCCACCATACACGTGAGATAACTTTCCAGAGCTCGTGTGTGTGACGCACCGTTGACATCTGCTAACCAGCCTCCGAAATTCGGTTAAACTTCAAAGTGAGGACGACACTTGAGAGGTAGGCAATTTACCACCCGCATGTACGTTCCTTCCGCCGGCGCAATTTTTCGTCATATATCTCCTCGTAGAGAACTACATCCCATCAACTCGAACTAAAAATGAACAGAGCGCTTCTAAAATTTGATATGTTTATTTCATACTATTAACGCAAAATAAAATTGATCAATTAGAAACTCTCTATATTGTAGTATATGAATAATTAAGTAATAATAAATAATCATTAATAGTAATAATAATAATAATAATAATAATAATAATAAGAAGAAGAAGAAGAAGAAGAAGAAGAAGGAGAAGAAGAAGAGAAAAAATGAAATAAATGATAACTGGTTGATCATTTGAACCTTTTTTTCGTTCTCTAAGCCCCTTGATATACATTATATGGAAACAGAAGTAGCAAAATTACCACTCGATATAGAAACAAAAATCCCGGCCTCTCTGAAGTGTTTGTATAAGAAGAGTTGCAGATTTTTAGCGCTTACATGCATATGTATTGATGAGCTATATTGCCAGTCGCTGTGTTAAAAAATAAAAAATTCTGCATTATTGGACTCTACTGGTCTGCAGCAAAAGTGCTGTTGTACAAAACCAACAATATCATTTTCCTGATAATGGCACGCACACTGCTCAAGAGCAACAAATAAAATTATCTCCTATGACACTGAATAAAATTTAGTATATTAACAAAAACAGTTTTCTTGAACACTGGAATACTGTCGTATTGTATATAATTTTATGTATAGAGCACGTCTGTTCTTTATATCCTAATAATACATAAAAGTTGCTATTCCATAACCCAACATTTCAACATCATATATTTCAAGGCAGGCGGTTTCTTGTTTGGAGCCTTGTTGTCGGACCACTTCAGCATAAGAAAGAAATCATAAATTAAAAAAAAATATTTTTTCGAGTTTCTTGGTACCTAACGAAATCGTAGGCACATCTCACACGGCTGGAGGTTACACAATTTTGTTTCAATTTCTGGACATTTATCTGAATATCTTTGTCCGTAGATACTTTGGTGACACGCAAAGCATCTTGTTAGAAATGTAGACCACCAGCCACCATTTATAATTTTTTTCTAAATAAAAAAAAAGAAATTAAAATCTTAAAGGCCTATAGTAAGGAATGTATGAAGAACGAAATGCCGCAAAGTTGCCTAAGTAAAATATTTTAAATACTATGTTAAGAAGGACTTTCATACAATATCCACAGACATATCTTTGAGTTCGTGAAGCCGGGTAGAAATGGCCTATGAGAACTTCTCTTTCTTTTCACAAACAACTTAGAACAGTGTTTGATTTGAAAATACTTAAGTCTTCGGCTCTTTAAGGTAGGAAAACACATGTACGCGTGACAGTGTAACAGTGAAAGATGTACAGAATAACATAGTTTAACATCGACTGAAAAAACTTCGAGCACCCCAAATGACTCGTGATTTAAGAAATACTAACGTGACATGTGAGAAAGAACTAGGAACGGTTCGCGACATCTAAGCATCGGGGTTGGGTGTCTTTGAAATCTTATTGAAAATGACAGACAACGGGCCCGATTAGTATGTTAAGAAATGCCTTTTCTCATATCAGGATTCGAGAGTATTGACTGTGTGAAGTTTCGGAAGGAGAGAATTTAAACTAGAGTGTAGAGAGTTGTTTCTTATACACCAAGGTGCTGCGAGATAATTTTGAGAATTTTCCTTTGAAACGTTTGAAGTTTGACAACGTGGGCGGGAGTGGCAATGTATCTGAGCCGGAAAGCATCATATCAGAGGCCGTGTGATGGTATGGTATGGTAGGAGAAGAATTACATTATATTAGGTGACGGAGTTGTACTTTTTATTTGCTTGAGTTAAACAAGAATGTGTTATTTCTGTGTTAGATAAAGGCCAAGATGAAGTTGATATGTCTGAAGGCAGGTATTTTCCTGCATTCGGACAGACCGTACGTCAAGAGCAGGAGCGTGCGGCGGCGGCGGCTCGCCGTTCCAACGATCCCCTTAATACTGCTGGCGGGCCGTCTTTCCCCTTACGCTCGAACGCTCGCGCGCTGATGGAATAAAGGTCCCCCTGCGACGGCCCTCCCCCTCCTCCCGCCACCTCCTCCCCCTCCGCTGGCCGTTTACACGACGGGCTCCTTGCGCTCCGAGGCTGGCGCTGCCCCGCCGCTGACTCCCCCCGCCGCCCGCGCTTGCCGTTAGGGGCGGCACCTTCGCCGCTTCCGTGCTATTGTGCCACGACACCCTTTGCCAAACTCAAAGTAGACACTACAACTGCATATTATTTATTTATTTATTTATTTATTTATTTATTTATTTATTTAATGTTGGTTTATGTAGTTATTCCTTGAAGACTATAGTGAGTTTTACGTTTATCTTCATTAAACGTGACCACAATTTAGGGTTTTGTAGCACACTTTATGGTTTTCGCATAGCATAACATTTTTGAAGTGAACTTTGTAGAAGGGAGTGATTGTCCATCGGCCCAGCAAATAATTTCAATTTCTTTTGTGGTCCTTGGGTGAGGAAACAGATGTTTTATGAAATGAAAATTAACGGACTATGGATGTTAGAGTTATGAAATCACGTAAAAAATATTTTTTTCTAATGTATAGCATTATGTTAACAACTTTTGAAAATATTCCTTGAAAATGTTTTCAACAGAGATTTGTTGCTAGAGAATTTAAACTGTGAATCCGCCCGCTTCGTTCAGCTTGCACCGTCTCGACTGCTCAAAAGGGTTCGTGTAAAATTTAGAACCAATTGCTCCAGTGGTTCAAAGGTTTTTTTCAATAGAAAGACATGCATGGCAGGGCATACCTCCTCCCCCCACTCACACATTTTCACACATATGTATATTAAAAATTCACTTGTTGAATAAAAATGGAATTAAATGATACAGTTTCTTTACAATTAAATACATTTCTATCAGTGTAACAATCTTTGAATCCATTGTGTAGACTCTTTGAAATAGCATGCATATCATTCCAGTATTATCAAACAGAGAATACTCATTTTTTCAAGTACTGTTAACCATGAAATGTAAGCAGTTATCAATTATTGTCGGCGCAGGGCTGTTTTGAATCTGTGAGTCTTAATTTAATGCTCATTATTTTCACAAGACTGACAAACAAATGGCCAAATGTTGACAAACATTTTGTCCTAATACTGAACTTTCATCCACATGTATCGCCTTATTATACTACTGAAATGCTAAATTTCTTCAATAACATAAAAATATCATTAAAATTAATGATCCTTTCCAAAATGTATTTGTAAATTAAGTTAATCTCATGCAAACGGATGCAAATGACCCTGAGAGTAAATTGACTGAAACACAAAATTGTTCTACAGTAGAAAAATTGTAGTTTCATGTAATTAAATATGATGATATATTTCCCATCATTAATTCTTAACACTGATATTAAATATCAAGAGATGAAGTTAACTTAATTTGTACACAGTTTGCAGACAAATTTCTTTTAAGCAAAATATTTTGCATTATCAAATGCAGATCGTGTCCTATGCAGATCCATTAAAGTCGTTCTCTTCGCTAACACGCCTATCCCATCAAAATGACATCTTTTCTCCTTCCTCATTCTTATTCGTAAACCACGTTATTGTATATCCACTTCCCACTTACCTTAGATTCCAGAATATGCTATTTGCATATACTAAACTTTTGAAGTCAAAAATATTTATAGCTTTTTCTGGGAAACCGGTTCCATTTCGTTGCCATGTGATAAAATTGTGAAGCTCCCATCTACTGAATTTTAAGTGAAATTAAAGTAGCATTGGTTCTGAAATGTTCATGACAAGTTACGTTTGTAAGACAGATTCAATATAGCTACAGTAGGAAATCTTTTTCGTGTACTGAGTAAAAGAATTTGCATAGAAATTACAGTAGTTAGGGACTGCCGATTATGTGAAATATTGAAAAAGAATTCTTTGAGAATTCCAATGAATCATACTACTATTACGTTTACAAATGATATTTATGAAAGACGCTCATTGACTCCAATCTACTCGTAATTTTTCAGGAAAGTTGCTGATGTGGAAAGTGAATCAGAGTTTCGTCTTTTGTTACATGAACACAAATCGATACTAAACAGAGACGAGCAAGCAAGAAGCGTTGAGTAAAAATTCCTTCCAACTACTGCCCAGACATTCCGCAAACTACGACTTCCATCCGTAGGTCGAAAACTATTCGGAAATGGCGTCAACACTGTTTTCATACATACTCTCTCTAAAGCGTTCACTCACTTCATACATGTATATATGCATCAACTCATAACATACAATATGATATACATTGACATTGTGAAATTGAGTCATTAATACTAGTTTCTTGTAAGCATATATATTGAATTACTTCCCAGTGCCAAGAAATAAAATGACCTAACACAATGTTCCTCTCGCCGAGCTGCATTTTTCCCCACCTCGTGCAACACCTTCCATTTTCCGCGCTCCAATTGCGCTTCGGTCTTTCCTTCTCTCTCCTCCCGCAGACCTTCCTTCCTCCTGTACAAAGCAAGCCTTTAACCTGCTCCTCCGGCGGTGCCTCCCTTCAGACTCGTCCTCTTCCTTTTCGCGAGCGGGAGGGCGGGGTTGCCGCGCGGCGGGCGGCGCGGAAGGCCCCAATGCTAACGAAGTTTCGCGTAATGCCCGCGCGGGAAGCGGCGGTGCTCCTGCGGCGAGAGGCCGCGTGAGGATTTTACGGTCTCTCCGCGCCCTTCGCGCGGCGCAAACACACTGCCCGCACCACCCGCCCCGCCCACGCCCTAGCCCCGCCCTCGGCTTCCACGCCTTCCTTATTGCCCACGTCTGCGCCCTCGCCTCGGTTCGCCCTCCCCTCCGCTTAAACCCGCCCCCGCGCCCTCGCCCGCTCCCTCGCCCGCTCCCTCGCCCGCTCCCTCGCCCGCTCCCTCGCCCGCTGCCCCGCCCGCTCCTTCGCCCGCTCCCTCGCCCGCTCCCTCGCCCGTTCCCTCGCCCGTTCCCTCGCCCGCTCCCTCGCCCGCTCCCTCGCCCGCTCCCTCGCCCGCTCCCTCGCCCGCTCCCTCGCCCGCTCCCTCGCCCGCTCCCTCGCCCGCTCCCTCGCCCGCTCCCTCGCCCGCTCCCTCGCCCGCTCCCTCGCCCGCTCCCTCGCCCGCGCCCTCGCCCGCTCCCTCGCCCGCTCCCTCGCCCGCTCCCTCGCCCGCTCCCTCGCCCGCTCCCTCGCCCGCTCCCTCGCCCGCTCCCTCGCCGCTGCCTCGCCCGCTCCCTCGCCCGCTCCCTCGCCCGCTCCCTCGCCCGCTCCCTCGTCCGTTCCCTCGCCCGCTCACTCGCCCGCTCCCTCACCCGTTCCCTCGCCCGCTGCCTCGTCGCTCCCTCGCCCGCTCCCTCGCCCGTTCCCTCGCCCGCTCCCTCGCCCGCTCCCTCTTCCGCTCTCTCGTCAGCTCCCTCGCCCGTTCCCTCGCCCGCTCCCATGCCCGTTCCCTCGCCCGCACCCTCGCCCGCTCCCTCACCCGCTCCCTCGCCGCTGCCTCGCCCGCTCCCCCTGGTGGCTCCCACGCCCACTCATACGCTCGCACCCTCCCCCTTCCCCTGTCAATCCACTCCTTTCCCCTTCTCTCAACCTTCTCCTCGCCCGCTCCGTCTACTACGCTCGTCTATTGCGTCGCGTATGCCCTCCCTTCTTCTTTCACCCACCCGCCTCAAACACTTCCCCAACCCACATTTTCATGTCTGTCCGTTCATATACTTGCACACTCTAGTTATTCCTTTGTGTTATTTATTTTATTGATATTGTGATTCAGTTGAATATGGAATATACACGAGAGAAGTGTCCTAATGGTTTTCTTTGCGCACACGAGTTATACGGTGCAATGGAAATTATAAAATTGATGTACTATTTTGGAAGAAAGTTTCTGACCTTAGGCTTAAAGTATCATGAAAATTGTATGAAATGTGCATCACTATCGGTGAACACTGCCTCACGCCAAAGCGTTCGCCCTAGTGGCCGTACACCCCAAACTAGTTACCGTTCGTGTCTCCTAAGCACCTTTTGGAGCCCAAACCCTGCCTCTCGCCAACCACGAGCCGAGGAAAGCCTTATTGTGCGACAATGCCTGAACTCTCCTCAACCACTTCTCGAAAACGTCAATGTCACCCTTGCTAACAATGGTTGACAACAGAGGAAGCACCCGAACATTAGTGGGCACCCATTCATTGTGAGGACGAACAAGCTCGTATTAGTCCCGTAAGTTCATGGAGGTTCTCGTAATAGCTTTGTTTTGTTTCGCATTTTGGTAAATTATAGTTTCCATCATTATCGGTTCATTAAAGTATTTAAGTATTTCAAATTCAGTGATTGCGATAACTGCTTTCATTCAGGTATTATGCAGGGGTGGATCCACAGACGAATTTGGGAGGAGGGTTGCGGGTGGGTGTATATATAAAGATAATGTAAATTGCTTTTAACAAATTGAAATATTAAATTTTATATTTAATGAACACAGGTTTAAAATTAAACTTGTGGTGCTACAGAATGGTACAGATTTTCTCGTACTAGTAAGCTTCCTAATTTCATTGGCCTGTCCTAGTTTTTGGATCGTGCCCTATCTCTTTCTATTTACTATCTATTGCCGCCCAAACATTTTTTTTCGTATTTGCTCAATATTTCGGTTTCTTAATGGCAATAACGAAAAATTACTTTAAGAATATCAAAGAAATTTGGGTTGAAAAAATTGGAGCCGTTTTTTATAAAAATGTCGTTTAAAGGTTTCAGTAAATTTGAAGCTCATTTCAAAGCAATCTTTTAAGTTTTCGAAAAACTATTGGAAGTCATTTGAAGTGCTTGTACTCACAAATGCATTAGTGTATACACAATGCTGGATATGTGCATATTAATGGCGTGAGAGATATTTCAAAAGAATTACATTTGTGTAGTTTTTGAATAAACAAAAGAATATAGCAAAATGAATTTTATGTCATCTTAAACCTTACAATTAGTACTATCCATACGAAAAGTTTGAAGAAAAAATTTGGAGATGTTGAGAAAATGGCATATAAGCGTTTCTTAAAATGCGGAAATTTGATTTCGTTTTCACAGAAAATAGTCAAGTTTTCGAGAAATTTTATATGGCATCATTTAAAGCACGTTTACTCGTAAAGCAATAATGTGAACAAATCGCCGCTAATACAAATGGAATGGATGTGAGAGGCAAGTTAAAATTACATTTTTGAAAAAAAAAATAGAGCAATATCGATGTATCATAGAGTATATTTTGTACTCTCCCTATCAAAATTTTAAAGAAAAATTTGGAGCCGTATGTAATAAAATATTGTTTGTTAATTTTTTTGAAATTGCACATATTGGAGGCAATATTGCGTGAAAACTACTAAAATGTTCAAATAAATGCACAAGATCTTATTGAAAGAACTAATTATGAACCACAAATTTCATTTGAAAGAAAAATCCCTATCTTTAATTTTGTAGTTGAAGGAAGACTTCGAAAAACGTCAAACTTGTGAAATTATCAAAAATATGGAGTTAACAATGACAATCAGACCTATGCCACCTCTGAAAGTGTATTTAACTCTATTCTCCCAAGAAATATAAGGAAAAAATGAGTAGCCTTTTTGAGAAAATTGTGCAGCTTTCCTGGGGTTTCAAGTAAAATAACCCCCATAATTAATTAATTTTTTCAAATGTGCAGAGCATTCGCTTCGACTCAGGTCAGATGAGCAGGGGCTTTTCTTCAGTTTGGGAAAATCTACACATACACTGGGCAGACAGACGTTCGTTTTTCCGTCAATAGATTTTTCGGTATCAAGGACACACAAAACATGGATTCTGGCTGCACCACGGATTAGAGGATTTTTTCTAATTTTATCAACTGGAACTTTTTCGTTATCAGGGCCTAACAATAAGAGCTTTTCCGGAAATTCGCCTTTTTTCGCGCGGCATTACATAACTTCCTCTCTAATGCATAGTAATAGTAATAGTTTGTTATTAAAACCGTTGAATTCAAAGCTGCAAAACGCAGAAGAAATGGGGTAATAAATGTTTCTTCAATGATACAGATGTGAACAGATTAAATTTAAATAAAAACACATATCGATTTACAATTAAACATTCGCTTACATACATTACTGTATTGTATCCTTTACCTATCTGTGGTTGACAGATAGCAACGCTACATTCAAATAGCGCGGGCAGTGCCCTGTGCAAGAGGTTGGAAACCCGTATTTATATATTTTCTGAGATCTTTGAATTGTAATGTCCGTGCCGAATGTCGCAGTAGGGAGCGATGTGAGGAGAAGGCTTTCAGACGCGCGAGAGGAAGGTCGAAAAATGTGCTATTGGGGAGTGGTGGTGAGCGTGGTGAAAGCGAAAAAGAGAAACGGACACTGAAGCTGCTGCGCCTAGGTTTACGGGCATCCATTTTCTTACACTACATTTCCGTGTAAGAACCCGGATCTGCGCGGAGACGTATATTCGGCGACCCCAGCCCGCTGACCGTCGCAAGCTTCGCGCCGTTGGCTGAGGCAAGGCCCCGAGAAGAGGTCGGTAATAATTGTCTTTCCTATTTTTTTCGAGAAGCATCAAGTTCGCCCAGTTTGCTAAAAAGTAGGAGGCCCTTGACAGTATTTCCGTCGTGCCCCAAGCCACCCCTTTAATGAGTATGTTCAGTGGCTGCGGGTCATGACATATTCCAGTGTAAATAGCGGTCATTAGACCCTGCATAAGTAAAAAGTAAATACAGAGAGCAACAATCCCATTTAAGAGAATGTTGTAATGAGAGCTCAGAAAGTGCATATAACTTGAACTTCACAAACTGTTCTTGAGGCTCCCTTTATATTGTTGTCAAAGTGTTAAAAAGTGTATAATTGTATTTGAATTTGTTAATTTGTCACTTTTTTCAAGAGAGAAGAGAAACTTCATGCTAGATTGATTTTGTTATTGTACAAAGGGTAATTTTGTTTTGCTTGTTTACGAATACACGTATTTGAGTTTGAACATTTTCTTAATACATAATTCCTTTTCTAAGACGAAAAAGAAATATTCACGATCCAGTATAATACTTTTTTTAATTTTGCTGATAATTATGAACAGGTCACAGTTATGAACTTGTAACATTTCCAAGTAAAGTAAATAAAAGGTAGAAAAGTTACAGTATAGGACTGAAAGAAGTCGACAGGATTGCACAAAATTTGTCTCAAGCCTCTTTTCCTTATTCTTTTTATTAGATTTCCTTCTCTTATTCATTTTAGATATTTTCTTTTTCTTTTTGAGTACTTATAACCGCCAAGAAAGGATCCAGCTCATCGTTTTGTAGGGTGCCATCGTAGATTTCTTGTTAAATTATAGACATTTGCTATTATATTTTATACTATTTTTGTAGTGTATATATGACACTACACAATATTATTTTTTAAATAATTACATAGTTCTTATATAAATCATTATTCAAATCAATATTTCAAAATAAAAAAGATAACAAACGAAAACTCTAGGCATTTTTGGAGGGGGCATGCCCCCCTGCACCCGCCACTAATTTCCGCGCCGTTTCTAGGCGTATACTATCCATGCCATATTCTTGTTTCGGGCTCACTGTAATTGCGCGAAATGTCACAGCTGCCCACGATCTCGCACTTGGCACCTAGAGAGACCATACTCCGTGGACCTGTTTCCAGTGGCGTCGGCCACAGTCCAATTCGTGGAAATCGCCGTAGCAGCGCTTGTCAAGCAGAGTAAGGAGTTATGAGCTGTCACACGCCTCTGCAAAACAGTCGAAGACAATTTCCATACGTATCACTTGGTTAAAATACAGCGAGAATCAGGATTCCCATTTGTAACTAAAAAGTTAAGACAGAACGCACGGTTACTTATCGATACATTTTTAGACGTCTATAATTTTTTTTTTCATTTTTATTCTTCCTGCACTTTTACCATTTTATTATTTTCTCTATGCCTTTTTTTTCTAAATGCCTTTTTTGGGGGGTGGGGGGCTTTCTACCCAACACTGCGAGTACATCAGTAACATATCCAAGTGCTTCAGTTACGCATTTGAATTTGTTTTGATAAAAAAATTACGTCATTTTACTTTGCTTTTAGGGCATTTTAAAACCTTTTAAGAGTCTTTGTTGATCATTTTTTGCGATGTTTTAGGTCATCAAAAAACCGCCATAGTTATATTTTCGATTCCTAGGGATACTATATAAATCCCAGACAGTGAATTGCATGTGAGCGATAAATTAAGATAGCTTTTGATTCAAAATGTTTTGGTCGAATGTTTCATATTTCGGATTATATAGAATGGCGCGGGCTAAACTCATCTTGTGCTGCAATAGGATTTTATTCGTTTTAATGATAATCCGAAAATATTTTTGCTTCGAACCTTCGTGCAAGTTAAAATTAATGTTTACTGAAAAAAATTGGGGGGGATGTCTCTCATTTGGATTATGGTCTGGATTATGAGATATTTGCAAGAATTTGTGGAATACAAAACATGGTTGCCAATTTTAATACGACATCAAAATTAACTCTGGTTTATTTTATGTTTCATATGATGTGTACTCTTAATATTGTCCTGCATATCCATTGTTTATGCAGTGATTGTATAATTATTCCCCTGAAACGCTCGATCAATTTGCGAAATTTTACGTAAGGGTTTATAAGGAAGTTACGGGAGAGGAAGGGTTTGTAAGGAAGTTAAGGAAGACATTGTCTGGAGGAGAATTCTGTAGGCTGGCTACTCCGATCGATAAATTTCCGTGGTTTCTCTGATCAACATTATGCTGAAATAGTACCTTCACAAACGTAACATGTACAGCACGCGATCTTTCCTTCCTCTTCCTCCTTTTCTCCTCATCTCTTAGTTACACACCCACACTTCCGTGCATTACAGTACCACTCATGTCGGAATACCAGTTAGGAACTTAGAGCTTGTCCCGTTTGGGGCGACACTCCACTACTGGACGATAAACTGTGATTCGGACACGTGGCTGAAAATGACTTACTTGTTCGAGGCGCCCTCCATCGGTAATGCTGGAATTCAATAGGGTGTTGGCCCACCCTCGGCCATGATGACAGCTTTCACTCTTGCATGCACACTTTCAATCAGGTGCTGGAAGGTTTCTTGGTGAATGACAGCCCATTCTTCACGGAGTTGCTGCAATGAGGAGAGGTATCGATATAGATCGGTGAGGGCTGGAACGAAGTCGGCGTTTCAAAACATCTCAAAGTTTCCGTTCGATAGGATTCCCGTCAGAACTCTGTGAAGGCCAGTCCATTACATGGATGTAATTGTCGTGTACCCACTCCGCCACAGACCGTTCAGTATGAATCGGTGCTCGATCGTGTTGAAAGATGCAATCGCCATCCCCGAATTGCTCTTCAGCACCGGGAAGCAACAAGGTGTTTAAAACATCAACGTATACCTGTGCCGGGATAGTGCTACAAAAAACAACAAGGGTGCAGCCCACTCCATGAAAAACACGAGCACACCATAACAGCATTTTGGGCGTGTCCTGATACTTTTGATCACACAGTGTAGGGGAATTGGGGAAATTCCCCGCATGCCAACGTGTAGTTGGGCGCCGCCACTCTCCATTAAGCGCGAGATCACCGCGACCTCCCGCAATTAGAATGCACTACAGTTCCGGAACCTATAAGCTTAGCAGTCAACGTGCCCGGAAGAACTAATAAATTAATCAAACCAAAACTATAAACGTGTAGGCAAAGGACTATCGTTTAATGAATTTTGTAATTTATGTACCATACAGCGACCTAACAGAAAACGTGAATTTGGTTAGATAGTTAACAACAATTTTACCCTGGTACAAAATATAGACTTCAGAAGAATATGCCAAAAATGTTTACATATGGGACTATAAAATGTTGGGAATACGAATAAAAAGCAGTTCTTTTTGAATGGATGGATATTTTGGAAACTTTCCAAATTGGCTCTATTATATAACGTTCTTTTTATCTAAGTGAAGATATAAATATCAGAAATTGGCTTCCAATTTCTTCGCCTATCTTTGTTTATCCTAAAAAGATATAAACGGGTTTATGTACTTCCCGTTTCTCTTTCTTCGTGACGTACAGTTGGGCTCAAAGCCAAGATTCTTTTAAAAGACGGCATAAAAGTGTTCCTTTCAAGTTACGCGGCTCTTCATGCAACTTTCATGTTTTTGACTTCTAATTACATGATATAAATAATCTTGTTTCTTCGTTGCGTACTTCTCTATGTATTCATAAGTAAGATGGTTTCTTGGCGACAAAACATAGGGGGAGAATATTGAAAATGCAGATTAAGTAATTTTAAATAACAGTACGTAGTGCAGTAGTTCTATTTTTTAAATTTTAAGTATTTATTTCCCTAACAATGGTGATTTTAACCTCTTTGAAGAGTATTAAAAGGATTCTCAGTATTCTTTAAAGCGGGGTTATACAAAATATATCCATCCGCCCCACAATGTTCACTTATATTTTACAATAAAATATATGTATTATTCGGCATCCCCTAGTGTTCTTTCGCCGATCCGGTGGCCGAGATCGCTAAGGCAGGAGTGCCGTAGCGATCTCATACCGAAAGATCCCGGGTTCGAGTCCCGCCTCGGGCATAGTTGTATTGTGTTCGTCCTTTCACCCCCTATCATCATCACCACCATCATCATCATCATCATCATCATCATATCAGGGAAGGCAACGGGAAACCACCCTGAATATCCCAAGAAAACCCGTTATGGGTCACCTAACTTCCGTATATGGAAGATAGGACCAAAGAAGTGTTTTTTCGTAGGTATGATCAATGAAATGATTATTCAAAACCATTAAATTGGTTCAATTTTGCTTCCTTGTTAAAATTACTATATGATTCTAATAAGCCGATTTAATTAACACTGATAAATCTTGTCTCGTCCTAACACAGCTTTAAAATATGAGAGTCGAACGCACGTAAACAAGCCAAATAAATGGACGATACTTCACTGAAATGTTGACAATCATGACAACCTTTCAGATAAGTGCGCCGAAGCATATATTTGTGAGCGGTTTTAAGTTGTTTGTAATTTATGAGCCAATAAATTTGGAAACGGGCGACAGAGGGGGTTTTCTGATAAATAGTTAGTTTCAGCAATGTGTTTAAAAAGTTTGGAAGTACAGGATCAATAAAACTGTTGTAAAGGAGAATAAATTTATAAAACCTGTAAATTACTTTAACCCGCTTAGCTGTAAATCATAATGCAATTTACTTCTAAAGAAATACAGATTGAGATATTATATCAAATGCACATTTTTACCACACTGTTCGTTGTAAATTAGAAAATCTCAGTCAATTTAATTTGTGTATCTAATATGAATTTAGCAACTATGACTAGATAGCAAACATACGTTACGTAGAGATTAAATTATGTATATTTTAATATGACGAATATGAATTTATTATTACTAAATTAATATTTATAATTGTCACCTTCCCGTCCTTGTTGGATACCTTGTTGCGTGGTACAAGGTGACGGGAAGGTGTCCTGTACACACAACACAAGGAGCGATAATCGCGCGTATGAAAACTTCAAAAAAAAGGTTGTATCGGTAGCTTTGTAGTTAGAGCAGCTGGGAATAGACCATAAGGCCCTGGTTCGAATCCCGGTCGGGGGAACCAATTCTTTGAACAAATTTAGTTATTAAATCCATTTTATTAAATTATTAAAAACTACGTATGTTAAGTATAGATTAAAAAACAATGCTTTTGTTTGCGTCATAAGTATATCTAATAAAAAGTGTTTAGAGTATATAAATTTTGGGATTAAGAGTGAAATCGTAAGACCTTGATAATTCAGGAGAACGAAGTCGGTCTTGGTGATGAAGATACGTCGTATACAGTCCGTTTTCCAATTTCATTTTTTATATGTTCGAATTCTTTCTCAGAAAATGTAACGCAATTTTCGGATTCATTGATTGTGTAAGAATAGCCTCCAGACAATTTACATGCATGTAAAGCAAGAACTGATCATTTATTACCCATCGAAATTTCATATTTAGTTGAAGGTCACGGCAGTGACTTTTTGAGAAAAAGAATTATGAACTCACGGTTACCAAAAAAGTAGAAACTCCATTTTTCGGAATATTGACGGAATACTTTTTAAACGCTTACAAGGGGTGAAATAAAATGTAAATAAACAAAAATGTACAAAACGTAGTGTCAATGTGTTTCACAATGTTCATATTACATCGTTCAAATCATTTTACTTCACATTACAAATCTATTTGCAGAATCTATTATAAATATATATACTCGTATATTTGTTTCTTCTCTAATTTTATTCACCGTGATCAATTCAAAGTTCATTCTCAAAATCAGTTCGTGAAAGGAAATCATTCCCAGGTTGTAGGACAGAATTATTTATTTTTCTTTGATTAGTTTGTGTTATCCATGTTATCTATTTTATTATTATTTATTACAGACTCTGGATAATTGTATTTCCGGATAACCCTTCGTAATGGAGTTTGCAATGCATTTTCGACAAATTCTCTCTAGCGACTGGCGAAAACAATATTGCAAATCAAGTCTGTGTAAATATTTTGTATTGTATAGTATCAAATTAAATTTCAAAAATACAAACCACCCTGTCTAATCTTCCTCTCGAAATACTCCGCGGTATATAATTTATCTGTGACGAGTTTATTCAGCATAACGCATAAAATGAGTTTCTCACATCATCCTATCTCGCCGTATGCGTCATGTGACCTCGCCCATTAACGCAGCCTCACTGGACGGCACAACGCAGACTGCTGTCTTTCTTATCGCCCCTTTGCATATCCGCTTTTGTTCCGTCTGCCCTTCTCTGCAGCTCGGCAGCCCTAGCTTTTCTTCCGTAACCCTGGCGATGCGAAGTTTCTCCGCCCTTTACCACTTTCCTACCGACTCGCAGCCCCCGTTTTCTCCGCCCCCATCCACGCCGCCACCGCCACCCCCTCCGCCTCCGCCGCCACCGCCACCGCCACCGCCACCGCCACCGCCACCGCCACCGCCACCGCCACCGCCGCCTCCTACATAAAAACACGTCTGTCGTTCCTCGCATAACGAAGAGACCCATATACATATTCAGATGCAGTACATCGCAAATTCCCTCCCGCACTCCAAAATGAAACACGCCCCTTCTGCTGGCGTCGCTATGATAAAATATGCATTTGCGTTGCAGGCGCTAACAAGACCGTGTGGGGTGGATTCCTCTGCCTCCCTCATTCAAAGCCGCGCTGCTATTCTCGCCAAAGTCTATACCGAGAAATATCGACACTCTTTAAAAGTCGGGTTCCAATGCCATTCTAGGGCCCGGAGAACATCCATTGTGAGTCAACGGAGGACGCTGTAATAAATTGCAATATGAAATAAGAACATTTCATATATTTGAGAACTAATTTTACAATAATTTAGCCAGACTTTTTTTCTTCGTTTTTTTTACAGCTTTCAAGTGTGGCCGATTTCGGCTATCCGCGTCGCGAGACCACTATGTCCCTCATGGACGACCGATATTAACCGTTTCACTAGACACACATGCGGCTTCTCGGTCTGTGGTCATCAGACTCTCAAAACCTCCCGCGATAACATACATACAGAAAGACAAGAACAAGCAACCATGCCCACGGTGCGACTCGAACCTGCGTCCCGTCTGACAGAGTGCCTCAGTCGGCACATGTTCTTGTCACTTCGACCATCCAGGTAGGCATCAATTTATGCATGCATTACACTAATTTACTGCAAATTTGTGGTAAAATATTTTCCGTTGCTGAGATATGAAAAGGTCGTATATAGTGTTCACTTTTTGTACTACGGTTGTTTCTCCGGTAACACGCGTTGTTTTTTTTTGTTTTTTTAAGCACTAGTTCAAAATTCACAGTTGCTTTGACTGAAAAATTCTTATCTATATCCAGGGGTACTAAAATAAGATTGTAACGTATATAGAGGCGGGAGTAGAATTAATTTACGTAAAAAAATCTCTGCACTTTTCACAAAGCAATTACGTATGGCGGCTATTTCGAAGTGTTTTGTAAATATACGATAAGCGTTAAAGCGTTTAAAGACTTAGGTTTGGTAAAGGCTTTCGGAATTGAAGACCTAAGTGACGAAACATTAATTCTTTACCCAACTAACGATACATAAACAAACTAGCACTACTTTCCTACTCATATTTTCACGCAAAGTTACACGAAAGTAACTCATTTTTTCGAAAAATGTTAATATATGCGACATTATTTCAAAATCTATATTTCAGGAACAGATTTCATTATTGCAATTGCAATTTTGCAATGTTCGCCCTTTACACTATCCCAACAATAATTTGTATAAAAGCGATGTAGCCATTTTTTAAGAATTTTGACAAAATGACAGTGGCATGTAAACTACTCCCCTAAATTAATATATCGGTTTCAAATTCAAGGGGTCGTGACATTAGTCAGATCGATTGGGGAATATCAATTTGGGAGAAATCATTCAGAACGATTTATCAACTAGAATTGTTCAAAAATGGACAACAGACAGACGTTTTGCCGTCATTCACTTTTTCGGCGTGAAGGACCCCAAAATTTAGATTCTGGCAATATCAAGTGTTAGAGGATCCTCCCCTCCTAAATTTAGCAATTGGTTTTATCCGCTTTTTCGTTATTAGTGCTCTGTAATAAGGGTTTTTCTACCGAAAATTCGCAGTTTTTCGCGCAGAAATACACCAATTTGTCTCTACTACATAGGAGAAAGGTGCCAATCAAATTTGCTGGCATCCAACGTTGAGTACCGATTGGTATTCAACTGTTTAAGTCATTTGTGATTTATTGTAGTTGTTTGTTTCTTCACCCGGCTCGTTAAGCGGCGCTTACACGTATGCTATTTTGCCAACTAACCAGAAGCAATATCGGGTCTAACAATGTGCGTATGAATTGTAAAGCAATTAATATTTGATGTGATGATTTCTCATTTCGTCAATTTCTGTTTTTTTCTTAAAAAAATTGCACTGCCTTTGCAGTAATTCCCTAGTACATAGTTACAATCAGCAACTACAACGCTCTTTTATTTCGCTTTGAATAACACATGAATGTGCCACATTAAACCTATTACATAATTCGATACATGATTATGAACAAATCCTCCCTATAATGTGCGAATGAATACTTACACCAACATCACTAACAATAACATACGACGATTTAAAATATTTTTGTCGACGTCTTTGGTCCAAATATCCGCGTTCATGTCGTAATATCTGTGATGTTTTAGAACTATTTCTCCAGTTTCAATGGCCTGTTTCACGAAATTAGATTTGCTCATAATATGTTTATTTCTGGCAGTTGTATTGAAATCTCTAATTCAGTATATATTTGATTTATTGTCTATAAAAACGTGTATTGGTCGACGACGTACACTGTGAATAATGTGAAAATTTATCTTTCTTACATTTTCAATTGCTCAATGACTTTCCTAGCATCATCGAATATCTCGCAAACGGCTTTAGTAACGCAACAAGTGGCGTCAGAGCATACGTTCAGAACACCTTGCTCTTTGCTTATTTTCAATTTAACATGTTTCGTTCTTTTCGAGTACTGTAATGCTCTTTTAATGCTTTTCAAATTAATAGTTCTCGGATCTCTTGCATATTGCGATAGTTTCCTGTAAGTGTAGACCAAGTGGCAGTCACGAGGAATCCCAGACAACCCATCAGTTTTTGGTATAATATCACGTTGACTATATTTAAGATCCATTTTTACTCCCATTCTTCGAAGCATTCATTCATTTTAAATCGTTCTGCTAAATCTATATTTTTAATTACGTACTAAGAAGTCTGGAAAACTTGTAACTTTATTTAAATAATTTATATATTGGTTTTACGAACTTGTAATCTGTTGAGTGCTAATTTGTTTTGTTTGGTAAAAGTATATTCAAATAAAACATTACAAAAAATAGATACTGGCAGAAGACCATAATCTTTGTTACAAAAACGTCTGACAAAGCCACCTCTAACCGTTGTCCACAAGACGACTAGAGTGAAATTTTGTGAACAGCATATGTGTTGGACTACAGAATGAAATGAAGTAATTTTCAGCGCCTCCAAAAAATGTAAACATTCCTAGTGGTTTCAATGCTACGAGCATGATTTCCGTAATGAATATCAAGTCCGAAAGGGTAGAAATTTTGTGGGCGGAAGTGTCATGAGCAGGACAGCATTCTGTGCTGAAGGTAAATGAAATATTGCGTGGCTGAACACACGAATGATCTCTTAGAAATATTTATAGATTGTCGGTTGTGAACTTATTAGAATGTGTACAGACAATCGTGATGATATGATAGTTCAAAACGACAATACCGTCATTTACGTATCTTAAAAGACAAGACAGTTGTTCCACGAGAAAGGGGTCACAGTTTTCGGGCGGCTAGAAGTCTTGACTTAAACTCTACAGAAAATCTATGGAGAATTCTAGCAGGGCGCGTGTATGACAGTGGACAATGACATGGAAATTCAAGAATGCCCAAGTTGAAACGTGCGATTCGTTTTTTCGTTCGATTCGAATATTAGACATCAGGAAAAAGTGACTTCTTGGCTGTCCAGGTGACGTGGCGTCGTTGCCTGAGAGACCAACGTTTCACCTGTCAAGTCACAAGGTTTCTCAGGGCAGATCATCACTGTGTCACTGCCCTGAGCAAGCCTACGACATGACAGGCTAAACGTTGGCCTCTCAGCCAACGACGCCGCGTCACCTGGACAGCCAAAAAATCATGAAATCTAACCGCGGATGCTTACGTGTATATCATTAGGGAAAAGTTTCTTTACAAATTTTATAATTACTAATCAAAAATCACAGGTGCCATTATACAGATTTTCTCATTTGAGGAGCAAACATTCTAAGGCTACATGACTATTTGCAAAAAGTGAGTTCTTTTGTTCTTTTTACGTAGAATTTGATTTCTAAAAAATGTGAAAAGTGTTGCAATACATTAAGTATTACTCTATTCGTTCAGTTCGTTTGTGTTGAAAAGTGTAAAATTTATGCAATATCTTTCATTCTTACCTGAAACGAGTGATGAGGACGTGTAATGTTTTGACTGTTTGCTCCTCATTTGCAGTTGAATTTACTATGTTTTATTTCACAAAAAATATCATATTTTTGTATTCCTACTTTTCTTTTACAAACAGTATTGTGCATTACAAAATGTACAAATTAAAAAATAACAAAAAGAAGATTTTCTCAAAAAGGGCTCCAAATTTTCTTCGTTAAGCTTTTTGTAGGGATAGTGCTAAATGAAATGACATAAAATTCAGTTGGCTCCATTATTTCTTTTTTCAAACATTACAAAAATGTATTTTTTTACTTGTCTCCCACGTCGTTAATATTTTCATTAGATACAAGTTATTCGCATTATTATATTTATGAGTACATGTGCTTTAAATAATGCCATATAAAGTTTTTCAAAAACTAATCCGTTTTCTGTAAAAACTAGCTCACAATCCCGCATTTTCAAAAATGCTCAAACGCCATTTTCTCGAAAACGGCTCCATGTTTCTTCTTCTAACTCTTCATATGGATAGTGTTAATTGCACTCTAATATGACGTAAATTTCATTTCAGGGTATTTTTTAATTTTTTAAAAAATTTCACAAATGTAATTTTTGAAAGCTTTCATACCGTTAATATGCACATTTCCAGCAATTGGAAAACACTATTGTATTTATGACTTAAAGTGCTTTAAACGACTTTTAATGAAGTTTTTCTATATCTCAAAAATTTTCTGTGAAAAAGAACTTCAAATGTCGAATTTACAGCTGATGTTAAACGCCATTTTCTTAAAAATGCCTCCAAATTTTTCCAAGAAAATTGCCACTTAGAACTAAGTTTTCCTGTTCTTTAATGTTCTTAAATATTTCCGTTCTACTATTAGGAAACAGAAAAATTGAGAAAATGTAAAAAAATGTATTTAGACGGCGATAGATGCCAGCTAGCAATAGGATTGGGTAAGAACGTAAAGCCGGTCCACACCAAGGAAATTATATAACTTTACTAACGAGAAAGTCTGTGTCATTTCATGGCACCGCTAGTTTAATTTTAGACAGAATATATTGCAATTCATCGTTTGCATGGGGTCATACATATTTTCATAAAGAACATTATATTTGAATAAAAATGGGACGGGTTTTATTTTCCATTTTACAATTTTGTTTGACTTAGTGAAATGTTTGTTTCTTCAAAAAACTCAATCACAGTATTTTTTTTAAATTGATATCATGTGAAATTGAAAACAGAGAAACGAACTCCACTTGCTACTCCATACATTGTACCAGCTGGGAAAAACAATAAAATTCCTTAGAAGTTTTAACGCTCTCGTGAAAATGCATTTTTTTTTGCACTCGAAACTCCGGCAAAATATTTTTATTGCGGAGAGATGAAAATTAGAGAAAAACACGTTCTCAATACTTTCAAAAGTCGAACTTTGGAGATACTGCTCTTTCTCATGCTAAGTAGAAAAGTTCAGAAACTTATTGTGTCCAATTTTCGAAGGAATATACTTTGCTCATTTTAAGACATTTCAAAATCTTTAATATTACTACGTAATAGGTAACAGGTACAACCCAATATGTGCTAGATTTTGAAATTGATCACTTCCTCACATTCCAACGAATAGGTTACTTACGAAAGAAAGTTTATTTTTACTTTCCCATATATATCACGTACGTTGTATAGAATTGTACTAAAATGCTAAGTAGAAAAGTTCAGAAACTTATTGTGTCCAATTTTTGAAGGAATATACTTCGTTCAATTTAGACATTTCATAATAGTTAATATTACAACGTAATAGATAACAGGTACAACACAATATGTGCTAGATTTTTAAATAGATCTCTTCCTCACATTCAAAAGAATAGGTTACTTACGAAAGAAAGTTTATTTTTTAATTTCTCATATATCACGTACGTTGGATAGAATTATACTAAAATGCTTCAGCGGAAAACTTTTATCTCTCAACAAGAAAACTGTATTGTGGGCCTCTGATAGCGACAGAATTGATAAATATTGCTTCTATATGCAGTGAATAACTGTCTAATAAATTGTGTAGTCTGATCCAACAGTTTGTTAGTCAGTGATACAGAACAATTCGTATACGTCAAAACGTCTGTCCCCGTTCGCCTGTGAAGAACGCTAGCAGCTAAGTCGTAGGCAGGATTTTCATCAAAATTTATGTTTTTCGTTTGAATTTGGTGATGAGAATGTGTCAAAAATGTTTTTCATAGTAGTATAAATTATTTTCTTATTTTTTCCAACCAGATAAAATATTGTTAAGCTGACGAAAAAATATTACAATTAAAAAAAACGTTTTTGCTATAGAGGGGTGGTGGTAGCGGCGGTGGAGACGGTAGAAAGATGGCTAAAAACCTTTTAAAAATCTTATTTTTATGTTAGAATAGATATGGTTTATTTGTAAATAGTTGCATTTTGTATACTCCCCTGGAAGGGTGTTATTGAGACGTGTTGATGGGATCGATCATGTTAAGTTGTATGTGAAAGTTCAAATGCTCATATTTGTGTTTTCAACAGAATGAATTTTATATGGTACACCATAGAACGAAACTGATGTTCTGCTTATTCTGGGCCCAAACGAATGGAGGTGGCAGCGGCTTAATTGGGGGATGAACTAATGAACAAAATTGCTAAAAGAAACAATACGGTGGGCGCCATTAGAATAAGTGGGTGCCAGTGGCAAGCTGCAGAGAGGACGGGGCTGGTTGACTCCGCCTCGCGAGCGCTGGGCCACTGCTGTAGCAATTACGGCCGCCCTAGAAATTGGGACAAGACGCCATATGGTGCGGCCGTTGTTGCCTGTTCGCCGGGATCGGCGCGGCAGTGAATGGGCGCCGAGGAATAAATGCTGCGATTTAAAGAGATGGCTCGGAATGGGGTGCGCAACATTGCTCTGGCCTCCTCCTCGGTTCGCACGTTGAGCAAAGTACTCTAATGTTTGCGTGTGTTGGTGCCGGAACAATCAAATCGAACGGGGTTAACTCAAATGGGATCGCAAGAAATGCACAGTATTCTACTTATTGAGAACATGCGTGTGAACGAAATCCGATGGATTTTAAACGAAAACATTGCTTTAATTGTTGTTTAAAAGTACGCCTACTGACCACTGGGATGTGCTGGTGTGAAGGAGTCCGTTTGTTTTTATAATTTTAAGAAATATATTTAATTTCGTTACCTTGTTTGTTTAATTGTAATGGTTTCCTGACCTTACTAAAACAGACACGAATATATTTTCTAACAATTTCTTTCTTTTTTTGTACATTTAGATCCTAAGTGGGGGGTCATTCTTAATCTGTGTTCAGACTTGTTGAAAACAATAAGCATTCTGTTAATAAAAGTATTCTTAATATATTCTTAATAATATTAAGAAGAAATTATCAATGCTTTGGCCAGATGTTCGCCGTTATGTTAGGAAAAAGCTAAATAAACAACTTACAATTTTCACGGTTGCCAGCCGCACGTTTATTCGCGACAATACAAAATCCTGTACTTAAATCCTTTCATTAATATTGAAAGGTAGAAAACTTAATACAAACAAACAAACTTCATCGACTAGTCTCACCCAATGGACCGAAGCTGAGCTAACATAACAAACTCCTTGACATTGGGGAACTTCGCAAAGAAGTGACACAGATAAGGTTACTTCTTTTGGACGCTAAAAAATCTGCCCCTTCTAAGTTGTCCAGAATAGAATCTACAAGATTTCTAAGAATCAATGTACAATTTATTCAAATAGGGCAAACTCTTTCACATTAGCATTACATACAAAATGCAAGGACGTTAGACAAGATTCTTCGTACGTAAATTTAGAATTCAATACAAATATTCATACAAAAATACAGTGACACAGAATTCCTTCAATGTGTAGCGCGTTGCGATCAGTCGAAAATCCACTTTAGGACACTAAAACCAATCATGAGAACAAACTTCACATGACAGAAGGTCATATTAGTGACAGAAATCCCTTTAAACCCAATAAACAATTATATGCTATACAGTATGTGCCGTATCTTGAGCGTCGCAAATGTTCTTATTTAATAAAAAACAATTTTACAAATACAAAAGTTTTTATTTAGTTCACCTTTATTCTTAGAAAATAGTTCCCAAAAATACAAGAAAAACAATCCAATCTTGCTCATGGGATACATCTTTTGAAATACTCAAATTGCTGGACTAATGACTAGTAGTAGCTGGACTAGTAAGTGAAACAACACCCGTAATAGAAACCTTTCGAATCGATGGAGGAATTATTAGAAAACGAATTGCAAAAATTAGGGGAAATAAATCAGTAGGTCCTGATGGAATACCAGGAGAAATACTAAAACTGGGAGGGGAAGCCATGATTCCGTACCTTGCGCGCCTAATTGAGGTTACTGTAAATAATAACATGATTCCTCAAAATTGGAAAGAGGCAGTCGTAGTACCGATTCACAAGGGAGGAGACAGAAGGATTGTTAACAATTACAGGCCTATAAGTTTGACATCAGTCGTATGCAAACAGATGGAACACATAATCGCGGAGTATATTAGACGAGTTTGGAATAAAACTGATTGGCTATTTAAAAATCAACACGGTTTTCGTCCTGGGTATTCGTGCGACAGCCAGACAATTGCTTTTTGTCAGGACATAGCAGATTCATTAGACGAAGGGAGTAGGGTCGACCCAATAATATTAGATTTTTGTAAGGCATTTGATCTTGTTCCACATGGCCTTTTAATTGCCAAATTGTCAGAAACGGGAATAGATCATCGAATAATCCTGTGGATAAAAGAATTTCTTACGGGGCGTACTCAAACAGTCAGAATAGGAGACAAATATTCATCGAAAGCCGATGTAACCTCGGGGGTCCCCCAGGGGAGTGTGTTAGGGCCTTTGCTACTCTTAGCGTTCATTAATGACATTGCAACTGGATTAAAATCAAAAGTTAGACTATTCGCCGACGATTGCATAATATATAGGAGTATTGGCTCGTCTGGGGACGAAAATGTTTTACAGAGCGATCTTAACTGTTTATGGAACTGGGCGTGCAGAAATAAGATGGAATTAAATCCGGAAAAGAGTAAATTCATTTGCTTTACCAAGTCTCGCTCGAACGTACGCTCCAGTTATGAATTAGGAACTAACGTTATACCACGTGTAAAAAACTGTACGTATTTGGGTTTGGTCCTGCGAAGCGACTTAGGTTGGTCGGATCGTATTAACAATACGGTTAAAAAATCCTGGAGAGCGCTGCACTTTGTAATGCGTATTCTAAAAAATAGTAGTCCAAATGCCCGATCCCTAGCATATACTACACTTGTTCGTCCAATTTTAGAATACGGAGCGGCATGCTGGGACCCGTACAGAAAAGGGCAAATCGAAGCGTTAGATAAAATTCAAAAACGGGCCTCAAAGTTTGTAAATCACGGGTGCGTTGGTGACGAACGAGAAGAATGGGAGTCCTTACCTAAGAGAAGGGAACGGGCGCGTTTATGCGTATAAGACATACAGAGGGGACACAGAATGGGCAGATATCGGTAAAATAATACAGAAAGCAGATTATAAAAGCAGAGGAGACCATCCTTGGAAAATACGATGTAGAAAGCAAACAACTGATGTAGGCAAGTTCTCCTTTGTGAATCGCACTATAGTAGATTGGAATAAACTACCTGCAGAAGCACTGGAGGCTCTTCCTTCTAATGTAGCCAAATTTAAAAATATGCTTCATTCCATCTAGATCATCTCGAATAATACTGACTGAGACATTTATCTTTATTATTATTATTATTATTATTATTATTATTATTATTATTATTATTATTATTATTATTACTACTACTACTATTATTACTATTATTATTACTATTATTCTTATTACTATTATTACTATTACTATTATTACTATTATTATTAGTAATATTATTATTGCTTTTATTATTATTAATATTACTATTTCTTTTATTATTATTGTCATAATTATTATCGTCATGGCCCTTATACAGTGAAGTGATGTGAAGTGTAGTGTAGTGGGGGGGAAGGGAGTGTAGTGTAGTGAAAGGGAGTGCAGTGCAGTGCAGTGCAGTGTAGTGTAGTGTAGTGAAGTGTTATGTAAACTAGAAGTGAATTTAGAGTTAGCTAGAAATAAATTGGAACTATTATATCGACCCCCTAATTCTAATAGTAAACCCAATTGTAAATGTTGAAAATGTTTAGTAATTCTAATTTTAATTGTTATCATGTTTGCCACCGAGCATTAGCTCAAAGCGAACTTTAATAAATCTATCTATCTATCTAGAATGGAGTAGACCCCATTTTCGTTAAAACGTTTCTATTTTCGGAAATTGCCCAAGTTTAATATGCCTTGTCCCATTTTCTACTAGATACTTGAAATTTGTTATTAAAAATAAGATTTATGAATGAAGCCATGTGCAATTTTGGACAAAAAATCTCGTTTTGTATGTTGATTTCGAAAAAGTTCATTTTGCTTGCTTCTATATGTAAGAAATAACTTTCTCTAATACGTAACATTGTCAGAATCCACGTTTTGTGTAATATTATTATCAAACATTAAAATTTGCCAAGTTTTGTTACTAGTACCTATGCATATAATCTAATAGGAACCTGGCATTAACATAGCACTCTCATGATCGTAGTTCAAAAAAAGGCAACTTATGATGTGTGACTCCTAGTAAACAAAGTTGCACAATAGGACGGGAAAGTGCGCTGCGAGTCGGTCTGCACCGCTGACACCGTTTGAATGGATTTTCAGCACTGGTTTATTTGGCAACTTCGATTGACGTATGGAAACGTGCTGACACGTTGCATCACGAACAAAATTCTGACGACCAGCTATTCGCTCCGACAGGGCTTGTCGTGCAGCTGCGATCTGCAAACCCTCTGCAAATGCAGAGGGGCACGTCTGTGTTGCTTTATACGTGTGCAGAGTTGCCATATCTGAATCCTGTATCAATGTAAAACACAGCAATCGTATAGGATTGGCAAATATGTGTGATGCATCCTAGAGAGGTTGCCAAAATGCTCGTCCATTAAATGAACGTTGCTGCATATACGTATCCCTCTCCTAGGTTAAGAGGATTATATGAGCATTGAAATTATACACAGAATTATATGCGGAGTATAATATACGTTTTCGAGTAATTACAGTTCTTGGTTGGATTAATTGCTGCAAAATCATAGATATATTTTATAGGTTATTACAATGGGATTGAGACTGAAAATCATCTAATAAATATATACTTCGTTTGTGGATGAGAATTATCAACCTGATTTCATTATATAACTAACAAATAACACTCTCGGAATTTTACATCAGTTTCATAGCTTATACTGAAGAGAATACACAGATATTTCTTTCTTTGTTTCTCAACGGGCAGAGAACTGACATGGTTTTGCCCTAATCCAAATTGCAATATATGAAACTTATTGAGGTTGACAGAAAATTATTAAGTAGTTTTACGGAGCAAAGACGGGCAAGATCTGCAAACATCAAAATAATTACGAATGTGTGTTATTTTAGCGACTTTTCACCTCGTTTTCAGACGAAGCGGGAACCTCTACAAAATAATATATCTCACGTGGTTTAATTCAAATTTTATTCCACATCGCGTCATTTGGCAGCTCTTTGTTTTTTTCTGGCGCACCGGGTTAGGTTCCCACAGTTATTTGCACCACGCAACATACTGCAAAAGTAGGAAAATTGACGACCCATGTGGTCTCGTAGCCCACAATCCATAACGAGATGTATCGCATGCCAACACTGCCGCTTACACCGTTCGATAAACAAAATGCCAGAGGGCTGTGCGGATTTGTAATGAATGTGCTCCACCGCGCGGTGAAGTCGGAATATACATTTCTACGAATAACACTGCGGTGTTCCCAGAAGAACGACAGGTAGTGTCAGTCTTTTTGCATGATTTTTCCCTCAAAATTGCATAAACCAACACGACTCAGTCAAAAAATGTTTTTGCATTTAGTAATTTAGTATGTAGAAGCAACACGGGCTATCATTTCAACTTTGTAGCAATGGTAGCCCCTGGTCGTTTCCCCGGTCGTTGTGGACATCTGCTGCGTTGTAGACCCGGCGGTGCTTGCGCTCAGATCAATTAATTCATTGTTACCTTCTCGTTACTACTTATGCAATGCTACTTATGCGGAGTCAATGAACAGAAAAACAATGGTGCGAAAGTGTCACGGTGCTAGCATATCAGAAGAGCGAAGTATTGCGGTTTTTCTGATTTTTCCTCTGTGCCGTAAAAACGTAAGCAATATAAAACATTATCTTTGGCATAACAATGGAGATGTGTGAAAATATTTGTTTTAATGCTTTAATATTATAAGTTTATTCATTGTTTTTGGATTTCTAAAAAAGGTGCTCATTTTGTGCTGACGTAAATCTGGGCAATATAGAACGTTACTTTACCGAAAGTTGTGGTTCGAGTTGTCCTTACGAGTTACTCTAACAGTGCCTCCCAACAATTAAAACAAGACCCAGTGTAACCATTGCAGTCCGGAGATTCGCCGAGTTAAATGTACACTAAGGAAAATCACCATTTTTAAAACCATTTCGCCATTTTAAAAATCATTTCGTTGTTCAGAGCACAACAATGTTAATCTATATTTATTGTTAAATTTACTATATAGCTTTTATTATTATTATTGTTATTGTTATTATTATTATTATTATTATTATTATTATTATTATTATTATTTTGTTTCGCGAATCTCCATCATGGGGCCACATGATACGTGCATCCCAGCGGGACTCACTCAATTATCGGGGTAGGTGCACGTTACTATTTCTATGGCAATGTAATGCGGATTCCATTTTCATAACCCAGGGTTGTTAGCTCTGCGGGATGGGAAGAAATTATGATGATGATGACGATGGTGATCATGAAATACACACAAACATACAGAGACATACACACATAACAACCATGCCTGGGGCGTAACTGAAACCCGCTATCTTCGGCACATTGGCTTAGCGACATCCGCCATTGGATCGGCATTCTTCTTCTTCTTCTTCTTCTTCTTCTTCTTCTTCTACTTGTTCTACTTCTTCTTCTTCTTCTTCTACTTCTTCTACTTCTTCTTCTACTTCTTCTTCTACTTCTTCTTCTTCTACTTCTTCTTCTTCTACTTCTACTTCTTCTACTTCTTCTTCTACTTCTTCTTCTACTTCTTCTTCTACTTCTTCTTCTACTTCTTCTTCTACTTCTTCTTCTACTTCTTCTTCTTCTACTTCTTCTTCTACTTCTTCTTCTACTACTTCTTCTTCTACTTCTTCTACTTCTTCTTCTTCTACTTCTTCTTCTTCTTCTTCTTCTTCTTATTATTATTATTATTATTATTATTATTATTATTATCATTATCATTATTATTATCTCCCTTTCTCCCGGCGGAGATATTGAATTCCGAAAGTTCACTAAAATCCACACCAGGTTGCACCTACTTCCTTAGCTGTAGATTCGAAAATCTGACTGGTTCTACAATACCTTGCGCAAAATGTGCGCCGTACTGTGCAGCACAATATCCTGAATTTCGTAGTGCTTGCTGCAGCCTGGGATCTTTGTCAAGTGCTTCGTAAAATCTTTATGAATGCACACCAGGGCACCTATTAGTACTGGCACTATCGCTGTTCTAACATTTCACATCCAACTAACCTAGATTGCAAGATCTTTATATTTTAGACATTTCTCAACAGACTTTGCTGTTACATTTCCATCACATGTGACAGATACATCAATGAGGATACATGTTTTTCTGGTGTACTTCGTACCACCATATCTGGTTTGTTAGCCCTTATAGTACGATATGTGAGAATCTGTTGATCATACAAGATGGTATTATGCCCAGTAATTACTGGTTTGGGTGTGTGGTTGTATCATCTACTGCTTATCTCTGGAACATTCATAGTTTTACTTATATACCAGTGAAGATATGAGCTCACTTTGTGTCTTTTGAGATATTCATGTTAAGCTAGAGTTGAGCATCTTAAAACAATATGATCAATCGTTTTAGACTGCTCTCCACAGTTGGTTTACGTCTTCCTACTTTGTCTTCAAGACGACTTTCTCATACTGGCGTTTTCGTAGTGCCTGATCTTGTGCTGCTATTAGGAATTTTATCTCCCTTAAGCCATGAATGTGTTAGGTCATTATTCAAGTTCACATTATTGAGACGAGCTAAATATTGTCCATGCAGAGGTTTTTTTTCTTCAAGCCTATTCAATAGTTTTGGGGATTCGGTTCTGGTATCGAATTTTGGCAGTGTGTCCGTGTCTGCTAGGTAAACCGCTTGCAGGTTTTTTAATGCTATTTTTGCAAGTTTTACAATACCCTTGACTTTGTTCTTTTCTTCAGTCGAGATAATTTGCTTCATCAAAGGATAGTCTGCTGGGTACATACTTGCTATTCAAACTATTGAGTTTCGGTGTGACTCCACTTGTCTTAGCCCGCGGCCACCTTTGTTGCGTGCCACATACAGTCTGTCAATATCAGCTTTCGGGTGCAAAGCTCCATACATTGTAAGAAGTTTCTATTTTTTATCGGTCCATACTCACGGTGTCCTGTTACGTCCAATCGATGAGACCAAAACTGTATTCATGTGCAGGAACTGTCAGCGAACCTATTGCTAAGATTCTATTCTTAGCGTTAAGTTCTGTTTCAAGGACCATTCTTTCTCACCTACATTCCTTTGATATTGGTTCCTTCACGACATTGTGTGAAATGTTACCTCTTTTCTATACGCCAAGAGACTTGTACGTTCTTCCAGGTTCAATATCGTTTATTATATTTCTATTGTTCAATTGAATATTTTTTGACTTAGCAAGCTTACCCCTAATTATATTTGCTTTCACACATTTGTCAAGACCAAACTGCATGCAGATATTACTACTAGTACTTACTAGCTTTTTACGATAGTTAACATTTTAAAAAAGTTTTTTTTTATTCTTGACAAACAGTTTTAGGTCGTCCAAGAGCTTTTTTCCCTTCGATTGATGGAAACATATTTTACTTGTGTATGAAAGTAATATTTAAACAATCTTGTTATTAAAATGAACTAATATATTTATTTTTTGAAGCGAATGTTTTGGATTTGTCATCAAAACTCTTTGTACAACGACTTGTTTATTCCTCAGAGATGACATGTAATGTTTAATTAATTTAATTATTGCGGTGTCTATTTCAAAATTAATAATTTATTTTCTCTTCAAAAATCAGGAATGTAAACATACGAATGTTTGTCAATAAAATAAAGTACGTTACGAAATAAACAGTAGAGTAAATTGTTTAATAACGAAATGTACATACGGCACATATACTAATTGAGTAATAAATCAATGACAACAATAAATGGAAATTGCTACTCACTCAACACAGTAGAAAACTTCAATTTCATGACAGTGACACACACAGAACGGTTACAGCTTGTTTCGCAAATGCAGATGTATAAATGTAATCAGAACCATGTGTGTATTTTGCGACATCTCTCCCTATCTCAACGTTATACCGCTCGCACACTCGGCTTTCGAGAGGCCAAAAATCGTAAGCCTTTGGGGATTACAGTTAATTGGGGAATTAAACATTGATTGTGGGAATTAAAAATTGACTACATGCTAACAAATATGAAGTAACCTTTTACAAGAAGTCGTATGTTCTTACAAACTGTTAGGATGTCTAAAAATTGATGGCGAAGATCCTAGGATGAGAAAACCATGGATACCGACCATAGCCATTTTTTGTAATATTAACGTATACGAGCGTGATACCTCCGAGGCAGTATTAACTTGGTTCCTCAAAATTGCTTTAATAAGTATCTATTAAATTTAATCAAACGTTCTAAGAAAATCAAAGAAAAAAAAAACTTTGTTCACAGTTTTCAACATTCCAACCTTGTTGTAAATAAAAATTACTTTTTTATTACACCCTGCGTGACACGGATTCTCTGGCTTGTTTCCCGTGTGTTAAAGGCCAATTATTTTCATTGTCAGTTATAGTAAGCGAAACATTACCGGTGCATTAAAATATAGTGAAATCAATACGTCCGCCACGTTTGCGCGCTTGTTAATATCTTACTATATTGATATTAGAAATAAAATGTGTTTGCAATTCTGTACCACACATTTCGTAGGCCCTACTCGACCCAAACAAATGCATTGTTCCTACACTTTCGCCTTTTTGTTTCTACGAGTAGTGTTGATATGTTTCTTGATCAAAAACACTCTGCGCTACTCTAAAAAACACAATGTGTTTGCATTTCTCTACAAAAGCAATAATTGTGCTTAGGAGGTACAAACAAGTTCAGTCTTTTTCCGATTCTCTAAGTTGTGTTTCTCTTCAACCGTGCATTACGTTGTGCCAATTTGGTCCGTTTGTGCGCATATACTGTGCTATGTGGCCACGCAGTAGTTTTGCGAACACGAAAATGGGATTTCGTTTTGGGATTTCGTTTGCCAAGCGTGAAAGTTTTCTGTCGCGATTCAATTTTGGAATCGGTTATGTTCGTGTTCTTTTTTCAGAGGGATCAAATTACATCCCTAAGATTTCCACAAGAGGGACAATTCCTACAAAATTGTTTCCACAGTGTAACGGAAATGTTATTGTAAATTGCTAGTACTGCCTTCACTAACACTTTGTTAAATAATATTCATCAATACATTTAAATTTACAAACATTACACAAATGTAAACTTGACATTTCTTGTAGTCATGAAGAAACGTTGCAAGGCGGAAACAAAATATTTATATTTCTACTGAGGCAACTGGAAAATAAACATTAACATATGTATACAACCGGTTTCAAAAAATAACTAGTGGAGCTTCAACAGCATACACTTTTTGGTATTATTTATTCAAATCTTAGCGTCCAAGCTCAGTCGGCAGTTACACCAACACATATATTGTGACGCGTCAAGTTCACCGCCATCACGTCGTAGCCATTACTCGCTTTTGCAGTCAGTGGCGAGCGTGAATCTGTTTTCAGGGCGGATTTTTTTATCGTCTCTCCCCACACACGCACACACTGATGTAATATTTGAGAAAGTGAGTATAGGATAATAGATAAAACACATTTTGATTGGTAGTTTTGAGAGAGGGCGAGAGAGAGAGAGGGCGAGAGAGAGAGAGGGCGAGAGAGAGAGGGCGAGAGAGAGAGAGGGCGAGAGAGAGAGGGCGAGAGAGAGGGCGAGAGAGAGAGAGAGAGGGCGAGAGAGAGAGGGCGAGAGAGAGAGGGCGAGAGAGAGAGGGCGAGAGAGAGAGGGCGAGAGAGAGAGAGGGCGAGAGAGAGAGAGGGCGAGAGAGAGAGAGGGCGAGAGAGAGAGAGGGCGAGAGAGAGAGGGCGAGAGAGAGAGAGGGCGAGAGAGAGAGAGGGCGAGAGAGAGAGAGGGCGAGAGAGAGAGAGGGCGAGAGAGAGAGAGGGCGAGAGAGAGAGAGGGCGAGAGAGAGAGAGGGCGAGAGAGAGAGAGGGCGAGAGAGAGAGAGGGCGAGAGAGAGAGAGGGCGAGAGAGAGAGGGGGCGAGAGAGAGAGAGGGCGAGAGAGAGAGGGCGAGAGAGAGAGGGCGAGAGAGAGTCTCTCGCCATTTGTTGTAGTCGCCGGAACTCGGCGTGCCGTACTTCTGCTGCGAGTCTCCGGCCACGTCATTCACCTAAGTTGCCATCACTCCATCCAACTCTCATGTCCCACTGCGTCGTTTAGTCGTTAACTTCATTGGATAGTTTCCACTCAACCGCGATTGTCTATGCCGCTATCTGCATCATTTCGCACTTAATGCTCCCAAACTTGTTTCACGCGTGAATGTTACACAACTGCACCATAGACTTAGGCGCGTTTTATGTGTGGTCTGTGCGCCCACATAACAGGCATTATAAGTGAAGCACAAAAGTACACAGTTCCATCGTTTTGACTCTCGAACGCGATTGAATGCGAATCAATCTGAATCTAAAATATCGATTCCGATCTTAATTATAATATCAATGCTAATGGGACGTCTCGTGCTACTTGTTATTGGAAAAATATGTCAACGATTGTCCCATATTCCGCTGCCGAGCAATCCCTGCAATCATTCGCCCATTTGTTCCGAACATGTTTTCTCGAGCGACAACCCCCACACAGTATGTTAGCTTTCTTCATGTTACCAGCTCTGTCCTCTTCAGTTTGAATAGCCCTATTTCCGGAGCCTCCAGTGCCCACAATAACCCAGTCGGACTCACAGCCTTCTTTTTACGATAGATGTACCGTCGACCTCGTTCCTTCACACAAAACCCTTCCAACCTTCTCTATTTTATCACGCCTAAAGCGGAAAATATAAAATACCTAAGTATATATACGCACACACATAAGTAATATGTAGTAAAATGCAATATTTAAAAATTTTCAAAATTTCTGGTTTCCAAAAAATCGGACCAGCAGAGTGGAGCATAGTTAAGTTAGGATATATGTAATAGTATTATTGATCTCCCTTGACTTGGCTGCCCTCTGCACGGGAAAAATTAATGTGAAATAGGTACTGCAGATTACATGATTCGTTAGCTGAAAAAAAACAGAATTAAACCCATATTTCTCTCATTTCTAGTTTCTACTTGTTTTCTTTCATCTTCATTAGCGCCCTTCGCCTTCATCATAAGCGCTCTTCTTAGCTTTCTTTTTTTAGTTTCTACTCTTCATCGCTCCTCAGTGTTCCAGCTAGTAGCATGGCAATTCCAAGCGTCGCGAAGTTGTAACTGGAAGGCGTGTAACGCAAACACAAGCGGGTTGCCGAATCAAAACGATTGAGAAACAATGATAGCGATGCTGCTGAGTTAATAATATTAACCTATACTCTGTATTTAGCACTGTTGGTGCTGTATACAAGTTTGGATTCCCATGCGGATATTTTTTACTGAAAGCGATAGTGCATGTTTAATATTCTTTTGCAGAATGTAATATTAATGATATTCATTAAATCAGTTCCTCTTTTAATTTAAGACATTCACTTTTCTTGTAAATAACAGTGATTTATTGCTTCAATCCATTAAAAATTGGAGTTGGTAACGTTTGGGCTATCTTTTTGTTTATGAATAGTAATATAGACATTGATAAGAAGAAGAAGAAGAAGAAGAAGGAAAAATATTAATAATAGGTATAACTATTTATAAATTATATTATTTGTTCTTTTGTTATTTTTTAGTGTTCCCAGTGTTTTCTGAGAATATTAATAAAACATTGAGAGAATTACAGGCGTCAAATTCTAACAGTACTAAGATCCCGTAGGTTCTAGTTAAACATTTTTTGAATCATTACGACTGTATAACCACTACTCTCTGTTGCAAAGGGAATTTTTTGTTGCTTTCACCATTTTCAGATACTTTCTGACAAACGTGTGAATAAGCGGCGAAAGTATTTCAATGATAGTAAACCAGGATCGCCTCGTAATTACACTCGTCGGTTGTGAATTGAAAATTTAGTGAAATGTATTTGCAATCCATCACTAATCATGAACACATTGTAACGCACAAATGCGCTTGTTGCTCTAGCCCGCCATTATAGTTACGTGTCGTGTATCCTCAAGAAAATACTTAGGAGCCGTAGGTTTACCCTTGAGGCAAGGAGAGTTCATTGTTGAGCCCCTGCCGTAAAACTGCTCAGGCGCGCCCACCAGCCACCCCCCCCTTATAGTTACGTGTCGCCACCCGCCATTACGTGTCGCCACCGGCCATTACGTGTCGCCACCCGCCATTACGTGTCGCCACCCGCCATTACGTGTCGCCACCCGCCATTACGTGTCGTCACCCGCCATTACGTGTCGCCACCCGCCATTACGTGTCGCCACCCGCCATTACGTGTCGCCACCCGCCATTACGTGTCGCCACCCGCCACCGCCCGCCATTATAGTTACGTGTCGTGTCTCCTCAAGAAAATACTTAGGAATCGTAGGTCTACCCTTGAGGCAAGGAGAGTTCATTGTTGAGCCCGTGCCGTAAAACTGGTCGCACGCGCCCACCTGCCACCCCCTCGCCTCCCCAAGAAAAGTACTCTGTCTCTCTCAAATAGGAAAATGCCACCCTTCCTATACGAAGATTCACAATAGAACATCACCCCTACTGTAGCCAGTATGCCTTCAGCTCAATAATTCAAGGCAATTTGTCTTGCGGGTGTGTGCACTTCTGAATCACCCCTTGCTCTAGAGCGCAGAAATAAAAGAAAGGTTCAATGGAAAACTCTTGAGATGCTCTTGTATGAGGTCAGGAAGACAGAAGGACAAAGCTGCACAATGACCCCTTCGTCTCGTCGAATGTTCTCGAACAAAGTTAAAATAGTCGATGCGAACACGGCATGCGGTCACGTGGCGGTCAAGGAGTTTCGATATCCCGGGGAGAAAGATTGTGAGTTCAGACGAGAGAATAGATTCAGACGTCAGTGAGAACAGATTGAAACTTCGGAGAGAGAGAGAGAGAGAGAGAGAGAGAGAGAGAGAGAGAGAGAGATTCCGGTGGAGATAGAGATTATGACGGACAATATCTATGCTATCTTTTGCAACCTTGTGAAGCACACATACCTCGACCCAGGACCGGCACACAATTTTCCTGAGATCTCTTGGGCCGGCTTTGTTTCGGGCGAGAACAACAACATACCACATCCCAAGAACTTGCATTCTGGCAAGTAATATTCTTTGACTACGGCCCGTCACATAAAATTTGGCCCATCAATGTGTTTCTTTTTAAGCAAATATTTGTGTTGACGTCGGGTCATGACGGACGTTTTTTCAGATAATCAAAATCTCTCATGTGATTTCATTTGAAAAGAAGTTAAGTGGATTCCACATGTCATAAGCTTATTGCATTTAAAAGAGCTTTTCTATGATTACTGTTGTGAGCAAAAGCCGCCGGCAAATTCTATTAATTAATTCTGATTATTCAACCGCAAAGTTCGTAGTGAACACGCGTAGTTGGGTGCGGGCTTCATTCACCTCTGTATCCGAGGAATCGAGTCATTTCATATGGAATTTGTTCTAAAAATATTATTTCTAAAAGATTTTTTTTTCACGCGTTCTTTTTATTTCTCCTGCCTCTCGCTGTTCCGCTTCCTTCATTTTCAGATATCGCTCCTGATATCGTTCCTAAAATCATTTTCTATTATTACTTTAGTTTAGTATGCCACGTTTTCATCCGGTTACACTGTGTGCTACTCACATATATAAAGTAGCTTTTATAAATACTAAATATTACGCAATTTCAATGCTAAATAGTCTTTTGTGCCACATTAGGAGTGTTCAGTGTCCCTTATTTTAAATGACGAGAACTTCAAATTTTAGTAATGGAAAGAACATATAACTGGATATTCGGAATTTTATATTATACTACTCTCCTACGTGTACCATTCAACTGTCGTGTTCTGTAATTAAGACAAAAGTTTACACATTTATCCACGCATGTTTATTCTGCGAATGTAGTTGCAGACGTCAGCAGAATATCGCGTACCATGTTAAAGCTTTGGTTTGCGTAGCTACCTTGTTGCGTGCAGAGAGATGATTTCGGCGGAGGCATTCGTTAAACGTCTCGACTTGTGTGCTACGCTCGCGGTCGTACATTCGCGCAGACGCGCGCGAACACACACACACACACACACATCGATACTACGGCCAACCCACTCTCCCAACACACATTAACATGTACACAGTCACATCTACCTATTCAGATTCACATATACTGTGGCGTCACCGATTAATTAAATATAATTTTATTATGGCATCGCCAATAACAAAGGAATTTCTGCATCTGGAAATAGCTCGCGTCGAGAAGTAAGTGGGTCAAAGGGACGCGGCCACCGCCGCGGAGGTTTCTTTAGTTCCGCATCGGGCCAGCCCCAAACGCACCCAGCCCCCTTCTGAGAGGCAAACCCGTTTTATGGCCCCCTCATAAATAGACATTCTAGTTTTCGGAGCCGTTCGCCGGCCCTCTCGCCGAACAAAGCGCCACCCTCGCGTTCTTTCTGCTGCCGCGCGACCGGACCGCGCCGCACCCCGAACGAGGGGTCGGCCGGGTGTCAGTTAAAGACCACGACGACACATTTACGACGCGTCGTGAGCGAAACCTTTCTTGGCCATCAAACTGATCCCTTCTCGGACAATGCTAACTCCTCACATTCGTTCTGGCGCGCGTCTGGGCACGCGTCCGGGCACCAGAAGTCTCGCGGGAGCTGTTTCTCTCTAAATACAGCAGGCAGTCGAGTAGCCCCTGCCGGCCGTCGGGAATCCGTGAAATGCGCTTTTTTCGCGCGCACGTGTCCGGACAGCTGCGATCAGCTCCCGGTGTAACTGACAAAGGGAAGCGAGCGAGAGAGCGAAACCAGCGACAGACAGAGAACATTTACGGAAAATTACAGAAAAATCGACACGAGATTGGTTAATCAGATTTCTGCGACGCAGCCACCCTTGGCCAATGGGAAGCTTCGCCATGAGGGAAGGGAGAAATTTGGTGTCAGGAACATTTTGGGAAGGGGAAACGTAGCTCTTTTATAAACGCGATGCACAGTGGGAAGTGAGGACACTTTGTAAAATTTCTTCGACAACACTTCTTAGATTTTTTGGAGGCACTTACTTTGTAAAATTTCTTCGGACTTACTTTGTAAAATTTCTTCGGGCACTTGTAAAATTTCTTCGGAGACTTCACCTTGTAAGATTTCTTCGAGAGAGACTTGTAAATTTTTGTTACTACGGGAGAGTTCCAAGATACTTCTTGGTAGCTAAATGTGCCTAATTATTCAGTCATTCACGATCGGGACGCGAGTTTGGGAAAATACTTTTCCAGAGCCGAATCAGTCAGGACGCGACTCGTAAATTGTTGCGGAGGAAACTCGGGCGGGAAACTACCGGATCCCGCGCCGTTTTCGCTTCGGCCCGCCAGCCTTGCCGCCTCTCGTCCCGGGCTAAGTGACAGCCCTCTTCGCAACGTCAACGCCCGTGGCCACTCGCCCCCTCTGAGCCTGCTCGAGCTGACAATCTGGAATCGCCGCTACCTGAGCGAGAGAAGACGCGCCGCAGAAGATCAGCAACCCGGAGCCGCCGCCGCCTCTGCTTTGAAGCTGCCGCCTCGGCCCGCCCATGAAGACCAGCAGCCATTGGTGATAACTATGAGACGTTGCCGTCTCACTGAACAATTATAACAGCGAAAAACTGCAAGTGGCCGCGCTCAGGCCCAGCAGAATTAACCACTGGTAATTAATTCACAGAGTAGTTTTAGTAGAAAAACTTGCGTCGCCCATTGCGACATTGTAATTTCCCTGGTAGCTTTTGGTGCCAGGAATAAACAGTTGTTTGTCACAAATGACTCAATTGCTCATTCTTGACCTCCCAACTCTTCCATTCAGTTACATTTCAGGAGCTGAACCTGGCGCCCTCCCCCGTGCACATTAGGTTTGTTTACATTTGGCTGGTCCCAACGTGGGGCTAGTTGAGTGCATCATTAGGTTAGTTTACAATACACATTCCTACACGTGTTCATACATTTTATTACATACGTGTACTCACATTCACACATGTCCTTACGTACATACGAATATATTCACATTAGTTTGATTACCCTCGATTATGTTTGCTTCAGGCCGTTTGAATGGCGAGTTTACATCATCTACTCAGCCATTGGGATATGCCTGTACTGTGTAAGAATGAATCATCTTAGCTCTGATCATGTATTTGTGATTGCTTCTGCTATTTAATAACCCGTTGTCCCGTTTCTACACGTAATGTTTCCGAAATTTCTTGTACCTTCCAAATTAATATCACGGCTACTTTTAGCCCACATTTTCTCTTATTTACACATGTTTTCATGCAAATTTGACGTACCTTGGGAGTTGTACATACATTCGGTTCCACGAAGGCACTCCACAAGCTACATAACCAGCCGGTACCTCTGCAACAAGCACTATTTGTCACTGGTATCACACTTGCTATTTTAGAATGGTTCACACGGCAAGCCACACTAACCACATCCGTCACCCTTATCGCGTGTCACACATCGCCTATCATTGCGTCCACGTGCACCTTCGATTGCAGCATTACGACCACTTTCGTAACGCCTGTCTCCCCTCGTCCACTCGACGCCCGCCCCGTTTAATCGCTGCCGCGTGCGCGTCCCCTCTGCCCTGTCCCGAAAGGGCTTGCTGTCCCGTGTCGGGCGGCATGAGCGCGACCCGCAGCATGGCTGCTTCCGATAACAGCGCGCGCCACGCGGCGCCCCACGGCAAACATTCGACTGTGCGGGTGAGCAAAGGGGGGGGGGGCAGCGCCGCGCCGAGCGAAGCCACCGCTGGTGACAGCTGCTGGCGTATTCCGGATTCCCCCCTTCGGAGGCCACCAGAACAGCCCCTGCCCGCCAAGACACCACGCTTGCTTCGTCTGCGCTTTTCGCCTCCGCTTCCTCCAGCGCTTCCGCTTCCTTCTGCGCTTGCGCTTCCCCCTGCGTTTCCGCTTGCGCTTCCGCTTGCGCTTCCGCTTGCGCTTCCGCTTGCGCTTCCGCTTGCGCTTCCGCTTGCGCTTCCCCCTGCGTTTCCGCTTGCGCTTCCCCCTGCGTTTCCGCTTGCGCTTCCGCCTGCGTGTCCGCTTGCGCTTCCGCCTGCGTGTCCGCTTGCGCTTCCGCCTGCGTGTCCGCTTGCGCTTCCGCCTGCGTGTCCGCTTGCGCTTCTCCCTGCGTTTCCGCTTGCGCTTCCCCCTGCGTTTCCGCTTGCGCTTCCTCCTGCGTTTCCGCTTTCGCTTCCCCCTGCCGTCCGCTTGCGCTTCCTCCTGCGTTTCCGCTTTCACTTCCCCCTGCCGTCCGCTTGCGCTTCCTCCTGCGTATTCGCTTGCGCTTCCCCCTGCCGTCCGCTTGCGCTTCCTCCTGCGTTTCCGCTTGCACTTCCTTCTGCGTTTCCGCTTGCGCTTCCCCCTGCGTTTCCGCTTGCGCTTCCTCCTGCGTTTCCGCTTTCACTTCCCCCTGCCGTCCGCTTGCGCTTCCTCCTGCGTTTCCGCTTGCGCTTCCTCCTGCGTTTCCGCTTGCGCTTCCTCCTGCGTTTCCGCTTGCGCTTCCCCCTGCGTTTCCGCTTGCGCTTCCTCCTGCGTTTCCGCTTTCGCTTCCCCCTGCCGTCCGCTTGCGCTTCCTCCTGCGTTTCCGCTTTCACTTCCCCCTGCCGTCCGCTTGCGCTTCCTCCTGCGTATTCGCTTGCGCTTCCCCCTGCCGTCCGCTTGCGCTTCCTCCTGCGTTTCCGCTTGCACTTCCTCCTGCGTTTCCGCTTGCGCTTCCCCCTGCGTTTCCGCTTGCGCTTCCTCCTGCGTTTCCGCTTTCACTTCCCCCTGCCGTCCGCTTGCGCTTCCTCCTGCGTTTCCGCTTGCGCTTCCTCCTGCGTTTCCGCTTGCGCTTCCCCCTGCGTTTCCGCTTGCGCTTCCCCCTGCGTTTCCGCTTGCGCTTCCCCCTGCGTTTCCGCTTGCGCTTCCCCCTGCGTTTCCGCTTGCGCTTCCCCCTGCGTTTCCGCTTGCGCTTCCGCCTGCGTTTCCGCTTGCGCTTCCCCCTGCGTTTCCGCTTGCGCTTGCGCTTCCGCCTGCGCTTGCGCTTCCGCCTGCGCAGACATACATTCGACCTAGCTATTAAGCTAGTGTCGAAAATCCTGCCGCCGACGGGATTCGAACCGTAGAACCCCCCAGTCTGAGGTACAGCAGAGACATCAGTCGATGCCCTGAACCACCTCCCACGGTTTGCCTATCGTCGTTCCTCCCAGCATTTCCTTGCCCTTCTTCACGTTTCTCCAGCCGTCGCTTCCTCCCTTCGATTCTCTCCTCACTTCTCCCAATCTTTTCTCTTTTGTTCTCGCCCTACCACCACCCCCCCCCCGTATCCATTCTCTTCGTCGCTCTCTCCGCACGCCCTCCACTCCTCCGCCCCTTCCCGTCCTGACGGAGGCGTGTGCCTGATGAATTGATCTCGCGACATCCGCTCGCAAATATGCCATAAATTAAGTCATGAAACGTGACGGACCGGGTTGATCCAGGGATTAAGATAGGCGATACCAGAGGAGCAAGTTCGGAATTGGCGGACGGACTGCCATCTCCAGTAGAGGTATCTACATAGCTGCAGCAGCGAGACATCACTCCAAGACGGCGAGAATTTTCTCCAGTCATCTCAAGTGGAAAACAATTATATTAATAAATACCATTAACTCTTAAAGTGTACAATGAATCTATATATTAATGTCACACCCAACCGTATGGCCTAATTAATTAGTGTTTCTGTGATTTAAAATGCTTTATAGATTTTTTGCCTTTAAAATTTAAAGAGAAACTTATAAAAATATATTTTTTGTATTACTTATTGAGCACGAAGATTCTCGAAGACACTTGCTATCAAGTAAACTTTGTGTTGTCCAATTACTATTTTAGTACATGGCCAATAAAAGAAAACTACTAGAATAATAATAAAAATAAAATAATAATAATATAAACTAATTAATTCGATGAACTCGACCAAGTCTCATTGTACTACCAACGACCGTTCGTAGATAGGACTGACAGGTAAATATACAGGGCGAGTAGACAAACGAGGAGTGAACTGAGAAACGCATCTCGGGATAACTCATTTATCCTTCATTAAAACGTGGAAAATTGAAATCCCTACTTTACATGGTAGTACATCTTAATGATAGTGAGGGAACAAGGAGTTTTCAGCATAAAAATACTTCAAGATACATCATTAATATTAATATTAAACCCGTACAAACCCTTTCGGGCAATGGTCTCCTAAAAGTCAGGGATCTTTTCTCAGTAGCCATCAGAGCAGCTTCATCTGATGTTAAGAATCATTATGTACTCAGTCATTATGTAAGTTTTATTATCTAATTAATAGATATTTTTAAAGAATCCCGAGTTTGCTGACATGATATTTTATAAACTCTCAACAATACGAAGACCTGAAACCGGACGAGGTGGCTCAGGAAATCTACTGCGGTGCCTCTGATTGGGAAGTTCTGAGTTCGGGTTCCGACGGTGGCAGGATTTTCGACACTAGCTGAATAGCTGGGACGGGTTCAGTGAATGACTGGATGGGAATTCCAGCGGCCGGCTGTCCTCATCGGTAGTTAACCGTGGTTTCTCCGATCTACACCAGGCAAAGACCGAAGGAGTACCATAACAAACGTGCCATGGACCGCGATCGATCTTCCCTTCCTTGTCCTATTCTCATTCCTTACTTACACACATACATGCACTACACTACCACACATGTCATTAGACCTAGAGACTGGAGTTTGTCTTGTCCCGGATGGAGCGGTGTCCCTCTGTTGGGATATAGCTGATTTGGGAAAATCCCGCTAGGCGACAAGTATCTGTAGGTACTGGTAGGTCGGCGCAGGATTTCATCATCCAGCGAGGAAAGATAATTGCAACCTCCCGAGTAAAAAAAACATGTACTACACGTATGGGACTAATGACCTGCGTAGTTGACGCGCCATGAATCATCAATCAATTAACGGAGATCAGAACAATGACTTGAGCACTTGTGGTTCTTCAAAGAAATCGTACACTGTGTTAGCTCAGTTAAGCGGGTGAAGGTAATAGTCGAAAATATCCTATATAGGACAGTACTCGTAAACAATTATCCGTTCATTTTCCTGCATAACTGGCGTTGTCGAAACCTGTAGCAACGTGTTCGTTAGAGAATATATATTTTTTTATCCTGTGGCAAAAGGGAGGCGTACAAAAAAGAAAGTTACTAAACAGAAAAACAACAACAAGAACAAAAACAAACGTAGCTTAATTGGTTTTTCTAACTCTCGCCTAATCGTATTTCACCTGTAATTTGGTGAAATGATATCACCCCTTATCTTTTGTGGTGAGGTTGCCGGGTGCGAGGAGAGATTTTATAAATCACCAGTATCAACAAGTCGGACTGAATCCATCTACATTGATATTGATAATCATTGCGTATCCCGACAAGTCCTTTAACACTATCATTATATGGCAAATTCAATACGAATGACATCGTGTAACGAAGTTCTCCAAAAGCTCAAAAGTATTCTAACGTATACTTGAAATAAATACCCTTGTCGTTTGAAATCAATGTCTACTTGAGAATTCTGAGAGCCTACTACCAAGAATCATTCTGAAAAGAAATGGCGAGAAAAGAATCATAGGTAATTAATCTTTTTTAATCGTTCTAGTACGTCTATAGACGTTTAGTACGTCTATTTTAGTAGATTAAATTTAATCCGTTTGTTTTTTATTAAGTGTGTTATTTATCATACTACGCGCTTATCTCCAACATGCAGAAACATACATTGTCCGAAATGTGTAAATAGTTTTAGTTTAGTAGTCAGTTTTCAAGCATTGTTTGTTATCTCTTTTAATAACATAATGGATTTATTGATTTGTAGAATAAGCGCGCAATAACTTGCGAAAAACTTTACATATTGCATATCAGCTGAATAGATACGTATCTGGCGTTCAGTCTTACTGAGTAGAATATCATAACGAAAATTCTCCGAATGCGTCGATTAACGAAGGGGCTAAAAATCGTTTAGCACCCACATTTCAGTAAAATAGCACGTTTCTAATTTTGAATAGCGTTCCCTGTAAAGCCTCATTAACATTAATTATCCCGTCCCGATTGCCTTCACTCGCCAGTCTGCCATTAGATAATCACGAACGCCCTGTTAACCGAAAATACATAAAAAAGAAAAAAATTACTAAATCAAAATGTAACAATACCCGAGGTCAATTGTGTAACCCACATTGATGAGACCTCCGCACGAAAGAACAATACGCTATTTGCGTACTGGTGCGGGCGAGTGTAATGAAACTGGCACCTCTCCATACGCACTAGTGGTGTGGGTGTGGGTGGTTGTTCGACTGACGGAGCCATTGCGCTGAACGGCCGAACACAATGTTGTTTCAATGAGCGCCAATTGGGCCACGAGTTTGGACTTTATTTAATAACAAATGGAGGGAAGTTAGCTTGAATAACCGTACTTTCTATGCGAGTAGTTATAGGCGCGAAGCGGGTGTGAGTCGGGGGAACAAGAGCGGCGTGTGTTCGCTTAACTGAACGTGAGATATATGAAATGCTTGAAGGCGAGCTACACTGTTGTTTCAGAGTAGTTTACATATTGGGCACACGTGAATGTAAACGGCATCGAAATATCTACCCTTGACGGTCAAAAATGCGGCAAACGTTATGCTTATAAGCAAAATGTTTATGATGGTAATAAGTAGAAAATGTGTGAGATGAGCGATTTCGTGAGAAAAAATCATACTTCTTTGCAATAATACATTTTTTAAATTGCAATTTAAACACATCCTGTATCGTTTAATAACATCGTGTACTGCCTCGACTATTTGAATGCAAAATTCGTAATTTCGAGGAATGTACTGAAATGTGCAATCAAATTATAATATTAACGTTGTTTAAACAAAAATAATAGAATGTCAAACGGAATCGTTGCACATAATATTTTGAATAGTTAGCACTGTTGAAATAGTTAATTTCCAAACATAAAACCGTTTAATTATTAATTTTTGATTCAGTTGTTACTTTGATTAATTTTATGATAAATTGTGTACAAATTGTGAAAAGAACAGGTTTGTTTTGCCGATAAAACCACTTCTATAAACAGCTTCTTCCAGTGATACTTGATACATTTTCCGACAGATGAACAGATATTTAATATTTGTTCAGCTTTAAAATGATCCTGATGTAAACAAAAAATACACTACTCATTTGCGACTACTAACCTCATTAGCTCAACTGCAGTCCAGCTGGCAATAAGAATAAAGCTCCGATTGCCAGCAGCGACAAACGTCCCTCGTGTGTCACTGCAGTGTATTAACACTTCACAGATGTTTCCAGGCTTATGCGAGTTTAAAATATAAGCTAACGTTATCTACACGTTGAAGAGGATACACTAGGGGAGAACCTCATGATTTTGCATTATGGTCATTGAAAAAGTCTTCGAACGGGAATATATTTTTTATTCGAGTGACGGTTGGGTTTGTCGCTAAATTGCAATGAGATGCTGCTGGGATGTCAGTTACGTTTTGGTAGAAATTGTATGATATGTGGGCTATTTGCTTTTTATTGTATGGATGTTTTATTCGGAATGGAGTTGTTTATTACTAATGAACCAATTAATATTTGTGGTTATTTATCTATTTTAATCTAATATATTTATTTTTAATTATTTGGAGTTTATTGATATTTGTAGGGGTGCGTTTTTCCATATTGGACATGCGTAGGGCATTAGTGGCTTTATTATAGTTTTATATATTCTTGGATATGGTGTGTATGACAGGGATTTGTAATTGTTGATTAGTGACCGGGATTGAAATAAATTGTTTTTTGCTTGTTTAATTTCGAAATCTATGTGGGTTTTCCAGATTAGTTTTGTGACCAGGTGAGGTCCGAAATATTTTAAGGGTTGTGATGGTGGGGTCGAGTTGATTGGTGGGTTGTTGATTTCCAGCGGAGGGGAGGGAAGTAAACTTTGAGTGAGACGATGTTTGCTATATTTTGTCACAATTATATTGAATTTTTCATTTGTTTGCCCAGGTTTCTGGTTTATTGAAGTGGTTTTCAATTTGTGATTAGAAGTTAGATAGTATCCTGAAGCAGATCAGGCTGTGTTGTCTGCGAATTGAACTATATTAGAAGTTGTTGATGATGGAATGTCTGAGTTGTATACGTTGAATAAGGATGGAGATAAATTGGACCCTTGCGGAACGCTTATCTTCATAATATGTGGAGAGACGTGGTGCTTCTCGACTTTTACTGAAAATGTACTGCCTGTTAGGAAACTCTTGACGTAGGTTGGAGTTCTCGCTTTTATCAGTTTATAGATTAGACCCGGGTACCAGATTCCGTCGATGGCTTGCGTGATGTCCAGGAATGTAGATGTGTGTTACTTTTTTGCAATGCAGATGAACAGTACTTGAGTGGTGAGCAATGAATCCGAATTGATGTTTGGAAATTACGTTAATGTTTTTGAGATGCTGGTTTAATGTGGCGAGGAGTTTTTGGAACATGTTGGCTGTAATGGGTAATAAACTGTGTTCTTTGGAGTAATGTTTGTTTGATTTCGGATTTGTTTTCTTTTTTAATTTAACTAGTAAGAGTATTTTGGCAGGTAGAAGTTTGCTTAGGATAATATAAGGATTTCGATTTTTGTTTTTTATAATTTGTTAATTTGCTTAATTTTTGCTTTATTGATTATTGATATTGCGTCGTCAATGTCTGTTGAATATTTTAATGTTTAGAACAACGTGATGGTGTTGAGGAACACCTGAAATGCATAGGAGTAAAAAATTAGAGGAAGGCACGGGAAAAAAAACGAGAAAAACGAAAGTGTGAAGGAGGCCCAAGTTCACTTACAGACAGTTGCGCCCTAAAAAGAATAATAAGAAGAGGAAGAGAAAAAAGAAAAAAATGGAGCGATTGAGATGACGGATTGATATTTACGTTAACATTTTTTCCGTTTTATATTATGGGTGTTTAGGGATATCGAAGTGGCGGTGGACGGGGAACGGGGCGACGGATAGAAATAATGTCTGGGATGTGATCAGAATCCAATTCATTATACGTAGGCGACTTTAACTGTGAACGAAACTATGAGTCTTATATCAAGGATGTCTGGATTTTCTGGCAATCAAAAGGGAGAGTATGTAGGATCTGGGGGAGGGGGCAATAATAAAGAAGGGCATTTGAGAGTTGGTGACTCGGCTTTCCCGTGAGTGTATTGCCACTCCTACTCATTGCATTCTCTCCCGGAAATGCTTCACCGCCAAAATCGTTTGATCCGTCCGTAGCCATCACGTGAAAAGTTAGGGATATAAATAAATGTCAAATTGGCCTAATTTTATACATTAAATATCCACTTTGTTCCTCTAAGGAATCTATGTTGGTCAATCATATTACGCTTTGAGAGAAGCTGAGATCGGCTTTACATATCACGTTACAAATATTAAATACCAACAAACTTTAACAATGCCACAACATTAAAGTAAACAAATGCAATTATATATTCAGCATAAATGAAAATAATTCTTTCCAACAAAACATAGTCGCTTACACGATGTACGTACACCCCCTGCCCCGAGAAAAACATTGGTTGCATCTCTGGATGAGATTTGTATTAATATATCTTTGTTATATCGCTCTTCACGCAATTAAAAAATGCCCTTTACAAGAACTTTCTATTTATCTGAGAGGTTATATCACAAATCAGTTCTGATCTCGGCGCATGAAGCATAATTCTCGAAGATATAACTCTGTGAACTTTCAGCAGATTTACTTAATAAACTCTCGTTCGGGCCGGTAAAAGAAAGAACCTTCACTTCTCGGGAGGTTCTTCTCAAGGATTTTACGTTTCCACGAGTAGAGTGTTGAGAGCTCTGATATTTTCATTCATAATCTCGTGAGCAAGAGCAAGAGCGGGACCAGGGTCACGGCGGGGGAGGTGTGGACGACGGGTGCGAGAGAAAGACGAAGTCCAGAGAGAAGTGGAGTTCGTATCCCCTTTCTTTTTCATGTCACAAAACTGATGAGGGCTTTATAGCTGAAGGCGTTCCACATCGCTGCTTGCCATTCAAGACTCCCCTTCACTGAAGTCTTTGGCAAAACTTTTTGTCCTTTTATTTTTCCAGTCTGTGTTCCTCTCGACCCCTCTACCCACCCCTTCCCCCTTTCTTGTATCCTCTTTCAAATTTTACTTCTCTTATAAATGTAAGGTATTCTTTCAGTGAATGTTAAACTAAAATTTCCTGGATAAATTTGGTCCTTAATATTCTATTCCACAATACTCTGTTTCCTGTTTGTCATCTTCTGTATTTTTCTTGGTATCTTTCATTCTATCTGATGGAAGTTCTTTATTATTTACCCTTTATCAATATCAAATTCGAAAATAGAGCTGTAGCTTTCTATTATAATACTTTCTGTTTCTACATCTCTGTGTCGAATGAAACGCTCAGTCAGGTCAAATATGCTACAAATAGAGAGGGAATACGTGGAGTTCGGAACACGTCTCCCTAACCTCCAGGCATGGATAACAGATAAAAAATGGGCCCTGGTCTGGGAACACAGCTGACTGGCAAAACTAGAGTCAATCCAACCCTAAAATGCCAAAACTTACATCAATATTGAATTCGAATTCTTTTCGAATACATTCAATAGGTATTAATTCTCTTTGCACATTACTTTTAATACTATTACGTGTATCTCTCTTCTCCCTTTACTGAAACACTCATTCATATTTCCTCTTTCTCTTTCAAATTAGTTTTAATCATCTGCATTCTTCTGTTTATTCCTAGTTCATTATTTCTTGAAGATTCTTACGTCCTAACGGCGACCTTTTAGTATAATCTCACAAATTTTCTTTTTGTTGCAATCTGCTTGAACTGAATCCTCCCTCATTAAAAGTAGTGGTGAAAAGCGCTGTGAGTTTCATAGCTGATGTTCCATTATTTCCTCGTCTCAAATGTACAAATGCACGTCGTCAAGAGTTGCACTCCCTACCACTGAAAAAAGTACTATAACATCCATTTCCTTACTTTCCTTCTTTCTTCCTTTCAGTCTCTCCTTTGTTATAACATATGCTCTTTGGCGTTGTGTTAGCTGGCAGGAACATTGCTTTTCATTGAGATATTTAGGATCGCTTTCGCTGTGGTCTATAAATAGATTTCAACATCAACCTGAAGTGAATTTAAAAAAATGAAAATTAACGATTAAAATACGTTTAAGGCTACTGAAAAATATCCGCAAACCCAAGACCTAAACCAGCACACACACTGTTGTATCTTCTGTTATACATAGTTACTGTTTCGGGATTGACATTGCTTTGGAAAACGCGTGATTAAGATTTTCAACGTCCTCAAAAAGCCCTTCTCCTTCGTCTGACATCAAAACGCACTCTTTGATCTATGAACCAGAACTGTCTCAAAAGCACCAACTACTCCTAGGTTTTCGTTTTTACTGCGTATCGTACGGATTTCCTCGTCTTTCCTTATTCATTTGATTGTTACATCCGCAGCCTTTTCATGGTTCCTCGCAAATCTTTGGGTCGCTTCGCATCAGCCCTCCGTTGAGTGTGCAGCACGTCACTCTGGATTCTGGCAGCCTTTTCTCCCCGTCTTAGCTCCTGCTTGAGCCCCTCCCCGGCTCTTCTCTCTCGCACTCCGCCTCCCCCACCTCGACAGGAAACGTCGACGCTCTCTTGTTCGTCGCGACCTCCATTGCCACCTCATCGCCGTCGTCAGGGTAGCCACCACAGCGTTGCTTCCAACTCACCTCCTCCACCACAAAGCCCTCTCGACCACCTCCACCTCCCCTCCACCCCTCACCCTGCCACCAACTCACCACCACGACCATATCCACCGCCATCACGACCACCACCACTGTTAACAACCACGCCATTACCATCACCACAATGACCGCCGCCACACCACAATCACCATCACCACTACCACCACCACCACAACCACCACCACCACCACCACCACCGTCTGTCACTGTCACAACCATTATCACAATCACTACCACGCCACCGCCACCGCCACCATCCCCACCACTTTCCCGCCTCTATCACATTCTCGACCATCACCACACCCACCACCAATACCATCTCCACTAACACCACCATCTCCACCACAACTACAATCACCACCGCCAGAATCACGCCTTCACGCAAAACAATTACAATAATCACTACCGACGACGCATTTCCTATTACTACCGTCACCCGCCACTTCCACTACCATTGACTCGCCAACACCATCCTCGCCACTACCGCTATTACCATGACCACCACCACTATCCGCACCACTACCACATTTACCAGCAGCACCACCACCGATGCCGCAGAAACCCTCATCGCCTCCAAAACTACCACAACCACAACCACCACCACCACCACCACAACTACCACCACAACTACCACCACCACCACAACTACCACCACCACCACCACAACTACCACCACCACCACCACCACAACTACCACCACCACCACCACAACTACCACCACCACCACAACTACCACCACCACCACTACCACCACCACCACCACAACTACCACCACCACCACTACCACCACCACCACCACAACTACCACCACCACAACTACCACCACCACCACCACCACCACCACCACAACTACCACCACCACCACAACTACCACCACCACCACTACCACCACCACCACCACAACTACCACCACCACCACAACTACCACCACCACCACAACTACCACCACCACCACAACTACCACCACCACCACAACTACCACCACCACCACAACTACCACCACCACCACAACTACCACCACCACCACAACTACCACCACCACCACAACTACCACCACCACCACCACAACTACCACCACCACCACCACAACTACCACCACCACCACCACAACTACCACCACCACCACAACTACCACCACCACCACAATTACCACCACCATAGCCACCCCCATCACCACCACCACAACCACTATACTTTGCCGCTACCAACACTATCATCGTCCAAACCCAATAACAACATTACTAACAACACCACTGTCATCAGCACCGCCGCTACCTCTGACACCTTCACCGCCATTGTCATCACCACAACGAACACCACCGCCACCGCCGCCGCCGCCATCATCCTACGCCGCTGCCTTAATCACCACCACCACCACCGACGCCCCCGTTTCAACCACCACCCCCATTTCCACCACTACCACCATGATCACCACTACCGTCGCCAATACCACCCCATCAATACCGCCGCCACCTCCACCGCCACCAAACCACCTCCTCCACACCACCACCATCACCACCATCATCACCACCGCCACAATCTCCACCACCCCGGCCCTGCCGCCACCGCCACAAACACCATCACCACGCCGCCGCCTCCACCACCACCACCACCACTATCGCCATCGCCACCATTGCCACTATCACTCTCTCATCTACCACCATGTCAGCCACCATCACCATCACCATCACCACCGTCGCCGCAGCCACCGCCACCGCAACTTCCACTCTGCCATCTTTGTCACCTTCGTCTCCACCACAAACGCAGCTACCGCCGCCACCACAACCATCACCATCATTGTGACCGTCATCGTCACCAGTGCCATCACTTTCACTACCAGTCTCCTCTACCATCACCACCAAAACAACAACCACCACCACCTCCTCCTCCTCCTCCACACTCTTTCACCACCATCACCTCAAACACCAACACCGTCGACCCCACTAACTCGCCTCCAACCACCACCACCACCACCACCACCACCACCACCAACGCTGCTACCAGTCCCATTGTCGTCAGTACCGCCGCCACCGCCACCGCCGCCACCACCGCCACCACCGCCACCGCCAACGCCACCCTCCATCAGCACTACCACCTCCACGGTGGCCACTTCTACTACCTCCATCACCTCCATCACCACCGTCACCACCGTCACCACCGTCACCACCGTCACCACCGTCACCACCGTCACCACCGTCACCACCGTCACCACCGTCACCACCGTCACCACCATCACCACCATCACCACCACCACCACCACCACCACCACCACCACCACCACTCCCGGCACGGCCGTAGCCGCCTTTGAAGACACTCCCTCCGTCATTACCCCTTCTATCTCCCATTCCGCCTTTCCACCCCTTCCGGAAACACCGTTCCCTTCTTCGCCCCTTCCAGCTCCGCCGCTGGCGTTCCTGCCACATAATCCTCTCGCGCAGGAGCGCCTCAAACGCTACGTAATAAACGTGTTTATGCTTCACACATAAAAGGGAAAAGTCGGAAGAGGCAGCGGGTATAAACCCGTCAACGGACGTTAATCTTCCCGTCTTGTGGTTGGCCCAAACAAGTTGGACGGGCGCTGAAAGCAGGTTTACTATGATTTGCGATGAAATGACGTTATGCGACCCGCAGGAATAAAAACCGAACACAATGGGGAAAGTGAACGAGGGACTTGCCGAGCTTAAGGAGTAGTGCGGGGGTGATTGAGCGGCGATGCGGAGGAAGTATAAATGCCGTCTTATTCGGGTTACCTCCTTTAGTGACTGCCTTAAGGAGAACTTGTGACGCTACGGGTAAAGGGTGCCCTCGGAAGGAGTCATAAAAAATAGTAGAACGTTTTGAATGGTAATCAGAGACAGTATTTGTTCATTGATTTTTAGAAGTTTATTTGAGATAATTTTCACATTTGGTGCAATAGAATCTTACAAAGCACGAGCAACTACCAAGCACCGGCGTTACCCAGGCGTTTTTCATATCCAATCCTTGTCAAAAAAGGAAAATATCAATTGCATATAAGTTACTGGGGTTTTCTATTTACATTTTTAATGTAATTGGTACAAAATGTAATAAAATTATAGAGTTTTCATTCAATTTTTACAGGATATTGCCATTAGTTTAAAATTTTTATCTTAAACTCTGTTACTAGCCTTAAGCAAATCAATTTGGTTGAAAAGATTCTGGACCGCTACTGGCGTCTAGCCACTCGAAAACAATCTACATGTGTATTTGCATGTAGCACCATTATTTTCTCGTTTCAGTATTTGTACCATAATTGAAAAATACCTAATGCATGTTTTATTTTCATCATTTCACTACATACATTATTATTATTATTATTATTATTATTATTAAGTTCGCTTTTGAACATCTTGGTCATAATTTGACTACTGTTCTTTTTAAACTTTAAAGGGAACTGTAGGGATAAAACCAAAGGACAACACAAATTCATTCACAAACATCCATACTCGATCCGAGATTCGACCCCGTGACCCTTCGGGCCGAGGCAGCTACGGCCTTCAGTGTTAATGACTTCGGCTATCCAGACCAGCACATTAATTATTGTACTTACTCAAAACGTTAATTTCTGGGAGGAATGTCTAATTCCGCTGAAATATCACAATTTCTTTATGTACTCAGGCCAAAAGTTATTTCTGTAACATGCCTCTTTAATTGATTTTTACATTTGTGATTTCCCGCCGACGTTATTTTTCAAAGAAATCTGGTAAGTATTACTTGTAATTACGGTCTTACATACTTTATTTACATCACAAAATATCCGAAACAACATTAATCGTTTTCAATTTGCTCGTTTTGCTGTTTTTCTGAATAATTTCCTATTACCTGGTTTATACTGATTTTTAACACATTTGTGAATTCCCATTTTTTCATTTCGAGCCATAAATCCTCCGTGGGAGAAATCTGGCCTCAGCTTGTGCGTTTTGAGTTAATCGCGTCCGAGATAGAACAAATTTCCTTAAAACACCGCAGATCATACGATAAAAGTGCCTAAGCCTAACTTAAATTACCTGCAGGCTTCATCATTCCGCTCATAGGGCGAAGCACTGTCCATTCAAATCTTGCGTTGATCTGACGCGAACTCCGTATAAACAGCAGCAATTTCTTGGAAATGGCAGCGCCTCCTAGAAGGCTGTTGTAATGAAAACGAACGTTCAACATTTTAAGTAATTGTGAAACAGACGTTTTCACCCGATGACAAGAATTTGTTAGTCTTGTTCGGCAATACAAGGAGCTGCGTTATTAAAAGTCTGAGCCCGTGACACTATAATGCATCTACTGGTTCTTGCATCTACTGCTACCACCACGGCAAAGCTACGGTAGCCAAAGCAGGTGATCTTGCCTTCCGGCAGAAAATTTAAACGCATGTAGAAATAAAGAACACCCAGGTGAGATTTAAGCTTATTGCTTTCTAGGATGTTAAATCGTAAGTCGTAGCAGAAGGAAAAAATTGTCGACAAGCTGTCGTCTCTCCGAATCATGCTGTTTACATTCATGCTGTCCTAAAACTTGAAGAAAAATTTTCGAAAACTTAACATTGATGCAATGAACACTTATTCCAGTCTACCTATTCATCAACCTCATCAACATCATCAGATCGGGCTGTCGTTCTGGACAGGGAAAATCCCACCAACCTGTCCGTCGTGTAGGTCGGCGCCGGATGTTACGTTCTAGTGGTGGAGTAACACCACTAGACCACTTCCTGCAATATAGCATGCACTACACTTACGGGATTGAGCATAGCTGTTGAAGTGCCTGAAAACATAATCTAATCAACAAAATCAGTCCACACTTCCAGGGACAGAAGTGGAAACACGCCGGGCTAAATGAAAATTGTCATTGAAACCACACGTCAACCGCATTCCACGGATAGACCGTTGCAAAACAACCTCGAGGGGGGTCGTAACGTCTTTCGAGGGATATGGAAGTCCCTCCGCCTGTCCAGGCATGGGACACTCGTAGCTTCTTGCTATACTACGGTCAACGAATGCCGTTCGATTGGCGGCCTATCCGAATGACGCAATCGTGCTTGAAGAGCATAAACTGTCACTGATTCCAAACGCGTAGCGACACTATGTTAAACGACAGAGTGCAATTGGCTTGTGGTGCCATTGAATATGATGGGAGTACGGATGTCGATCAGAATTTTAGTATATCCTCAATGGAAGGGAATTTCCTACGCGGTTCTGCTCTGAAAATGTGTTCAGATCAGCTCCTAAAGTGTTCTTCCCGCCCAGAAATCAACAATAAACGTGCACGGAAGAGCCTGACAGCATCGCAAGGCACTCACGAAAATAAGACACAGCGCACCCAGCCGACGGCGCCGCCCTTCCTTCAATCAAGCTATTTTTCCCCTCCGTAATCGGTGCGTGGGAGGGTGGGAGGAGCTTCTTCGCTCGGAAGGCTCTCCAGCGTCCGACGGGGCGAGCGGTCCAGCGCCGCCTGCGGTCGATACGCTCTTCCGCACACCCGCCCACGCTCGCCTCGGAAAGAGGCCGACGTGCAGTGGGCCACGTCTCGACGAAAAGCGGCCGAAATGCACTACAACTATACCACGCTCTAGGTGCACCAACACTGCTGCCCCCCTAGGATACCCGACGTGTACCCGCAAGCCACCGCGGGTACTGTGGAGGCGTTGCTGTCGTTGCATAATTGTTCGTTGCCAGCTCCTCCTGACATCTACGCTCTCGGACACGGGAGTTTGTCTCTTAAATGTTGTTTATAGCCGAAGTCGGTATCGGTAGGGTCGGAGAGAAACGGGCAGGCAGGGCTCAGAGAAAAACATGAGATTAAATAGAAAACGTATGTTGCTACTGCAATGTCTCTGACCGGGAGATCCTAGGGTTCGGATCCCCACTGTGATGGAATTTCCATAATAACGAGATACCTGTAGATGGAATTAAGCCGCATTCCGGATGAGTAATCTAATGTCCGCTTGCTCTAATCAATTGTTTGTATGTTTTCTCCGATCAACTGTAGGGGGATTTCGGATCAGTACCAAATCAAACGGACCTTGGGCAACACGCAGACTTTCCATCCTCACTACTTTACCCTTTCTCTCTTTCTCACACACATACACACATCATTCATGCACTACACAGACACAAAAGCCGTAGACTAGTGATAGGCCCTTCCCATAAAGGGCAGTGCCTTGCTAGCGGAGAAACCTAGAGGCGGCATCCCCGCAATGTGTCGTGTAGGTCGGCATGGATCTAATGTTGTAGTGGCGGAATAATACCCCCATAACGCGGCATATAACAAGAGCTATGCCTACGGAACCAATGAACGTCGTAGTCGTTACGATTGAAAACACAAAATAACCAGTGAATCAAATGAAAGCGTTTAATTCGCAACGATCACACAACTTAATTTTTAGAATTTGCGACTTACAATCTCTTACAGTGAAGCAAATGGGATAAATCCTTCTTTTCTGTCTTCCGTCAAAATTTCGTAAAGTAGCACCACCCTTCGGCTCGACAACCCGATACGGGTCATGGCCGACTCGGCCATCGGATATGGGATTCGTGTGGTTAGCACGAAGACATCCCTCCACCGTATATACTAGTCTTCTTAAGCTTAGCGTGGGCTTTCTCATCGTCACACAACCATAGATACTGCTAAATTTGTAAGGAATGAGCACAGTTACAATTTTGCCACGGCCGGGAATCAAACTCGGTGTTACGCCGTGGAAAGCGAGCACGCTAACCAACGAGCCACCGAGGACCTAACCACCATCTAGTGTCTCAAAGTTGAAAAAATTGTTTGCAAAAATTGTGAACTCGTTTAAATTGAAAATTCTTATTTATAATATTGAGAGAAATTATACAATAACAATAATAACAGAGCAAAAAGTAAAAAGTGGACAAAACCTATGAATTAAGGAAATAAATTAATTTTCTAGCTGTTCATAACACATCAAAGTACATTACTAATGATTTCCTGTTGTTATATTACTAGATTTTTTGTAGAGTAATGTGTATATTGTTGTTGTTGGTATTATTATTATTATTATTATTATTATTATCATCATCATCATCATCATCATCATCATTATTCTAACGCCCATTTCTGACCACGCTACACGTTCTGTTCCGAGGCCCAGTCATATTGTATCTCGGAGAGAGATTAACATGTCATTATTAGGATTAGTCTTCGTGAGACAAGCTTGTTAAGCCTTGAATTATAAATTAGGATATGATGGGATAATGATGAGAGGTGATCGTGGCGTTTTTTAACAATCCCAGCATTCGCCTGTATGACTGAGGGAAACCACGACAACCTCGGTGAGGATGCGATCGAACACGACCTCCCGAAGAAATCCTCCCGATCGAACACGACCTGCGAAGTCAGGGCGCTACGCACTGATCCATTTCGCTTGTTTGTTGTTGTTGTTACTGCTGTTTTAAATATTAATATTATTGTTGTTAATATTATTTATGTGCTGTGTTGAGTTGTGGAATAGAGTGAAACGAATATTGCAGAATGACGCAGTGAGCGATTTCTATTTCAGCGAAGTTTCCGGAGAGAACTTGCGCGAACAGCTCCGGGTTTCACAAGAGTAATGTTGCGAAATGTACTAAGTTTAATGAGATTGGAAGTATGTTTGACCGTCGGCGGACAGAGCGGTCATCGGTAAATGAAACGGGAGTTGAAGCAGCGCAGCGAGCATTTCTTGGAAGTTCTTCCGAGAAGACTCGTCGAGCGTCTGGGGAACTACGAATTCTGCCGTTCACGGTGCAGAAGATTTTACTTAAGCGACTTCGGTTGCATGAGAATAACTTCTGATGCTTTACAACTTAACATGCTTTACTGCCCGATCACGGATCTCTTCCTGCTGCTTTCACGAATATTTTCGAACAGATCGATGACAATAACAAGAACGGGACGGATTTTGATGAACTAAAACATCGCCAAAACATCAATAAAATACCCTTAAAATGTCTTAAAATGTTCTAAACCAAAGAAAAATCAATTTCAAAATGTAATGAAAACCAGCTCGGATCAACAACTCAAGTTGTTGGATACGTTACTGATGTAATTGAGACTTCATCCATTCGTTCATGTGAACTCTGCTTTCGTTTGGTTGGGACTTTTCTTTACGAGAGAATCTCTGCCTTTAGTTATTCTGAAATCGGCCGAACCGACAATGGCGGTGAGAAGCTTCACAGGAAACTTATATTACATAAACTCAAAACGGCTGTTATTATTTCTGTACGAAGAAACCGGATAGGCTACTCAGGAATTCTGTGGAGAACATTTGTTTTATCACCTAAATATTATTTGAAGAAAATACTCATAAAATGATATTAAAATTTACGAAATTAGCAAAAACTGCGTTAAAATTACAGAATAGGAGAAAGACTTATTAGTAAAAATCCAGAAAAATGCAAAAATCTGAGATAAAAAATTGAAGTCGTAGGCTTCCGAGACCGAAGTCATGTAAATGATGCCGATTCGCAGAGCAGCCCTGAAGAAAACCACGATAAGATGGTCGAAACGTCGGCAACACAGCCTTCGACGCGGCGTCACCCGAACAGCCAAGATCATTTATAAAAGAATTGGTCCTTTCCTTTTGACATAGCATACAATTAATTTTTATATAAACCGAGTTGTTCTAAAGTGAAAAGAAAAAAATGGCATTAAATTAAAATCCATCCCCTCATAATGAATATCTCAAAACGAATGTTTTTGTTTCAGTCGATGCCCCTTTCCACATCTCAGAGAAAGTAAATATGCAAAATGTATTAATAGGGGGGTTCAGAAAAGGCACATTTGAATGAATGGTGCGGTATGATGCTCAATAAAGTGATTCGTTTTTTTTTCTGACATATTAGTTCCAGGTATATTTACCGGGATATGTTCAGATTTCAGACACCTCAAATGAATGTCACGGATCCTAATGTGATTTTTCAGCAAGATGGTGCATCACCGCGTTAGGAATTACGCGTTCGAAATTTTCTAAATTAAACATTTCCTGGCAGGTGGGTGGGACGGGGTGGTCCATTGCCCTGGCCACCAATACCGAGAGATCTAACCCTTTGGACTTCTTTTTTCTTCAGGTTTTAACAAAGGTCTTGACACTCTGAGAAGTAGGATGATGCTGTTGTTGGTGTTGCACAATAAATGTTGCACAATGTATGGTGTGAAATTGAATAACGTCTTGACACTCTACGAGTGACAAAGAGCTGACATGTTGAAGTTTATTAAAATTGCGAATTGAAAATGAGCATTATTAGTTTTTGTTTCTTTTGTTGAGAGAATAACCAATGTACCTGGCACAATGTAATATGCTTTTTAATCGTGGAAGGAATTTAAGGACATTTGTATATTATTCCAAAGATTATTTTATTATTGGCCAATGCAGGCTTAGCAAATGTAAAATTACGATATTTTCCATAATGTTCGCACACTTAATTGCAGAATTAATGATATATTTGTTTTTACAGTAAATAATTAAATTTTTTATACAAAAGTCTTACTGCTGACAGTGGTGGCTCATGGGTATTTGCATGTTCGCATGTGCACACCCAAATTAATTCAGTGCTATTTCTCTTTAACATCTATTAACAAAAGAGGATGCAAGTCGTCTGAGAGCGTTCCTGAAAATTGGTATTATTTTTAAACACGCGCCGTTTAGAAGACGCGATAGAGCCTGCCGCAAAGGCCTTTAGTGAAAGCCAGCCGGAGCATACTCAGGAAATGCGAACGAGGAAAGTGCATTGTTGTCTGTCGCCCGAAAGGGAAAGGTGGACCTCGGTGGCTTGTGGGCAGATAGAGCACTCGGACGATGATTCGAGTATTACTGCGCAGACGCGATGGCGATCTCAGCCTGTGCCTTGACTTGTCTCGAAGATACAGGATTCCGCTAGTTTTTAATAGAAGTAATTGTGACATTGAACAAAAAAGTGAGAGCGATCTCTCCGCTTAAATGAATCGACACGCGTGCTGACCTGTCTGGAACGTGCTGACCCGACCGGAATAGTAAATATTTCGGATGGGTTCTTGTCGAGCGAAGTCGAAGTGGGCGTTGTAAAGCAGGGAACACTCAATGCTGATGGAAGGTTCTGTTCAGCATGCTATCAGACTTCATAAATATATATATATATATATATATATATATATATATATATATACATACACACACATATATATAATGTGTGTGTGTTTAATGTATGCTTGTGAGTTTGTGAAGGGGTGAGTGTGTGTGTGTGTGTGTGTGAGAGAGAGAGAGAGAGAGATAGAGAGAGAGAGAGAGAATAGTAGCAAAAGAGGGAGAAACGTTGCAAACCACAATGGCATGACCACGAGCAGCCACCGCCTGCAGGGCGAAGCTTTGCAAGCTAGCACATATATCATGTACAGGCGTGGAGGAACACTGCCACGTAGCGGGATATAATATGCACTACACTTACAGGACTAACGACCTCAGTAGTTGCGCGTAATCAATTCTCCCTTCGAGAGCTCCATTGTCACTTGCGCCATCTTCTTTCACGTCGCCGGAAAGCCCTCGTTGGCCATCGCCCAGGCTGCTCGAGTCCCCCTGTACGCCGGCCCTCGGCCGCTACAGCCTCTTTGCGCATCTGCCCCTCCCCTCCCCCCCCTCCCCCTCCCCTCCCCTTGTCTACCGCCCCCGCTGGCAGCGGGTCACTGCCCCCGACGCGTAAGCCACTTGTTGCCGACCCCTCCCAGCTCTTCCCCGCCACTCCCCGCTCCTCTGCGTTGCAAACCCGAGGATGGCGCCGCTTCTCGCGTAGTAGATCGGAGCTAATATGTTTTAGGATTTAATTATTTTTAGTGTGATTAAACCTGTAAATGCAGTGAGCTAATATAAAGCTTTAAGTACCTTTAATTTGGGGGAACAATCCAGAACGTTTCTACGTAATGGAAATGAAAGAGAAATAAAATACATTATAACTTTACTTCCATTGTATTGAAATACTTTTGCATCTTTCAAATAATATGAATTGTGTGTGACAAAGCTGTATTTTCTCTAAATAGCGTCATTCTTAATTGAAAAGGGTAAATAATATTTATAATATTTATAATATATTAAAATATTCCGGGACATAGGGAAAATATGAAAGTGTACATGATGGAGATAGAGAAGTGTGAACTGCCAGAAAGAAAGAAAATAGTTGAAGATAAAAAAATAGCGGAAGATAACTGGAGAAAGATGAAAAACAAAATTGGAGTGATGAACCTAATAGAAAGGGGAGTATAAATAAAGTAAGACGACTGGGGGAACAACGCGAGGAAAGAGAAAAGACAGGTCGAGAAAGAGAATGTTGTTCTTTATATTGAATTAATGTGATATAGAATATTGGATGTAGTTAGAGGAAGGAAAGAAGGGATAGACAAGAAATGGAGAAGGAAAACGCGGTAAATATAGCGAAAAATAAATGGAATAATAATAATAATAATAATAATAATAATAATAATAATGATAATGATGATGATGATGATGAAACAAATGAGGAAGACTTCACGCCATCTCGATGGTCATCCCACTCGGAACGGTTCATTTTCACTATTTTTATCCATTTTTTCCTTCTCACCAAACCCCTGACCTCGTGCTTCTTCTCGCCCTCCTCTTCCTTCCCTCCCCCTTCTCTTCTTCCCCCTTTTCCTCTCCCTCTCCTCCCCACCCCCACGTCGACCCATTTCCTTCTTCTATATCCCTCTCTCCTCTCCCACTCCTCGACTCTCTCCCGCCTCATGTCATCCCCGAGTCCCTTCAACGTTCGTTCCGTCTTCCCATCCCTTCCCAATCCCACTTCCCTCCCCTCTCCCACTACTCCCTTCTCCTGCTCCTCCTCGTCCTGCCAGGACAGCTTCAGTGGGAAAGTTGTTTCGTGCTCCGCCGCGCCGTTGCTCGGTTCTGGCTCGGCGGGCAGGGGGGGGGGGGGCGGCGCGTGGCGTGGCGTGGCGGGGCGGGGCGCGGCGGGGCGCGGCGGGGCGCGGCGGGCCCGGCCGCAGCGGTTTCTGCACAGCTTTGGCACCCCGAGCCGGCGGCGCAGGCTCGCCCACGCGGACTCCAAGCGGATGTACTATGCTAATATGTTGTAATACCATTATTAGTGCCGCGCGCAGGGCTTGTCCCCGTGCTATTGGCTGCGCTAATATTGACCTTCGGCGCATCGCCGCCGCCGCCGCCGCCGCCGGAGGTTGGCCCGCTCGCGTGTGCCGGCCGAGGAGGGCGAGAGGGGAGAAGATGGCGCAACGAGGACGCAGCTGGGCTCCACCAACAGGCGAGCGGAGAAGAGCCGTTGACAGTGTGGCGACGGCAGCGAAGTGCCAGTGAGAGGGGAAGAACTTGGAGGTGGTAGAGACAGAGAGACAGAATGAGGGGCAGCGACGGAGCATTGGAAGATGGAAGTTGTGAAGATGTCGTCGATGGCCAAGCGCATGATAGGTGAAGCTGATGCACCAAATTCATAGTGCCTGTCATTGTATTTTTTGTAACACGCTTTGTCTCGTCTTGTATTTGGTAAAACGTTTTCATTGATACGAAATTTGCAAATTAAGAAAATTACCAGAATTAAGACAAATCGTACCTTACCCCTTACGTCCGGAGAGATGAAAGCCCAATACCACTTCTCCCGCCGTTAATAGTTCGCCAGAATGAGGGGGGGGGGGGTCGAGTAGAGCAAGCCAACGAGCTAGCGTAATGAAGACCCAGCCGTGATCCATCTACAAGCAAGCGGGGAAGAGCTATTGAGAAGGACGCAGGTGCAAAACCGGAAGTGAAGAGCCACGCCAATTTTTTTGTCGAACTACTTGGGATTAGCAATGTTGATCAGATTACACGAAAACGGCAGGTACTAAAATATTGTGTGACGTGTATATGGGCAGGCCCGGCTTTAAGACAATGCTGGAGATTCCATGGAAGCGATGGCGACTGTTTCGAATTTGTTTCTAATTTTCTAATAAGCATTGAGAGATGAATGTAACACTTAGCGGTAGGGAATGTCATAATAAAACGTCCTAAACAGTGAAATAGTAACATCTTACCTGAAAAAAGATCTTACCTGAGAGAAAAAACCAAATGAATATTTAAGATGCATTTCGAAAACTTCAAAATTTAAAACAATAATTTTAGCCATTTTATGAATATTCATTAACCAAAACGTAAAAATATCCAAGTAGATGTTATTATATATTACCTTGTTAAATTACATATTCATGCCATTGTCGTAATCTTTAGTTTTATTATCTTAAAATTAAAACACTGTCTTATCTTATATTGTAATTTGCTTCTGTTACATTAATAAATAGTATAAAATAACTGCAAAAATGAAAATATGGTTATTAAGGATTTGACTTTCCCCTTGTGAATCACGCATTTCACGCTCCTGACTCCGGGTATGTGGGGGGGGGGGGATGAGTGGCAGATGTTTGCGATGAAGTTGTAAACGGGGAACAGGGGGTATGGAGATGGCATCGAAGTAGGCGATGAACAGTAGGTTAATGGCTTGGGTTAAACTTGCAATTGAGGTGGTAACGGAGGTGCAGGCTGTAATGTTTGAGCATGGGCCGTGAACGGGGCTTGTGGAGACAGAAATGACGGAGGAAGTTCTGGGGAAGACAAAGCAAACGAAACGCGGGCGAGAAGCAGGAGTTTGTAATGACAAGATAGAGGTAGAGGTGATGTTGCCAATGTGGAGCTAGTCTCATATTTAACGCGCGAAGTTTAGTTGATAATTACGACTGTAAGGGAGTCAACGTGACATAGACAAAGATGCAGGAAACTTCAACTTAATAATTAACATGTTAACCTCGTTTTACACGGTAAAGTTTTCACCGAACCTGGTTTGTGCAAAAACCTGACCAAATGAATCTTGACACTTCTTCTACAGAAAAATTAAGTTGGTTTCATTTTTCTGTAAAGTCTGTACTATTTGACCAGGGCGCAGTTGGTGGCTACCTACAAGAACTCAATACTTCTTCCAATAGATCACATCATGGTGGCGTACTTATGAGCTAGGTTAACAATTAATGTTTATATTGTGATTGTATTTTGCTGGCAAAAGCATTGCATTGGCTTCCAACAATTCAAATAAAACATCCTAAATAGCACAATCTAGATATTACAACACGTCACAACAATAAATTTCTGACATAATGCAAAAAAAAATAAAAGGGAAGGAAACTCGGAAACGCGATGAATCATAGGAAACTATCGCTAATTGCACTAATCATTTCACTAATCATGAAACATTTACATCCCAATGCAAGACGGTACAATATAACCTGTTCCATTTCTCCATGCATTTTCTAGCCAGAAAATACACAATGCAATCACAAAATTTGGATGAAAATTGTAGTAGTAAAATTGTAGTGAGTACTGCGTCCAATGTGCTTGAAGTGATCTCGAGGTTTTGTGTCGGGAGCGTACACGATGAATCAGCTACGGGCATTGCGCGGGGTTTGGCAAATATTGTAATAAATGTCCATGACAGATGTAGAGGAGGGCGTGTAGGTGAGGAAAAATCCTGACTATAAAGGTAACGTAGTTGCCGTCTTAGTAGATTCCCATTGCATAAAGGGAATTGAGACGTCAAATGAGAGGGAGAACATATTATCTCCCGTATTTGAGGAAGTTGTGGTGCAAGTTTCTGAGCAAATACTGCAAATGGCGAGAAGAGAACCATACTTATCCAAATGGCATTCTCATCATTTAGAGAAAACGAGGGAAACGAGTTAGTGTTTGATTTAAAGGGACGGGTCGTTTTTATGGTTTAATCTTCAACGAAGTGTTTATTAATAAGCTAAAATAAATACAAAAGACTGTTTCATTGATATCTTTTTATATTGTAACACTTACCGGTCGTCTCGTTAGAGAACGCCCAGTCAGCGGCGCCGGTTGTAGCTCAGTCGGTGATGGAAGGAATTGTTGACAAGACACAAAGGCAGTACGAGACAAACACTTTGATCACTGGTAAAAATCACTTTTATTCCTGGGCAAGATAATTTAAAATGCCCCAGGGAAGTTACACTTGTAAATTGAAAAATTAAAAAAAAGAAATGAAGAGATTAGTTAGAAAGAAAAGAAAATTAGATGTTAGACATCACAGTAAAGCTTAAAAAACTAGAAAGAATTATCCTTAACATTACAATGGTAATAATAAAAAAATTACAAATCAGTGTGCCATAGCGCGGCACTGCGTTTACATAAGTCTGACAGGGGTGAATGCCCTGGGTTTATACTGCCTTGGGAACGGTTCTTTTATGCAGCCGGGGCGGACCCGGCGGGGACCAGGGGGCGGTCGCGGCCTTGGCAGGAACGCAGCGGTGGCGGTACCACCCCTCTCCAACAGCTGAGCGGCCCTCTCGTGACGTCACCAGTGGAGCGACGGCGTCTGCGGCGCTCGACGGAGTCTGACCGCGCTGTCTGGCAGATTCTGGTAGATTCTTGAAGATCGTCGGGATTTTCTCCCGACCTCAGGCACGGAGTAAATAACTATGTGTCCTTCTCAAATACAATTTTGGAAAGTATTGAAATCCTTCAGATACGTTCGCCTCACTTCAACGAATAACACCCCCCAGAGAATTTTCTCTCCCTGCTGCAGTCTACTCGCTGCGTCTTGCCCCTTTTAATAAGTCTTTTGGAGGAACACTTGCCTCTAACCGACGAATACTACCCCCAGAGAAATTCTCTCCCAATTGTTATCTGCCCCAAAGCTCAGGCTCGCACTGAGGTTTTCTAAGTCTTGCGGAGACATACTGGTCTCCCCCCGATGAAACAATTACTCCCCAGGAGAAGTTTCTCTCCCGACTGCCCTGCGTCTTCTTCCCTTCTGGCCCCGTCTGATGCCCAAGCTCTTCTGAAATTTTCTAAGTTGAACATAAGCGCACTTGCCTCTGACCGAAGAATATCCCCCCCAGAGAAGTTTCTCCCCCGACTGCCCTGCGTCTTCTGATTTTTGTAAGTTGAAATTGTATTAGGTCAACTTTTACCCCCACCCGTTTCTCTTGTATGCTTCAGCTCCTTAGAAAAGTCACGTTGCTATTGGCCAAAGGTACTGGCGCAGCGCATTAATTTCAACCAATTGCGACGAGAGAAGCATGGAACTTTCCGCTCTCCGTGCCAGCTGCACGTGCACAATGTTATTCATATTTCTTCGAGAACATCGGCCGTGCTTGCATAAGGCAGGCGTTGGAATTATGGATTTGGGTTTCCCCGAAAAGGAACGGGCGATCTAGAGATTTACCAGATGCTCTTGCTTCCGAGTGCTGCTCCTCGTCAATGTGTTAACGCCGTCCCTCTTAACGACTATTTTAATGGGCCGGAGGCGCAAACGGCTGTCCGATAAGCGGGGTTGCGCGCGTGAGGCCATCTGTTTACTTTCCCAGTCGAACTCAGGGTGGCCGAGTCTGTTTGTTTAAATTTTTAGTCCGCTGAATTTCGTTTCAAAACGTATGACGAAATCTGTATCGCTACAATATGAAGATATAAAAAATAGGTGTCTGTATTGATCAAACCACTGGGATCGCTTTGGCACAAACAAGTAATAAAATTACATAGAAACACATAATAACACTGAAGATCTAAGAAGGTAATTAAATTTAATCATCTCTAAATTCGGCGGGTAACATAGTTTTCAGCGTCCTGGACCTCATCACCCATTCCTCGTCTAGGTATATACGGTAAAAGGTACATAGGTAAAAAGGATGATGAACTGGTGGAACAAGTTTAAGAATTATTTTTATGTCTTGCATCTTTTTGTATGGTATTGGGTTTGCTGTCCTGTCCTTTGCAAATATGTAATTGCAGAGGCCTGCAAATCTGTTTCATTAGGTTAGAGGTCAATTGATTTAAACGTTTTTGTATAGTTATCATTGAAATGCATAAGGCGTGAGTTCTTGAAGAATTATATGACCTGCTAGGCTTTCAAAATCTAAAATCTTGTCAGTCATGTCTCGAACTTTGCAATGTTTACGCCTTCGACAGCCACGAACGAGGTTCATCAATGCCATACGTGTGCCTATTTCTGTCCTTTCCTTTTGCTCTCCACTTATGAACGAAAAATCTATGTCATTTGGTAAATATGTTTGGCCGCTCACAAAGTAGTGCATAACAATATTTTCGATATGGGATGTCCGCATAATATATCCCGCCATTACTATCCAAGTGTGGTTTTTCACTTGGATGAGTATGGCAAAATTTATTTTTCAAAGTAAGATCAATTCGAAAGTGAAAGATTGAGAAGTTCCTAAAGAAGATGATTTTTTTAAAATTTGGAGCACAGTGGCATGAAAATTTAAAGAGTCTCACATGTATCCATGAGAAAAGATCAAAATAGGACAAAATGTCACTTGGATCAGTATGGTTATACTGTCCCCAAGTAGGTTGTCATGGCTGCGTGTAGGAGTCAGGCTTTTGCTCGGGTGAAGTACGTTGGTAAGGGATCCTGATGTGTCGATGCTAAACAAGTTAATGTTTTAAATAAATGACTGAAGATATTGTCTGGTATCAATTGATACCAGACAATATCTTCAGTCATTTATCATATAAAAGGTATCTACATCACCAACAATCCAATTAATAAGTTAATGTTTGTTGGTTAATGACATTTGCCCGTTTTTGAGCGTTTATTCGACCTTTGTGCAAAATCCCATAACTGAAGAAAAGTACTTTATTTTTTAAGAGAGCAACATATCTTTGTAATGGCTAAATTGTATGAAACTAATCTTCTAGCATAAATAATCAGGCAACTGAACGTATTAGATATTAATGAAATATCAATTTGTTCGTAAATACACGTGTGCCGTTTGTAAGGAATCAAAACGAATATAACTAATCTGATAATACATAAATATAATGAATCTTGAGAAAAAGCCAATAGGTTATATAGTAATGTTGTTAGATGAATGACAAAAAGAGAAATTGGTAAAACAGAACATAGAGAATAATTATGGTTTATTTTAATATAATTATGGTTATGAATGCACTGTGTCCATTCGCGCAATTACAATTGTAATTATAATTCTGCGTGATATATATATATATATATATATATATATATATATATATATATATATATATATATATATTATATATATATATATATATATACTCCATATACTCAGCTAACTTAATATAATACTGCACTCGCGGATAGCACTGGCAGATTAAAAACGAAAGTACAGAACATATTAGTTGCACTTACGGATAGCATTGGCAGATTAAGAACAAAAGTACACAGCAGATTGTCTGCCTTATTTGTATGCCGGAAAGCAGATTATTTAGTGAAAGTTAAGGTTTAATACATAGATTGAATCTCCAACAACATTTCACTCGAGTTACATATTAAACACTAACTAGTAATTAGTCGAAAGATTTGCAGAGCACATTGCGAACACGTCTGCACCTGGCGAGTACGAGTACCAAAGAGACACCAGATTTCTTCAAGGGCGATTGTTTGGGCGCTCACGTGATCGGCTGTTGCCGCCGCGAGTATCTTTGCCCCAATAAAAGGCGATGTTATAATTCTGATTGGTTTGGAAATAATGTAGTTTTGATTTATAACTAAAAGGATTGTATGTCCGTGGTAGAATTAAATGTTAGAAATAATGATACACATTGTATAGTTAATGCATTAAATAATTCAGTGGTGTAATTAATTCCTAGAATTTAGACTGCGCCGCGCGTGGCAGGAGTTACCGAATAATTCCTGGAACCAAGCGTTATCTGCCTTTGTCACCACCGCTCGCGACTGCGAGCGGATGGAAGGCTTTGGATGAGAATTAAAAAGAAATTGTACCAAACCCGTAATTATGTAACGAGATGCGCAGATAGATTTGATATAAAATGCATATAAAATATATTGAAATAAAAGCAGCTTGTTTGTCCTAACAGGAGTATTATACGTAGTATAGAGAACGTTTTGTAATGCTGCGAAAAATCAATTTCGAGATTGTAACGAAAATGCACGTTTTGGGGTACCCTTCTACCCAAAAAGTGTTTTTTTTTCTTCAAAAGGTCTGTCTTTCTGTCCCACTGTCTGTCCGTCCGTCTATCCGTTTGTCTCTCTGGCCTTTTGGCTGACTGTCCCACTGTCTGTGTGAACACCACTAGCGCCTAAACCATACGTAGGATGTTTTTTAAAATGAATATTTCCCATTTTATAAAACCTTTTTTAAATTTAGAACTATTTTACATGAAGTTCCATGGATATTTTCAAAATTTCCTTATTAATGGCTTCAAATTTTTTCTTTGATTTTTTTGAATGAATTTAGTAATGTACATTTATGAAGATGGCAGAAGTCCGTTTTTCACTGTAAACTCTGAACTTTTGAAAATCGTAAAGGTTTTTTGGCGTCTTCCAACGACAAAATTGAAGATAGAGATTTTTCATTGATATAAAATTTGTTCTTCATATTTAGTTTCTTCATTAAGGTCGTGTACATTTTTTCAAATTTTTAGTAGTTTTTGTGCAATGTTATGTGTAATATGTACAATTTCAAAAAATAACAAAAACAAGATTTCTCAAAAAATGGCTCCAAATTGTTTCTTCGAAAGTTTCGAATTAGTAGTGCTAATTATGCTATTTAAAATTCATTAGGCTGTATTCTGTTCTTTTTAAAAAAATTACACAAATTAATATTTTGAAAATATCTCTGACGCGGTTAATATGCACATTTCCAGCGATTTGGTAAAACCATTGCATTTGTACATTAATGTGCTTCAAATTACTTCAAATGCAGTTTTTTACGACTCAAAATTCTCTGTGAAAAAGAAGTTTAAATTTAGCATTTACAGTGACGCTTAATCGCCATTCTCTTAAAAATGACTTCAAATGTTTCAATGAAAATTTCCGTTAATAACGAGATTTTACTGTTCTTTAATATTTTCAAAGTAATATTTCGGTTCTACTATTAGGAAATCGAAAAATTGAGAAAATGTCAAAAAAGTGTAATTTGGGCGGGAATAGATGGCAGCAAGCAAGATCATTTGGAAAATCCGAATTACTAGCAGAGACCAAGGAAAATAGAAAACTATTGCGAGAGAGTTCGTGCCATTTGTAGCACCACTAGTTAAAAGATTTTAAGAGCATTCTATTCATCACTTTTGGCGATCACGGAATTTAGATCAAAATCCGCCCCTAGTGATAAACATTAATCCTTGATATTTAGAGATAAAAAACCAGCACACTGATGTCTTTCCTACTGGACGCACATAAAAAAAGGAATAGTGGAAATAAAAGAAGAGTTAGTGAGGGGAGATAGTCGTTTGATTAAAAATCGTACACTTACACACAGATGAAAGGTCTTCATTCCAAATGAAATTTTTATTGCTCATTGATCAGACTCAAGTACACTGACGCAAAGAGGTTTATGTGCGTTTTCATTCTGATCGCTCTATTCTCCTGGCCAGAGAGCAATTTATTTTGGCATTCTTTCTTCATTGTTCGTGGTATGTTGATGTTTGTCCGCTTTGGACGGTGAAGTGGGAATCATTCTTCGGGTTCTCGATACGTTTGCGAAAGTCGCTCTTGATGTCGTCATTGAATTGAATTGAATTGAATTGAATTGAACTAATGCCTTCTTTTACGTGGCGAGACTAGGGCCATCATGCCCGCTGTTACGTCTGACCACGCAAATTTCGCTACGCTCCTTTCACCAACTAGCGGAGAAAAGAGGTATTTCTTGAGTGACGAAACAGGCAATTTGAATTTAGCTCAGAGGCGTCATTTAGGCTTGAGGATCTTTTACATGCAAGTAAATCTACTAACATGGGACACCTAGCTTTACTTCCCCTCCGAAGGAAGGTGTACGAAGGATTTTTTCGCCCTTGAAAATCCACGGCGTCGATCGGGTTTGAACCCGCCAGCTTGGGTATAACTGTCCGATACGCTAACCATTACACCATCGCCGCCGCCAATTCGGCATTGACGTCAGTATTGACAATCACTAGAACGGTTCACCCAACACCACTGCTCCAGTTAGCATTGAGTCTGGAACTATTCTAGATATGATTTTACAGGTGGAGATGCGACAACTCACAAAAAGAAATATAAAGTTGTCAAAGAAGATATTGACGTATTATGAAGAGTCAACTGATGAAGAAAGAAAAAAAGGAACTGAAATAATGTCCGTTGGACAGAATAGAGTTCAAATGAAAGAAAAAAAATTGGATGTAATGTTGTTTCTTTTTTAATATTTATTTCCGCTCGTTAGACATACTTATTTTGTTTATTAAATACAAGTTTCATTTTATAGAGTTCTAAAAATGTTCTTGTGATTGTAATGGGACTTAATGAATTGTAAAGTCAACACAAACATTCGTTATAAACGATATCAATTTATTGTCGTAAGCATATAAATAGGTGAACCGCTTTCTGCACCGTGAAGATAATGGTGGTAGTGGTGATAGTATAAAAGTGATGGATATTGATCGTGCATTCGCAACCCCTTAGATAGAAGTGGCTTAGCAACGTCTTGTAGGATGCGGTAAACAGAATCAATAAAGTTGACAACAATGGATCCCTGGATCCTAGGATGATCCTAGGGTAAGAACATTGATGTAGAAGACATGGTAGATGTTTTTAATGGCGAAGTCGAACGAAATTTAGAAGCCATCAAAAGAACCTATAGGAGATGCTGGCCTTTGTAAGATATCATATAACCGGCGAAGCAGAGAGAGGACGTGGATAAAAATTAAATTTTCCGTTTAAAAACGTTCCAAGAGTGGGCATGGTCGGAAGTAATAGTATTGTACAAGCAATGAAGACCACTGCGTTACTGAAACCAATCATTTGGGGGCGGACATCATAGATTTTTGTTAAATAATATACATGTACATGTATATATACATAACATACATAAATATTATACATATATATTATACATATATATTATATTGTTAAGTGTTTTAGTGTATTATATAACACTAAACAATATTATTTTTAAAGTAATTACACAATTCAAAAATAATTAATAGTCAAATCAATTTTGGGAAATAAAGAAGGTAACAAACGTAATATCTAGGTCTGTTGGGGGCATGACCCGATGCCCTCCTGTATCCGCCAGTGATGGTGGCGTCATATGATATTTTGTATTTAGCATTAATGTACTGTGAAGGGCACTTGGCCTCTGCGCCGTTAGATCCCGGGGTTCCATGTCGGTTACCCAACCAGGAACCAGCGATATCTCGAATCGCTTAACCTTCGTGACTTCACGTTAATACGAATTCAACTAGTGATGCCGAATTCACGGTCGTGGCCTTGAAGTAGAACTATCCCAGCATTCACCTGGATGACCGAGGGAAACCACGAAACCCGCGGTCAGTATGGACGGCACGGGGATTGAACACTGGCCTCCCGAATACGAAGCAGCGCGCTACGTCCTGAGCCACTTCACTCGGTTCGTGTGTTGTTACTAAACCTGTATGATTGGAATGTCGACATTGAATTCTATGAATTTTGTTTAGACAACTCGCGAAGAAGTTTCCACGGATGGCTGGCCGTGCAAAACGACCAAATCCAAAAAGTGTCGGAAGGCCCGTCCGTTCTCTCCAAAATCAGAAATCCGGGCTACGCAGGGTCGTTCTCGGGTTCTCGCCAGTAGTAGCTGAAGGCACCAGTTCTCTCCGCCGTATGTTAGATATACTCCAATTTGTACATAGTGTCACTTCAAGATCACGATCTGGACGGAGAGGGAGTCACTGTCATACATTCAAACGCTTCGTTATGACCGAAATGTTTTGTATAGGTGCTCCCGATTTAATGACAACGCCTCGCTCTTCTCCTTCCAGCCCGTGACCTTGAATCGCTACTCTGCCATACATTCCCATGTCTCTTTTCAGTTCGCTTTTTGCCTTTTGTTTGATTAAAACGTCCATCAATTTAGGAGAAGGGTTTGGCCAATTCAAATTCCATAATAAACATACACTAGTTTCTTATCTTTTAATTCCATAGTTTCTCATTGTGTTATATCCTGTTGAAATTTTGCTTCTTCGTCTTGTTTGTTAGTGTATTAAGGTGTTTGAAAGCGAAGGTAGCAGCAGGCGTTGTGACCCATTTCTGCGTCGGACGTTCAACCGATGACTGTGTTAGCGGTATCGGCGCTGGAGACGGTGGCCCGTGTGGTAGGGGCTGCGCCGCAGGTGCGGAGGAAGCAGTAAACTGTGAGAACAACGGCGGCACCCGGGGATACTTTCGAGGTCGCGGTCTCCGGGAGAAACATTATCAGCAGGAGCGCCGGAGGTAGTCGAGGACGCCCAGGCGGCGGCGCTGAAGGAGGCGACGTGAGGATGTTGAGGTGTAGTGCAGGCGATGGCCCATTGGCGGCAGTGAGGGCGATAGAGAGCAGGGACGATATCGGGAAACGAAGTGTGTTAGCGGCGGCAAATTTGGGTTATAGTACTTTGATGATCGTGTGTATGGAAAGTTAAAGGACTCCCTTCTGATGTAGATTAAAAGAATAGGATTTTTTTCTGTTGATATTCCTGTTAGACGACAAAGTAATTTGGATTTATTAGAATGAATAAGAAAAGAAACACTAACAGCAGTCAAAGTCAAAGGTATAAATAATTCATATTCTATCATAATGGAGAATTTTTAAACCGAGTTTACGTAATTGTGAACGCATTATTTTCTCAAACGTACTGTACACATTCATGCGTATTATTATTATTATTATTATTATTATTATTATTATTATTATTATTTATTTGAGAGGTAATTTCACCGAAAAACATCCATTCAGAAGAATATAAAATAAAATTACGAATTAGAGGCGTTGTAAGCGATAATTGCAACTAATTGAACATAATATAACTTGCAACTAATATACCATAATATACTTGACGGACTCGGAATTTGACAAATTTGTATTCATAGCTACATAGTAATGCGTTCCCTAGCATCGTATATAAGGGAATTTGAATACATTCTTTTAAACATTCAAATACAGTTTTGTTTCTCTTCAGGATATTCGGAGAGCAATAGTTGATTTGAACTTAATTAATATTCTTTCTACTCATAATTTGCGGTCTGATGGATGTTATGCAATGTATAAAATTAACTCTAACTCTCTGTTCTTTCCGTACGTGACATTTATTCTCGCACATTCAATACTATTCCGTACCTCTGTATTCACAATTTTTTGTTAGAAAAAATAAAACCAAAACATATTTTCGTGTGTATAAATATCTCAAGCTATTTCTTCCGAGACATGATAATGAAAGAGAATCGATGATGGTGTAAGTGAGAAAATCGGATCAGTGGACAGTACCTGGTCATCGAAGGAAGAATCTTTTAGCTGCAGTCTTCTTTTGATTGCCTAGCCTATCGGCTGCCACAAAGCAGCCGTCGTACAATGGGATGTCGACACACTTTTGACACGCAAAGCAATGCGCACCGAGTCGGACAGTACAGTGTGACCGGCACGTTTTACTTTCTCCCTACGGAGTAGAGAGAAAGATTGGCTGGTTTTTACTGTTTACTCCGTGAAGAAACGGCAACTTTTCGGAAGAAATCCCTTATTCCAGAGCCTTGGTAACGAAAATGTGATTAAATCCAATAGCTAAATTTAGAACAAAAATTATCTAACGCGATGTAATCCTCTAACGTGGTGTAGGCAGAATCCACATTTTGTGGGTCCTTAATACCGAGAAATTGATTGACTGCAAAACGGCTGTCTCTCTGCGAACAACGCAAAAAGGTTCACCTTATTTATCCAAAATTGATATTCTCCGATCGATCTACACTATGTGGTCAAAAGTATCCGGACAAGTGGCTGAAAATGACTTACCAGTTAATGGCGCCCTCCATCGGTAATGCTGGAATTCAATAGGGTGATGGCCCACCCCTACCATTGATGACAATTTCCACTCTCGCAGACATACTTTCAATCAGGTGCTGGAAGGTTTCTTGGAGAATGGTAGACCATTCTTCACGGAGTGCTGCTCTGAGAAGAGGTATCGATCAGGCCTGGCACGAAGTCGGCGTTTGAAAACAGACCAAAGGTGTTCGATAGTATTCAAGTCAGGACTCTGGGTAGGCAGTGCATGGGATGTTATTGTCGTGTAACCACTCCGCCACAGGTTGAGCAGTATGAACAGGTGCTCAGTCGTGTTGAAAGATGCAATCGCCATCCCCGAATTGCTCTTCAGCAATGGGAAGAAAGCTGGTGTTTAAACCATCAACGTAACTGTGCCGTGCTGCCTCCATGCATTGTTTGTATTATGTGCGACTGCTACATAATATTATCCGCAGAAGTGATAGCGCGTTTATGTGTTTAAGAGGAGGATGAGTCTTGGAGAAGAAGAAATACCAGAGTTTCGGGGTTCGATCACGCGTGAACACGTCGAGACTAAAATTAAGAAGAATTTGCATGTTATACCCAGTTCTGGTTAAAAATGAAACATTATTACAATACTGAAGGATAATAGGGTATCAGCAGCTTGCCTACGGTGGGGGGTAATTGTTTGCTCCTGTTTGGTAGGTGATCTACGAGTCATTGTTTGGCAGGTCATATTCTGATGCAATCCAAGAGATTCGTAAACCCGCCTTATTAGTGTGTGTGTGTGTGTGTGTGTGTGTACTACAAAAATTCGATTATCGGAGTTAACCCTTATTTCCCGAGCCGTGACCGCCAATCACGGCGATAAATAAATTAATTATTGATAAAAACGCTTCTTTCGTCTGTATGCCTTGGCTGTTCAATGCCTCCTGAATTATTGGTTATTGTGAGATTCGTTATGTAGATATGAATGTTCGTCTTTAGCTGAGTCGAATTCAGCCACTATCTGGAGGAGAATTCTAGCGATCGGTTGCTCTCATCGGTAGTTTTCCGTGGCCTCTCCGTTGAACACCAGGTGAGTGCCGGCGCAGTACCGTTTAAAGCAGCTCACAAACAACACATTTTCCCAATCTTCCTCGACTTATCTCCTGAAAATCTACCACACTGTCGGGAAGATTTCAGCTTGTCGCGATCGAGGCGATGTCCCGCTGTGGAAGCTATTTGGAGGGGTAAATCCTCTGCAAACCCACGTGCAAGTCGGCGCCGGATCTCACCATTAAGTGGGAGAGGAACACTGCCACCTTCCGGGATAAACCATTCAATACACTAATGGAACTAATGGCCGTAGCAGTTGACGAGTCCCTAAAACAATCAGACTGCCGCCCAGCAAATCCAGAGAGAGACCGAGAGAGGTGGCTCAGTGCATCAACTCTTGTAAATTCAATGCCCTTGACCGAGAGGTCATAGGTTTGAGTCCCGACAGTGGCAAGAGTTTTGACACTACCTTGTCAGCTAGGTCGAATTCAGTGCCTGTGTGGAGGATAATTATCGAGGCGGGTTGCTCTGATCAGTAGTTTTCCATGGGTTCCATGGTGATGAACACCAGGCGAATGCTGGAGCAGTACCCTTACAAACGTGACACGGGCCTCTCGCGATCATTCCTTCCTCTTCCTTGTCCTATCTCCACCCCTTACACCCACACTAACATGCACTACACGACAACAAACGCCGGGAGACCGATCGGGGGCATAGAGCTTGTCCTGGCTGGGGGTGCCCAACTGGCAGGAGATACCTGGTAGAGGGGAAACCCCGTTAGCTGCCGGTAGGTTGGTGCCGGATCCAACACCTAGGGGGGAAAATCACCGCGACATCAAGAGAAAACAGCATGCACTACACTTATGAGACTATTGACCTCTGTTGTTGGCACGCTCGGAATCAACGCCAATCAACGCACCGATGCAGAGAGGGGGAGCGCTCCACCTGCGCCTGAGTCGCAGTCGACATTACGAAGAAATAGCATGCATTGCACTTGCGGGACTATTGTCCTCTATCATTGACAGCCCCGGAATCTCCGCCAATCAACGCACCGATCCAGAGAAGGGGAGCGCTCCACCTGCGCCTGAGTCGCAGTCGACATCACGAAGATGTGCACTACACTTACGGGACTATTGTCCTCTGTCGCTGACACGCCCGGAATCACCGGCAATCAACGCACCGATTCAAAGAGGAGAGCGCTTCCCCTACGTTTGAGGCACTTCCTTCCACAGCTGTCGCTGCCTTTGCGCGCGGCGCTGCGGCCGTAGCGAAGAGGGTGGGGTGGGGTGGGGGGTCGGAGGAGCGCAGCACCGCAGCACCGCAGCGCCAGCGCACCAAGTGGCGCGCGCGGCAATAAGCGGGGGAGTAATGAGAACACCAAGTTGGCGACGGAGGCTGGCGAGGTGAGGGCTGCCCAAAGGGACGTTGTCGAAACAGCGCTGGCGGTGACGCTGGCGGCTGCTCAAGGGGCAAGGCAAGCGACGGGACGGGACGGGACGGGACGGGACGGGACGGGACGGGACGGGACGGGACGGGACGGGACGGGACGGGACGGGACGGGACGGGACGGGACGGGACGGGACGGGACGGGACGGGACGGGACGGGACGGGACGGGACGGGACGGGACGGGACGGGACGGGACGGGACGGGACGGGACGGGACGGGACGGGACGGGACGGGACGGGACGGGACGGGACGGGACGGGACGGGACGGGACGGGACGGGACGGGACGGGACGGGACGGGACGGGACGGGACGGGACGGGACGGGACGGGACGGGACGGGACGGGACGGGACGGGACGGGACGGGACGGGACGGGACGGGACGGGACGGGACGGGACGGTTAGCAGCCAGAATTGTTGGCAAATCCTCACTTTTTGTAATTCATTTTGTGAGTCCACAACAGCAAATTTGAGGAAAGGTGGAAAAATGGTCGTGTCTTATAATGTGATAACGAAGCAACAATAATAGCGTCAGTTATATCACCGTAAGTCGACAGGATGATCTTCTAATCATTATAAATTTTTTAAATAAATATATGACACACGACTTATCTAATTTCGCTGTTTAAAAAACGTGTTTTAATGAGTGATACAAGCCTACTAAATTGTCCGGTAGTCGCAGACTTGGCAGACTGACGTGGTCGGAAAATTAATATTCCTTAGAGTTTTCTGTAATATTATTTTAATATAAAAACAAAGAAAAAATGATGTGGCTTTAAAAAAATGTGAAATGCACATTTTATTATTTGCGTGAAAACGTCCTAACATGTAACGAAGACATTTCATGACTTTACATTACCATGGAATTTTATATCGTATACAAGTTCACTGTTAGGACCTACAAATTTCTATACGTCCTGTAAAGGCCTAAATTTTACTGTTAGTAACTTAATTGTACTTGAACTGTAATCATGATGTTATAATCACCTGTGACTTACACTACAATTGCATGAAGCAACGTATTATATGCAGCAAATTGCTTTGCAATGTGCTAATTGTTCACTTTTGCATTGTGCTGTCGAAAAAATGTTGAAGTTTGACTCGCACACTTTTAGCCCGAGATGGAATAATGTTAAAGCCACTTACCAGGGTATCTAACTCAATTCCTCTAAAATTTGACATACAACCCTTTTGCCGTCAACTGCTCAAGTGTAGTTGTGATTGATTCATATCTAGCATAATGATTTTTTACTAGGGTGAATCCAAATATTGTATTTGCTTTTTGTCATTATTACTATTATTATTATTATTATTATTATTATTATTATTATTATTATTATTATTATTATTATTATTATTATTATTATTATTATTATTATTATTATTAATATTATTAATATTATTAATATTATTATTATTATTATTATTATTATTATTATTATTATTATTATTATTATTATTTCTTCAAGTCTCTCGCTTAGCAAGGTGCCTACAGCAGACACCGGGACCTTTGTAGAACCAAGGTGCCTGCTTCGCTTGCAAACTCGGACGGTCGGTTATTTCACTAGAAACTTCTTAACGATGCGTGCAGTACTCAGGAGAACAGCCTTTTGCATTGTTTGAATGTGCCAGTTCTTAAGGCCAAGACTAGCAGACGATAAAATTAGTTCTTCGGAGATCAGTCCATTTGCAGAGATGACCACAGGGACTACTTCAACAGATACTAAGCGCCACATGTCGCTCAGGTCAATAGCCAAGGCCTGATATTTTCGCTTCTTCTCGGCAACAGAGGCAACTATATTTCGATCTAAAGGGATAGCTATGACGACTATAATCCCTTATTATTATTATTATTATTATTATTATTATTATTATTATTATTATTATTATTATTATTATTATTATTATTATTATTATTATTATTATTATTATTATTATTATTATTATTACTTCTGTATTGGCAATTTATGACCACGCTACACGTTATTTTCCGAGACCCTGGAGAGATTCACGTGTGTAATTATCGGGATCAGTTAATATTATTATTTAATGATATTATATCTTAATCATAGACACTCAACATATGGCATACTATTCATTTCGTTATAGAACCTTTCTTTACAGTAGAAAATATTTACAGGTTCAACGTTTCGCCGACCAGTACGTCCGCTAAAAAAATCAGAGACCGTGAAAGGGGCGATTCAAAGACTCATTTTATATAATTTACAATAATAAACAATAATAATAATAAACAATAATACACTTAAAACATATTTCAAACTATGAAGTAACCATCAGCAAATGGAAAAATATAATGTTGCAGATGTCACGTTTATGCATTAATATTAAAAGAAATGCATATCACAAATCATTTTTAAAAATAGCTCAACTTCGAGCGCTATCATAGCTAGGCTGTGACAATGTGCAATGATCATTGGCCAATCAGCAACGGCCCCCGGGGGGGGGGGGAGAAGGGGGATACTCGTGGTCGGACGTCAAGGCCTCAACGCCGGCGTCAATTTATAGGGTCATTAGTACCGTTAAGTGTAGTGCATGTTTTTGTTTGGGAGGTGACGGTGGTTTACCCCCGCTGTATAGGGAGATCGGTCGCCGACTTCCGTCGTTTAGCGCGTTTTTCCCTAACCAGTTATTTCCAACCTACGGGGCACCGCCCCAGTTGGGACAAGCACCCGCGATCCGTGGTCTGTTTGTTAGGGTAATGCTCCGACATTCGCCTGGTGTTGATCCCATAAACCACCGATCAAACCAGCCGGCCTCTAGAATTCTCGTCCAGACAGCGTCTGTCCACGGGGAGGAAAGATTTAAACCCAGTCGTGAGTTCCAGAATTTGCGAAATAAACGAAAGCGAATAATGAGCCGGTTTGCTTTCCTTTAACGGTGCAGGGATGAAGACTCTCTCGGCCGTTCTCGAAATCCGGTCACGGATTCTCCGCAAGACCTGATTCGCTCTCCTGCATGAGAGGATCCGCCATTCCAACATCGATCATCAACGTAAGTTGTTTAATTTATATTTATTGCTTGCGCGCAGTCGTAATACATATGACTGGGCCAAACATAACCCGGTTTGCGCGGAATCCGCGGTACGTGTTCATGTTAAGGCCAGACGTACGCAAATCTATAAATTTTATAAACAAGTTTCCGAGATCATGATTAGCACGCTTGTCAACCTAGCTGACGAACAGCTTCATTAAGCTATTGAGGCTGCAGTGAGTAACGGTCTCAGTTCCCCACCCTCCCCGAACATGTCTCCACAACGGATATGGTGACAGGGGTGGAAAACGTGATCCCGAAGCTTCTGGCGGAGCAGGCTGCCCACATCCGAAGAGAATCGGCTCACTTCACGGCCCACGGGGAATTGCCACTTAGTAATTTGCCGCACAAAGAACGTCTAGCGTTTCGTTAACTTCGCAAAGGCGGGGCCCTCGTGGTAATACCTTTCGGGAAAGGCAATGCAGGATCAAACGCTTGACAATATTGGCAAACGTTTCAACTGCTTCGACGTAAAGGCGGCCTAGGTACCCATGAAATTCTCAGGCGAAAACTAGTCCGCGTTAACGACTGCGTCTCACCTCTTCTTTGAGCAGTGAATTTTGAGAGTTCTTACAGCTGCGGCCACAGTTGCACCGGTGAGACAGGGCCACTTTCATGAACAATTTCGCAACTGCAAGTATAATAATACAAATTAATCGGACGTAAAACTTGAAATATTTTCTCTCTCACGACACTGTTCAGAGAGAACTTGAAAAAGATTCCCACGCAAGGAGATTCTGTAAGGAGATTAAAAGAGATCCTCGAAGGAGACGGTTTACCAGAGAGATGCTCTCCTTCGGTGAGGCAGTCGCGACTTTAAAATCTTTTCAAAGTGAAGCAGTGGCGAACTAAGAATAGTTCCCTCGAGGGAGATAACAACACAATCTCCTCAAAGTATGAGTTTTGCTGCCGAAAATTTGCCGTATTTTTCGCGCAGCATAACATAACTTTCTTTGTACTAACTAAGCAGTAGCAAGAAATCATGAAAATGTTTTTTTATTAAACCCAGTATCTAAAATATCTGTGTTACGATGAGTAAACAACAATTTTGTCCACTGTAATGTTCCCACTGAAATGTTGTCTAAAAATTGAGATCTACAATTTTTTTTCTTTTAAAATTTCATACTTATATAGTCAAGGTTCAGTCGTTCTGCATAAATGCACACCCTTCTTCTCAATTGTTTTATATACGACAAACTGTGTGTCGCGTAAATAATCATTTTAAGCATTAATGTTTAGAATTATCTTAATATTGCTACTTCCATTGAAAACACTCATGAAAATAAGTGATCATGAGTCTCATAGAATTAAGTTGAATTGCATCAGAAATCAAATAAACTGATATTAATATCCAGTGATTTGCGAATATTGTGACGCAGTCTGCCGGCGGCAGAAAATACTAGCAAATAATTTAATGGACGATAAAAGTAGAATTGTAGCACTATTATAGTGTTTCGAAGGTAAAGTCAAATATGAATTTATTACGTAAATTATGGTATTTGGGGAAGAGTTTCGATTAAGGGCAAAATTTGAAAACTAATTTTTTGCAAAATATTATTTCGTACGCGACGCCCCACGCCCGATGCCCCTGGGGCCTTGGTTGCCGGCGGAAGTGAGTCGCAGCTGTTTGCAATCAAGTTGCGAGCGGAAGGGAGTCAGTGCGACGAGGCCGGCGCGGTCAATGGGAAGGGTAACGGCTGCGTCGAGACGTGCTGAAATTGGGGTGGCAACGGAGGCCAACAGGGTAGATGTTTGGGGAGGTGGAAGAGGCGGTGCTCGCAGAGGGACAAATGCCAAACGCCACCAAGCGGGGTGGGGGATGGGGGGTAGAAGCTGAGCCGCGCGACAAGGCAGCGGGGGGGGGGGGGCTAGGGAAGGGGAGGGGAACTAGAGGCAGACGTAGCAGGGGGAGCAGCTGCATGCCAATTGACACAGATTGCCGCGAAATCGACCGTGCCTTAAAGAGACTGATATCTCTAGTCGGAAAAGTATTGATTTTCCCTGGCATAAACATCATACGTATGTAGAAATTTAATTAATGACTTCCTCATTTTTAAAATGTTCCAATCGAGGATTCGAATTCAAATTAGAAAAGCTAACTTCTTAAAGAGCATTTTCGGAATTTATTGTATGATTCATAAGCGACGGTATTTCTTTCACTTTCGAGTGTTCTTCCTCGTGGAGCTTTCACCGCCCCCTGGACAAAATGGCCGATTTGCAGCCTGGGCAGTCGCATCCGTGCGGAGGCAGAAATGCTGTCGGCGCCTCAAGGGCAGACGCCGTTTGTGACGGCGGAGGTGACGGGGAGCGAAGGCCTCCGGGGCGGAAGTGTTGTGTGGGCGGTGGCGCTTCCGTTGAGCAGGTTTCAGTTGTGTGTCAGAGACAGTGACGGAGGAACAGAGGGCTTTGTGCTCAGGGCAAGAAGGCAGGGCGAGAGGTGGCGGTGACGGTGACGGTGGAGGCGGCGGGCGCGGGGTGGAGGTGGGACGGGGCGGGGGCGTGGAACCGAGGTGCGCGTGAGGACGGGGGCAGGGGCGGTGGTGGCAATGATGCCGCAAGCGGTGGTGGTGGTGGTGGTGGTGGCGGCGGCGGCGGCGGCGGCGGCGGCGGCGAGGGCGAGGACAATGTTGGCAGGGCTGTGATGGTGCTAGAACTGGAGCGACAACTGGAAACAGAGTTCAATCTTCCTGACATAATTATGAGTCTCCATAATTTTTGTCAGTATACAAAGTTAGAAATATTCATATGTTGATTAACATTTTACAATAATAAAATTATCTATAAATCGTTGCTTGTATTATAAGTTACAGTTCTAATACACATTTGGTTGGCAGGGAATTTTTGAATATTCGCTTTACTAAATGCAATGTTTCCATTAGGGTAATAAGCCAACAGTATTATTTTACCTAGGGTTGAATTCGTATTAGCATATAATTTTAAAGACAGAAACGGCAATAGTATGTGTTCTTTGTAGTATATTGCATATTGAATTGGGGATGGGGGGTTATATTGGTTTGGGGTTGAATAGCAGAATTTGAAAGGTTAGAATCCATTAAAATGTAGATATTCCTAACCTCATAGTTTTGTAGTTATAATAGCCAATAATATAATAGTTATATACTTAACACAGTCGCATAGTTATGTAATTTGAGTAATAATTTCCAAGTAAATAAAAATATTTTTTTTCGTTGTAGTAGGCATAACATATCGTTCATAACAGTAAATGAAATGTACTTTCAAGTAATTATTGCGAAAGATGTAATAATAATAATAATGATAATGATAATAATGATAATGATAATGATAATAATAATAATAATAATAATAATAATAATAATAATAATAATAATAATAATAATAATAATAATAATAATAATAATAATAATAATAGTGGTACTGGTAGTGGTAGTGGTAGAACTAATAAGCTGGAAGTCTGGAAACTCAAAGCTATAACTTCAGTAACTGTGAAATAAGATTCTTCGGTGAAAGTAATCGTCTTTCCAAGCGCAGAATCCGGCACTTGATACTGCATGTCTGCCATGACGTACATACGAGTTGCAAATGTAAAACCTTCTGAGGCTATGTAGAAGTGAAAAAATGTTTAGCAAATATCATTAATACCTAGTTAAGGTATCTTTTAATGTATCACTGAATAGATATAAGGGTACGTTTCAAAACAATTCTGCAAACCAAAATATATTTTATTACAAATTAAATTCAAGTTTATTTATTATCCATTTTGCAGGACGTTTGTTGTAATTCATGTTATGGTACAGTGAAACCAAGTTAGATCAGTTTCAAGGTAAAATTTACTCGTACTATGTTACATAAAAAGCTAACTTTTTTCCTTACTCTATCTTTACTGTCAATGATCATCCAGGAAAATGTTCAAATTCCTATTAAAAAGCGCAAAAAAATTTAAAAAGTTTTTTAAATTTCGGAAAATTGTCTTTTATATGTTGTAACTTACGATGGAAATCAAAACAAATTTTACTGTATCGTGAAATACCCCAAAGGTCCAAATGTATATTTTTGTCGCTCACAAGCATACACTCCACCCAGATCGTTTGCCGCACGCATATATCACACGATTTTCAGTTGTTTCTACCGATCTGCTTCATAAATTGTACGCATCTAGATACGGTGATGACACACGAAACATACTCGTACAACTGAAAAGTATGTAGCTGAGCACAACGATATTGCAAGCACATCCGAGAAGGCAATATCATAAGTTTTCTTTCCATGTCTTAATCTCTCCAAAACGTGATTTTTTAAGAAACTTTAAACTTATTTGGCGTCTGGGATTAGATAATTTTGGTTACCTTATTTTATGGAAAATTATACTACTAATGATTTTTCTCAATGAAAAAATGTGCATAACTTAATTTGCTTAACTTAATGAAGTTATAAACGTTTATTATATTTTTTAAATTTAGGCTTTAACGTTAGACGTAAAGAAATTGTAAGAAAATTTCAACAGAAGCCGAGCATTATGAAAAATTATATAAGCACATATTCCTATTTGAAATATACTAGTAGCAATGGCAGTAGTATTTCACTTTTCCTCTAACAATACGTTTAGTTGGAGATAATGAGTTTGAAAAGAACGCAGGCAATTGTAGTGGTGCGAAGTCGACTTCATCCCTCGCCTTAGCTGCCGCACCCGCACGGCAGCGCGAATGCCTCCGCCGCCGGGTGAACGGCGCCCGTGTGCGCTCGTGTGTGTGCGTGTGTGTGGGTGGGCGCAAGTGTGCGGGCGGCGGATGCGCCGGGGCTGTAGATTCGGCGCCGGTCGTGTCTCGAGGGGGGCAGCGAGGCGAGGAAGCCAGCGAGGGAGGGGCGCACCACGACGCCGCGGCTTGCTGCGTAATTAGAGCCACCCGGCTTCCCCTCCACCCCCGCCCCCAGCCCCCGCCCCCGATCCAACCCCTCGCCGCTGCTCGCCCTCAGCACAACGCTCGCCCGCGCGCTCTCTTGCCGCTCTCCGCGACTCCACACGCGCTGCGAAGCGTTGCATTCCGACCCAACCCGCCTCTGCTATCCTCCACGCCGGCTCCCTCTTCTCTTTCACGTTCTTCTCCGACATACTCTTTTCAGACATGCAATGTTCCCGCCACGCTCTTCGCCGTCGCGCTCTTCGCCGTCGCGCTCTTCGCCGTCGCGCTCTTCGCCGTCGCGCGCTTCGCCGTCGCGCTCTTCGCCGTCGCGCTCTTCGCCGTCGCGCGCTTCGCCGTCGCGCGCTTCGCCGTCGCGCTCTTCGCCGTCGCGCTCTTCGCCGTCGCGGCTCTTCGCCGTCGCGGCTCTTCGCCGTCGCGGCTCTTCGCCGTCGCGCGCTTCGCCGTCGCGCTCTTCGCCGTCGCGCTCTTCGCCGTCGCGGGCTTCGCCGTCGCGCTCTTCGCCGTCGCGCTCTTCGCCGTCGCGCTCTTCGCCGTCGCGCTCTTCGCCGTCGCGCTCTTCGCCGTCGCGCTCTTCGCCGTCGCGCTCTTCGCCGTCGCGCTCTTCGCCGTCGCGCTCTTCGCCGTCGCGCTCTTCGCCGTCGCGCGCTTCGCCGTCGCGCTCTTCGCCGTCGCGCTCTTCGCCGTCGCGCGCTTCGCCGTCGCGCGCTTCGCCGTCGCGCTCTTCGCCGTCGCGCTCTTCGCCGTCGCGGCTCTTCGCCGTCGCGGCTCTTCGCCGTCGCGGCTCTTCGCCGTCGCGCGCTTCGCCGTCGCGCTCTTCGCCGTCGCGCTCTTCGCCGTCGCGGGCTTCGCCGTCGCGCTCTTCGCCGTCGCGCTCTTCGCCGTCGCGCTCTTCGCCGTCGCGCTCTTCGCCGTCGCGCTCTTCGCCGTCGCGCTCTTCGCCGTCGCGCTCTTCGCCGTCGCGCTCTTCGCCGTCGCGCTCTTCGCCGTCGCGCTCTTCGCCGTCGCGCTCTTCGCCGTCGCTGCCCCACCACGCCTTGCCCTGCAACGTTCTATTGCGCCACGCTCCTAACCGGGAGAAATGGCTCAGTGCATCAACTGATGTCACTGCATTGCCTCTCACCGGGAGCCCCTACGTTGGAGTGCCGATGATGTTAGCATTTTCGACATTTGCTTTCGACAGTTAGATCGAATTCAGCCGCTGTCTGGAGGAAAATTCTAGCGGCCGGCTGCTCTGATCGGTTCTTTTCCATTGTTTCCCCAATCAACACCAGGCAAATGCCGCAGTAGCACCTTAACAAACGGGCTGCGGACCGCGCTCGATCGTACCTTCCTTTTTCTTGTCCTAACCTTGCCTGTTACACACACACAGACATGCACTACACAAGCACACATGCCGGGAGACTGGTCGGGAGCTAAAAGCTTGTCACGGCTAGGGCGGTGCCCCGCTGGTGGGAAGTACCTGGTTGGGGAAAACCTCGCTAACCGACGGTAGGTCGGCGCCGGATCTCGCCATACCGCGAGGGAAAGATCCCAGACACCTGTCGAGTCAAACATGCACTACACTTACGGGTTTAATGACCGGGATCACTTAAGCAATAAATCGTATCACCCATATAAATACTTCACGAAAGATTTCGTAAATAAATGACAAAAAATCCCCTTTCACTTTATTAATTAACTGCTCCATCACAAAAGAAATCGGAATGGAAAGAGAGTTTTCCACCTAGGGTCTACTAGGTTTTCCACCGAACAGCGTGATTGTCGGGCCTCGAAAGAGCGCTACGATTTAGAAACGCGACATGAACTCATAAAAGAATATAAATACTAAAAATAAATTTAAAAAAATGTATCAAGAAGAAATGCCACAACATTAACCACAAATTAAAAATACACAAGTTATTAAGAAGCTGTAGCTTCAACGAAGAGATCGGACTGTGCAGATTCGCACCGCCGTATATCTGACCTCAATATTATTGGTCTTATATTCCCACGAGAGCAATTAATATTTGCAAATATTAAAGTTAAATAGTAAAGTATCTATTGTGTTATAACTACAACACCATATCGATTAGGTTTTTCGTGTTTCTCTTGATTCACTGTACAAATACTAAGATGATCCCTTGTTTTGTGTCTGAACATAAGTGTAGCTTCACTGTGAGCACGTTTAGTTAATTTTGTTATAGCTGAAGGTCTAGAGACAAGGGAGAGAGTCCAAATTTTTTGCCAATACTATAAAATCAAATTTGTAGTTCGTATACAGATGCAAATAGTGTAAGTGTATGTGTTAAAGGAAGAGATAGCATTAGGATGAGATAGGAAAGATCGCGCGTGGTCTGTGGCCCGTTTGGTAGGGATCTGCTTCGGCATTCGCCTGGTGTTGATCGAAAACAAAACACGGAAAACTACCGATCAGAGTAGCCGGCCGCAAAAATTTTCCTCCAGCGGCTGAATTCGACCTAGCTAGTCTCGAAAATCCTGCAACCGACGGAACTGGAACCTAGGTTCTCCCAGTCACAGGAACTGCAGTGACATCAGTTGATGCCCTGAGCCATCTCTCCCGTTGGTTGATACTGTGATTATGTGCAGTACGTCGCTTATTGGTTTTAAAATCTCCCTGTAAACCGTCTTCTCTCCTGCCGCTGCGTCTACTAGGTCCATCCACTCATGATAGTCAAATGATACAAATTATGATAGGAAATGCGGCAGTGAACACTGAATTTTGTATTATTATGGGGGAATGCAGTAGTCTTGTGCTAGAGACAAGTTTTGGTATTTATCCAAGCAAACGCCCAATATTTTTCCAGTGGCTACCCGCAATGCCTTTTTTCCCTCTAAATCTCTCATTGTCACGCCCAACAGAGTTGTGTTCGTGCGGTGAACGTAATGAAACCAATCAGTCGTAACTGGAAATTCTGTTTTCCCAATGTCGAAGATTCGACCCTTCGTAATCGAAACGTGTGTCATCAATACGCTTGATTATTAGACCGTGTTTTGTTTTTTAAATTTGCGATCAAAAGGTGAAACAAATTATCATTAAAAATCTGTCCATGTTGGAATTTATGCAATTTTAATGACCATTACGTAGTCGTCTTCAAATGTGTACTGAAACATTAATCATACTTTGCCTTTCAAATTTTAAACAATATATAGATTAGTACACTGAATATTACTTATCGCATTACAACTAGATATGATTTGTTTTAGATTTTCATGGTATTAGCTCTGTAATAAATCCCAAAGGGGAGTTAAAATTAAAAAAAACGTTCTTGTGAGAGTTATTGTAGCTCGTTAAATGTTCTGTTCTAGATTTTTTCTGAGTCTATGAGCTAAGTATTGAAAACATCCAAAACCTGACAGTTTTCATTTCGAGTCCCAACACCGGGGATGTACTTACAGACTTACTTTGTGCTTTCATCATTCATCACAAGCCATCACAGCTTAGTTTGTCATTTTCTATTTGATAATTCATGATAGTTTGTCATATTAGTAATTTAAAAGTATTTTTTTGTATAATAGGGTGTTGAGTTGTACCTTTGAATGCGTTTAAATCGAAATATAAAACTTAGTTGCAGTTGATAATTTGAGTTTTTATTGAAAAATTATTTATCTTTGAAAGAATATGTAGAGACTTATATTGGAAATATCACATCACATGATTAAGAAAACACGTAATACATATAGTCATGCGGACGTCTCAGAATGAATGCTTCAATTTCTAGGAAATGTAGACGTGTGGAGTTGTTGAAAGCGGTTTCTTTTTGCCAATAAACAGATTGTGGAAAATTTCATATACGGAGTTACATGCATTAAAATAAGCAAATTTGCCGCAGATTGTTAGGCAGACGTGTATCTGAACTGCTATTTGCCAGGTTCATAAGATCCGTTTGTCGTCCGGATGGCCGAGATCGCTAAGGCCGTAGTGCCGTAGCGATCGCGGGTTCGAGCCCCGCGTCGGGAATGGCTGCATTTGTTTTCACCCCTCACCTTCACCGTATCATATCATACTGTTAACCCTATAGTTAATCTGTAATCGCCAATGACAGCTGTTGATGAGACCTTTAAAAAAATCTCGTTGACGACGTCAGAACGCAACCTGCCAAACATTTGAGGGGAAGGAGTAGCCTAATCATCAGAAGAAAACGTTACACATGCTACTCTGTTATATTATATAATCCTCTACTCGTCTTCATTTCTGATTCATCTAAATACTTTAGACCTTTGCGTTTATTTTAGTAAATCTGTATGTTTATTTATACACACACACACACACACACACACACACACACACACACACACACACACACACATATATATATATATATATATATATATATATATATATATATTGTATTTATTAAAATAAGTAATAATAATAATAATAGTAATAATAATGAAAAAAGTAAAATATTTTTTCAGTGTTAAGATAATCTGCCTCCAACCAGTCCTCGCGACCAGTCAATTCAATACGGTAGCCCTGCAGATTGCCTTGTGGTGGTCGCGTAGGGCGGCCAGGCCTTCAGGTGAGAGGACAGATTTGATTGACAACTCGCTCTCGACGCGCCGCGCTGGCGTGTCCATCAGAGGAGCTTGTCGAATGCGTGCCGCCGAGGTTGCCACGTGGCAGTGCTGGTTGGAATTAGCGGCAGCCAACACACCGCCCCGAACAACGGAACGTGGAATGTTGAATACATTGTAACAAAATGCGGAACGTGCACAGCTCAAAAGAAACTACAGTAACTTGGGAGATGCCATACCACTACATTACACTCAAATCTACAGTCAGTAAATATTTCTTGCAAATACCTGCTCCCCAGATTTACAATCGGACAGTGATAAATATTGTTACAATTTGAAAGAAATTGTGATTATTGACTAGATGGTAATTGACAGGACACTCTATGACGTTCATTCTCCCTATAGAATTATGTTTATTATTGTTAGTAGATGACCGCCAGAATGATTAGAGAAGACGGAATGTTTACAACGCTCATTTCTGTCTATATTTAAAAATCAACTAGTATATGACTTTAGATAGGAATCACAGAATTATGAAAATAAGCACGAAAATCATTTCTCCTCGTAGTATGTCACACACAGTTGTTTAACTATTTTTGACGTAAATAAATAGACTTTTCAAAAGAACCGTCTTACTACATTTTCGTCGTAAAGAGAAAGAACTGTAATGTTGCGAGGGAAATCTGTGATTTTTCGATAAAAAACGCGTATTGTTGTGCCCTGGTTGAGTTGATAAATCTTGTTTAATACAATTCTGACTACGTTGCAAGTTTTGTTTGCAGGTTCGTGACTAAGCAAGCTTTTCGGTAAGCTGAGATAAATAATTTAAAAAAAGATGTGCCTAAATTCACAGTGTGAGCTATTTATTTATTTATATATTTATTTATTTACGTCAAAAAAGTTAAAAAAATGTGTATAACGTGCGGGAGAAGTTAATTTGAAGTTACATTTATTTCCAGAAGCAAAACAAGGGGCCATCTCAGCATTTTCTCGAGGATCAGGGAAACTGAACGAAATCCTGATCGAGATGGGGGTCATTGACCCAGAAGCTGAAGTACAATACGTGTTACATATCCCTTCTCCCCACATTGCCTCTTCCTGAAAAAAGAACTCGACGCTCGTGTTGAAACCACTTGGACGAATCGGTTGGACGACAATTAGATGAGACGGCTCGTTGTGTCGGAACCTTCCAAACCCTCACACGCGCCGGGGATTTCCCTGGCGACCCGACCCCAGTGTCGCGTGTCACGAACGCGGTGACACGCACGCTGACTCCACGCGCTCGCATACCCACGCAACACCAGTGCGTACCCAGAGGTGGAGTGCGGGAATAATTCGGGAATGGAGTGACGCCCGGAATAATTATTCCACGGTCGGAGAGAGGGAGAGGGAGAGGGAGAGAGAGAGAGAGAGAGAGAGAGGAGAATGGAAAAAGAGAGAGGGAGGGGGAGAATGGAGAGAAAGAGAGAGAGACGGTGATTTTATAGTGTGTTTCTAAAACGAATTCCCTCTCACAAGCATCGGCGGAAGTATTTGCGGGGTGAAGTGAGCGTTCTCTTCGTTTAAAACAACAAAGTTCTACTCTTTGTTTCCGTAGAAGGAGAAAATTGTAAAGAACAAAATAAAAAGCACAAACAATTTGGCCACCAGAACGGTTTTAAATCGCTGTTCGTGCGGCAAAAGAAAAAAGTTTAATTACATATATGCGTATGAATAACTTCCATTTGCCGCGTAAAATCAACAAATACCTCCAAATATTAATTTAATGAGTTTTGTTTGATATTTGAAAATGGAAATAATTAAATATTTGTATGACTAATACCACGAGGAATGGAGAGTCAATAATACAATTGATTCTCCATTAAAATTGGTAACATAAAAACGGCAATTACGACGAAGAAGGAATGATCAACATCTAATATAGTTGTGGAATCCAATTTTGAGAAATGTTTCCCAAAGATTAAAGTATTTTAATTTAATTTAATCAGCTTACCCGAGCTTTTAGCCACGGTCAAATATATAAAAACTTGCACTGAACTTACAATTATACGCGATATTTTGTTCCGTATTTGGATACTAAAGAAAACGAGCAAATTACGGCAAACAAAAGACATTTTTGTATTCAATATTAGTACAGGTATTGATGATATCAGTTATTTAGTTACAAGTTATCACGAATTTACATGATACAACTTACTATTCAAATAACTATGATCATATTTAAATACTAAGCCTGTCAACATTTATTTCCATTTTTGAAAAAACAATATTCATGATCACAACTTTCCTTCCAGAACCCCACATTACATCACTTGTATCGTGTGTTTATAAAACGAATTCTCATGTAAAGAATCCAGAAATTATCTGTGAATGATAATTCATTTCTTTTTTTTATTTTCATTTATATTTTACACTTGAATGAGTTGATAATCCACTCCATTCATTCCGTGGCTAGAGCACATTATTTTCCGAGTAAAAACTGTAATTGCTATATTAAAAAGCGAAACAAAAGAAGTGTAACATCACTCACTCATTATTTATTTCCTGAGGCCTTCGCTACGTGTACAAATTTTACAACGCTCATTTCTGTCTATATTTAAAAACACACCACTATATGACTTTAGATAGGAATCACAGAATTATGAAAATGTGCACGAAAATCACCTCTCCTCGTAGTATGTCACACACAGTTGTTTAACTATTTTTGACGTAAATAAACAAACTTTTCAAAAGAACCGTCTTACTACATATTCGTCGTAAAGAGAAAGAACTGTAATGTTGCGAGGAAAATCTGTGATTTTTCGATAAAAAACGCGCATTGTTGTGCCCTGGTTGAGGTGTCGCGGGCGAAAGTCCGCCGGAAACATCCGCCGAACTGGCTTTACGCTTTAGCAGAGAGCTCTCGCTGAACACTTTGTACTCAGGAGCGAGCGTTTTGGTCGGTCATTGCGAAGCACGTGACAGCGCCACAGTCCGGGTCACTCGGCTGCCACGACCCGACGCGCCTTCACCGCAGCTCTGCCCGTCCCCCGCTCCCTTCGCCAGCTTCACCGCACTCACCCGTGAAGCCACTGCCCCGTTCCCAACACTGCATTCGACACTCTGCTTCGACCCACATACGCTCTCGCCGTAGACGAAAGACCATGTCGAGTGTCCCCGCAGGCGCCGGGCGGGAACCCCAAGCCGGTGGTCCATTCAGAGGTGGCGCCACCGTCGAATCATTCGTTCATTAGTACCGCAGAATCTGGTGTCCGAATTTCAGAGCGCATATGTCGTAACTCTGCCTCTGTGTCCCCACTACCGACTTCACCACTCCAGTGCTCAGGGAAAGCATTTTCAAAAATTTGTGTTGCTATATCCGCCGCGAGTTCTTGCTTTGGCATTTGCAGCGAAGGAGTATATGTTTTGATGTTGTCCTATGAAGGAGCATGCAGTTCGTACCGCCTTTAGTGTACCAGTTAACGGCCCCTCAACAATGACGCCACCCTGCACTTATTACACTAATGTGAGAATTTCTCTAATTTACACTTGCAACGCTTGTAAAATCAATTTATCGTATACAAGTGGAGTGTCCATCGTTACTCGAGATATAACCAGTACATAAAATAAAGTGAATCATGTTTCGAACAAAAATCACATCAGAAACAATATCGCTGATTTTCAGCTAGGAAAAAAATTAAAGTCATAAAAAAATCATTGGAAGGTTCACTGAGGTTCCCAACTTCCTAATGCTAGGGTTGGCATTACAATTGTGATTTTCCTTTTGGTCAGAAGGTATTAAGCTTAATACTTTTCAGTACAAATTTTCTTATTCTGTAAGTGGTAAATATATAAAGTATTATTTTACCAAGAACACAACTGTGAAGTTTTTCTCATCCAATTGAATAATGGGGATACGTGTGCGAGTTCGTAAACCGAGCTCTTCTGGAGGTAAATTTATCCACTATGCAACGATTGTTCAATACAAGATGAAATGTCGATCTCCCAGGAAAAGTTAGTGTTCGAAATCTGCAACGACGAAAAGTCTTCACAGCAATCAATGAACAGACCTGCATTTGCGAGCTCAGTCAACATCTCTTGTGATTGGTGTGAACGTGGCATCCTTCCGTCTTCCTTGAAAATATTTAAATTTTGTGCAATGATTAATGAAGCCATTGTATATTCATAAATTTGATTGTATTAATTTCCTAAAAGAAAATTTAAAAATACATATTACTCTTAAAATAGTATAATCCCCATACGGTCCCTTACGGCAGAGACATTTCAATGCGCACATTTTCTTCAGTTCCAACATCATTTCCTTACCATTGTACTATACATAGTTGAATGGTAAATGAAAGTGCCAACAAATCTTGGGTTAGAAAGATTCGAAAACTAGACATATTCATCCGCTGACTACTACAGATTTACGTCGGTAAACGAACTCACTTTTTCTCTTTTCTAACTGAATTATTTGACAAATAATTTTCATTCAAACTTTTGTGATAACAGAGCTCTTCCTTCATGTGATAATAATTTAATTTCAAAACTTAGTGATATATTTGCTACCGTCACGAAAAACTCAATTAAAATTCAATACACGAATGAATTTGCGTGTATTGAACAAGAGGGCTAGAAAAAAGCAAAGGAGTGCTGGTGTAGTTCTTTGGAAGGCATCCGAAATGTTAGGAGAGACATACAATTTTAGGAATTTAAATACAGTAAGCAAACAGTACGCTACACGATGCGGACTATATACAAAGAATCCAAACGGCATTTCCCGGCCGTTCTAGGTAAATTCGTACATTTTCAATAAAATATATTTTACACAATTCAGTTTTTAATACAATGTAAAGTATGAAAAGACAAGAAATCACAAGTCAACTGCAAAGAACGTACAAGTCTTAAACAGCGCCATGAGTCAAAATGACGCTCTGAGAGTTCCAGTGTTAAAGAGACCAAATACACTCAAATCCCTAAAAAATATTAAATAAACTCGAAAATGGCAGGAGTACAACAAGATGTCTATCTCGTAAGCTAGTATTCACCATTCAGTCAGTCGAAAGTATGCGCATACGCATACCACAGTGTCTAAATAATTCAACTCATTATTGATCAGAAAGGGAAGTAATAATACATCGTCCATACACGTCAGCATTCTGTTAACGAGTTGGCGCAAGAACTCGACAAAAAACGCCATGTTCCAGCTTCGAACATGTTATACACCTCTCGCTATCTTTGACATCTGATCTGTCTGCCCCCTAGCCACATTTACCCTCAGGCTCGTCCCTCTTCGCTGTCGCTTTTAACCCACCTCCAGCGCGCCGCCGCCCCCTCCGCCCGCTCCAATTCCGCCTCGCGCCCGCGCCGTGCCGGCTCCTCGTCGACCGGTCGATAACACGATGTTCCGGTGGCGCAAATTTTATTCGGTGAAATTGCTACCCCCGGCCCCGCTATCCGCGCACCGGTTGCCCCGGAAGGCCCCACGTACATGCGTGACGAGCGTGGGGGCAGAATTCAACACCTACCTGGCGAGCGTGGGTGTCCCGCCGCACAGTGGGCTGTGCCTGCAATCCTCGTGGACGGTCAAGAAATAATCTTGACCGTTGACGGTATAACGGTTAGCATGTCGGGCTATACCGAAGTCTTCGGGATCAAACCCGATCGACGCCCGATCGAGCGATTTTAAAAGCGAAAAACCTTCGTACGCCTTTGGAAGGGAAGTAAGGCCGGCTGTCCCTTGTCGTAGATCTACTGCGAATACCCTCAAGCTTAAAAGAAGCCTCTGAGCTAAATTCAAAAATTGCCGGTTTTGACGTCCGAGTAATACCTTTCTCCGCTAGATGGTGAAAGGAGATTAGCGAAATTTGCGTGACGGCCTGATGACCCGAGTCGCCCCACGTAAAATACGGCATTAATTAACTATTCTAAGAATGTCGTCTGTGCCAGTTCGGATTTCTGAAAGATGCTACATCTGTGTTGCAGAGTTAAAGACAACGATGCCGGTTGTGATAGGTCGGTGGCTTGATAATCCCTCATGCGGCGCAAAAAGCCACGCAAGCAGTACGTTAAATAACCCTTGAGTGTCCTGTTGATATTATCCGCAAAATTGATCTCGCCGAGGGAAGTGCCAAATTAGAGAAGGACCGAAGCTGCTAAGGTCCGCTACAATCACTCCGATAAGTCTCTCTGCACGTAGATGAGTCAGGGCCTCAAATTAAAAATTGCATTTATGTTGGTAGCAACCAGATCACTGGGCAACAAGTAAAGGAAACAACGCTTCCAGCATCTGCAATGATTGTGAGTAGGCAATTTATATTTTACAAGCTGCAGCTCGTGCTACCAACACAATTAATGTTTCTAGCAGTCTCACCAGCAAGGTGCTACTGCGGTGACTCATTCCTGGCGCGCTATATAACACACACACACACACACACACATTCTCTATATGGGAGACGTTGTGGAATCGCCCATTCTATTAATCTTTAAGAAATTACTTCGCATTGGTCAGACATCATTTCGTTTAGGACTCCTTAATATCGTAGAAGCAAAGTCGCCCGTATTTACATGGTTTTATGACAAATTAATTATTTGTATGTATCTAAAATTGTAACGAAATTTTCAAATCTATCTATTATAATGAAGTTTTCAAGGACGTAATAATTATATGGAATGTGAAACAAGGGGCGAATCAGACAATTGATCGTAGATTATGTAAATTGAGAACATTTCGCTGTGTGTACCTCTACCGCCTTAAAGAAATATCCATTTTACTAATCCCTCCGTATTTCCATTCATATCCTCTTATTTATCCCCACAGATAGCTTTTCTTCTTTCACTCATTTCCGCTCTCTCCAACTTTCCCTATTTCTCTCCCCCTCCCCATCGTCACCATTTGCAATTATAACACCGGTATCCACTCCATCACCATCACAACCACGAGCTCTAACATATTACTATGTTTAACACCTAGAAATGTTTGAAATATGCAAGCATTTGTAAACTAAAAATATGAAAATATGACCACAAATAAGGCTTTTTTTGGTTTTGTTATAACCGAGATGTCTGTAAGTGTGGTACTTTAACACAACTCCTTCGCAGTTTTGATAGAGGCTGTTTCGCCTTCTTTGAATTCTATTACATCTTCGATAGCTTTGAAATAGGTACAGTAGTAGTTTACATCGTTTTCTGATAAATATTAGAGGCTTGTGAATAAGCGAATGTAAACTTTTCTTGGGAAAAAACGAAGAGATTTAGATTCGCAACACGGTTTTAGAACACCAAAATCTACGGAAACTGCCATTTTTTCTGAAAGATGTTGCATCATCAATGGGCCAAAATGAAGCACCCATTGGAATATTATTAGATCTCTCGAAAGCTTGTGACGTTATCAACCATGTCATCTTTATCTCAAAATACCGGAATTCGTAAAATTCGTCGTATTGCCCTAGATTAGATAAACTCGTACCTTAATCATCGATATCAAAGAGGAGATATACCGTACTGGCACGAAAGGACATTTACTTATCTTTCTAATTCACTGACAATTGAGCATCTTGTCCCGCAAGATTCGATAATAGGTCCTATCCTCTTTCTGCTATTTGTAAACGATTATCCCTCGTCTATTAATATGAAGATGAATTCTATTTGCCAATGATTCGAATGTTCTCTGCCAAAAATAAACAATAAATAATACGATTTCAGAACTCTCAAATTGATTTCGTAGTAACAAATAATTAGTAAACGAAAGAAAACTGTTTTAATGTATTTGATCATTTCAAATCGGCAATCTCATACTCCATTGACAATGAATAATATGCAACTAGCTGATGTTGAGGTATAAAAAAGTGTAGGTATCTCAATACAGTCAAACCTCAAATGGAATGTACATACAGGGTGAACCAATTAAGTCATAACACCCCTTTTATCTCCTCATCCGTGAAAGATACAAAGATACCGTTTGGACAGTCCGTAACATAGATAGGGGCTACTTGATAACAGCATATTTCGGTTCTGTACTATTTTTAATTACAAAGATATGAGGTCAACTCTGTTTTTTTTAATAGAAACCTATAATTAATTTTAGCTCATCTTAATGAGATTAAAAAGACGATTTCAAATATGTGTATTACTTTATATTTCAGTGAATAGTTTTGTAGATATAACTATGTTTTGTAACGTATTTTTCCACTAAAGCGGCCCCTTCGAATTCGATCTTTCCTTTTCTCCACTGAGAAACTTGAAAGGAAATGTATCTTGCATTCCTGCTGTTGACACATTGCCGGCCAAATTACTTCGAATTACTTCGGAAAGCTGAGTGAAAGCGTTTTGAACGTCTTCAAGGTTCGACCCAGAGTGTGCCAGGCACTGGATGTAATAGAAACACGTAGCTAAAGGACACAGAATTCGTAAGGAAAGGGTCAGTTTTCGTTTGGACAACTTCATTAATACTCGTTAATTCTTTCTCCAAGTAACAATCCTTGTCAATTGTGTGTCATTTATTTTCCAGAACATTCTTGTCTGACAAAAAACTACTGCGATAGAAGAGGCGATGTTCCATTGTCATTTACATCAACAATGCTCTCCCAACTTCTTTTCGAATATTTCGCCGCCTGAACACCTGCTTTCCGAAAATGCGCGAAGGTCACGTGCACGATAGCGGGGCGAAGGCCACGAGTATAAAAGGCGCTGCTAGGGTAATAGGACAGCTCATTTTTTCTACTTTCTTAGAGCAGAATGTATACCAACGAAGAGAAGTTAGATATGCTACTAGTGTATGGTGAATGCGGAAGAAATGCCGTTAGAGCAGTACAGCGATATGGAGAGCTGTATCCAGATCGTCAGCTTCCTACGCGCCAGCTTCTTGCAAGTATGTGCAAGAAACTAGTGAAATCGGGAAGCTGGAACGCTGAACAGAGGACAAGGCAGAAAACTGCAACTGACGAAGCACATGAGGAGATTGTTCTGGGGTCGACGCTTAGCAATCCACATGCTGGTTCGCGACACATTGCCAAGGAATGTGGTATAAGTCAGACAAGTGTCATACGCATATTGCATCGGTATAAATTCCATCCATATCACCTCTCATTACATCAAGCTCTCGGCGGTCGGGATTTCGAACGCCGCCAGGAATTTTGCCTGTTTGCTCTGGAACGCCTGCGAGATGATCCAACGTTTTTTAAACGAATGCTTTTTACGGATGAAGCCACTTTTACCAACCACGGTAATGTGAATTTACGAAATATGCATTACTGGTCAATAGACAACCCTCATTGGTTACGACAGGTACATCATCAGAAACCGTGGAGTGTTAACGTGTGGTGCGGCATCATTGGAAATTTCGTTGTAGGACCTTACTTCATCCCAGGAATATTAAATGGCAATATGTACGCACTGTTTCTTCGAAACGTTTTACCTATTCTCCTAGAAGAGATACCACTGAATACACGCCAGTGCATGTGGTTCCAACATGACGGCTGCCCAGCTCACTCTTCCCGTGTTGCCACAGAAGTCTTAAATGAGAAGTTCCCGGATTGCTGGATAGGACGACGTGCTGAAGTGAAGTGGCCTGCCCGGTCTCCCGATTTGACTCCTCTTGATTTTTTTCTTTGGGGAGCACTCAAGAATAAAGTCTATGCAGAATTACCAACTACGCCAGACGATATGAAACGGCGTATCACCGAAGCTTGTTCTGCCATATCATGTGACATCCTTACATCTGTTCATTTATCTTTCGAACGGCGACTTCAAATGTGCATTGCAGCAGATGGACAACATTTCGAACATATGCTTAAGTAATACCATTTTGTTTAATAATGTATTTTGTATTCTCTTTGTACATTTTTGTTTTTAATTTTGATAAATGTATTTTCTTTGTACATGACGGATGGTCATAAATAAATTAAATTAACAAGATTTTATTTACTTACTTTGCTATTGTACTTACAATTTGTAATAATACTAGTATAATACGTATGTTGTCACAGTTGTCAAATAACAGAATAAATACTATTTGCTTGACATTACAAAAACCTTCCGGAATCCTTTCAGAAACATTTGGGTCTCTTTCGGACAAGGTCGTCGACGATTAGTATTTCCGCAAAATATCGAAGAAAGTGGTTGTTACTTTTCTCGTGTAGTGGAGCGTGTTTGTCTGAAGGACGACTCGCGAAGTTTCCCATTTAGTCAAGAAGAAAGGTTGCATGAATAGGCGCCGTTTCAGAGGAAAATACGTTACAAAACATAGTTATATCTACAAAACTATTCACTCAAATATAAAGTAATACACATATTTGAAATCGTCTTTTTAATCTCATTAAGATGAGCTAAAATTAATTATAGGTTTCTATTAAAAAAAACAGAGTTGACCTCATATCTTTGTAATTAAAAATAGTACAGAACCGAAATATGCTGTTATCAAGTAGCCCCTATCTATGTTACGGACTGTCCAAACGGTATCTTTGTATCTTTCACGGATGAGGAGATAAAAAGGGTGTTATGACTTAATTGGTTCACCCTGTATATCAGAATTAAACACTGAATAAAGTACATTGTGTTAAGCATACAGAATTCTTTCCAATTCTGTCAGCCTTCATGCAGCACTTCGCGGCGGAAATATGGCGTAATATTTGAGGAAGCACATCTTTTAGTGCCCAGACATATATGTCTGGGCGCTAAAAGAAAATTATTCAAATGTGTAATATTTGTAAAAGATGACTTACTTAATGGTGGGGACATTTTCATGTAATACTGATATTTATAATTACAACATAAGTCGTAGAAATCACATTGACCAAGTGTCAACAGCTCACGACAACGAATCCACGTTGCTTCACAACGCATTGCCTGATGACATTAAACGATTAAAACCGGCACACAATTTTAACTTAATATTTTTGTTTTGTTTCGTAACAGTTTCTATACAACTAAATAGTATACTGATCATCAAAAAGAAAAATTATGTTTATTTAACCAAACATGATTTATAATGAATTAGTTTACATTTTATTGTATAATTAAAAACAAACATGACTGTATGGAGTAATGTATTTCAGCTTCCGGGCGAATGACCCCCTACTCGATCAGATTTTCGTTTAGTTCCCCTGATCCATTGAGCAAATGCTGAGAAGGCCCCTTGTTTTTCTTCTGGACATAAATGTAGCTTCACTACACGCACGTTTTGTTGAGCTATTCTTTACTTGTAATGGTAGGAGTATTAGAGGTAAGGGCGAGTTACTACTGTGTTAGCAATAGAGAAAAATCAAATCTGCACTTCGTTTACCGTTGCAAATAGTAAGTTTTCTATAACACGGGAAAGAAAATGTCTAGTTTTATGAATGTTGATAAACTCGTGCTTAAAAATATTATTATTTGATATTATTAATAATATAATAATATATTTTTTTAAGTATTCATCTTCACCTAATTATAGTTAAAATGTTAGAAAGGGATCCTGAAACTCAAGAAAATGTGCGCAAAGAATTTGTCCCATATGTCACATACTGTTTTAGAGCTTTCTGTTTAAATGAATAAAACAGAAACAAAGGAAGACACATGCTCCGTATGAGAATGGGTTGCTGAGACTGTGGCACCGAAGGAAAAATTTTCTTGATTTTTTGCACTCATAATGAACCGTGATGAAGAGTTTCTTCACTACAGAAAATAACTTATCCAAGTCAGGATAATTTCCACGTATTTATTCCGCAACTCTATTTATTGCACGGTCAATGCGTGTTATATGCATCATTTTGGGTAGAGTATCTGCAGGCCTTTGCCATCATTCACCATGTAAGGGACTGACTGAATCATTGACTAGAGGTAGAACATTTTCTTTCTCTTCTCGTCCCAACAGATTCATTGCTAATGCAAGGACAACAGCAATTGTTGAGTGGTTATTTCTTATTATAGTTGAGGAGTTATTTATACAAGCGGATGACCTTGGCACAAAATCTGCCTAAAGGTTCCTTCGCACCTGGTGTTTTCCACGTGGCTGTCTCTTTCTATACAACTCTCTTAATTCACATACTAAATATAATATATTTACAGTAAACACCAGAAAAGGCAACGGCGGGAAAGCACCCAGTGTACTTATCCGAAAAAAAACCCTAATTGGTCACCTAAATTCCGCGTTTGGAATATAGGACCTAAAAATAATGTTGTAAAGACAGAAAAATTATACGAAAGTACAGTTCACAATTAGATGCGAAAAATCTCATTGAGATAAATACGAGTAAGCTAAAATGAATTAAAAATATAAATATGACAAAAATTTGAAAATTCATGGAAAATTACTATAATATGACATTATTGGAAAATGACAAAAGGGTTTAAAAAAGTCAAAAATTATAAGTATGTGACTCGTGGGAATTGAATAATTTTAGTAATTGTAGATAAAATAATGCTTAACTTATATTTTCCAAGGGGAATAACACAAATAAAAAATGTCATAAACATTACAATTAACCTTAATCATTACAATTACTGGATTCCCTATGACTACTATATCGCCCATCAATTGTGCTAAAACTAGTATAGTGTCTACACTCGTACCACCACCGCCGCCAATGCACCGCCGACAACGCTATCACCTCTACTACTACCACTACCACCACCCCCTATCATCATCTCGACTACTAAAACGAACTTAACCACCGAGAGGCTACCTCAAGTCAGTGCTGGTGTCATCTCGCAACTTCTCCATCAACAGACCTCCCTCCGTCCCTGTGACTGCGGTTGCGACTCCTGGGGGGGGGGGGCTGCGCTCGGCCGCGCTGCGGCTCGGCCTGGAGTCAACCGCCTCTCCCTGGATTAACCCTAAAACGCGCCACGTACTTTGGGCCGCACTCGCGCCTAAAAGGGGGCTGTTGGCCCCGCCCCCGCCCGGCCCCTGGCCCCCGCCCTCCCCGACCCGGACCCCGACCCCGACCCCAACCCAACCCCAACCCCAACCCCGACCCCGACCCCGACCCCGACCCGCCCGCCCGTCCCGTCCCGTCCCGTCCCGTCCCGTCCCGTCCCGTCCCGTCCCGTCCGTCCCGTCCCGTCCCGTCCCGTCCCGTCCCGTCCCGCCCGTCCCGTCCCGTCCGTCCCGTCCCGCCCCGCCCCGACACGCCCCCGCCACGCCACGCCACGCCCCCGCCACGCCCCCCGCCCCGCCACGCCCCCGCCCCGCCTCTCCCTCCCTCCCTACTTCCCCCTACCTTCCCCATCCCTCCCCCGCCCCTACCTCGATTATTTAGTTGAAATCGTCTAGTACATGAAAGGTGGAGTTGTCACCTTCAGACATAAGAGAAAAAGCAAAAATGGTGACATTGAATTAATAAGGCAACGTTAGTGCTCCTTTGCAGTCTGGTAAAACAATGCCACCTGTGGTAGCAAAGGGCAGGGAGCAGTCCGCTAGGTGGCCTTGGCTGAATCGTGCATGTCAACTGACACGAAACGATTCAATGTCAAAGTTTTAACTTACCAAAGTTACTATACGTCGTAGAAAAAAGTACCGTATGAAACTCGATGTAATAGGTATTAATTCACTCGTGTGATGTAGACGATACTCGCTCGTTCCTCGCCTCATATCGTAACCACTCTCATTTTAGAATTATGAATTTAAAATATAAATGCTACTAAAATTAGAAACAGACGTTAAACTAGTCCATAACAACTCGTATTTTTGATCTTTTTTTCACTCTTTCTATATCTGAATCTCCTTTTACTTCAATTGTCTCTTAGTGAACATTTAGGACATTTAATGCGACGGTATCAAATAATTCGCCAGTGTTCACGTTGCCCCTGGCGTTTCGTGACAATACTTTTACGTCACCAGTAGCAGAGATAAAAGAATAGCGAAGCCAGTGTCAAACGTAAAAGAACAGATATGAACTCGTACAAGGACCGGCAGACGATGTTCTTTGCAATAGTCTGAAGGATCTTTGCACACGGTGTCGTATTTTCCAGGTTTCTGGATAGGCACAATCGGAGCGCGATGGCTCGCCCTGAGAAGGAGCGGAAAGAGATGAGCCGGGGCGGGGGGAACGGGTCGGAGAGCGGAGGCGGAGCACTCCAGGCGTGAAGCCGAGAAGAGAGCGTCATTTCCGGCCTGCTTCGGGGGATGTGCCACGCTTTCCGGTTGCATCGCCCCCGTTTGCTGCCTTCATCTTTCGAGCCCGTTCGCGGAAATGCTACTTCGCTCGGTGAATCGAAATGAAATATCGCGTTGGGTCTATCACACTTCTATTTCGGCTGGTACGGATGAAATCGGAAAGCGGGTTGTTGAAATCAAAGAGAAGGCAAGCTATTGAGTCTAACGGAATGAAATGAGAAATCTGTCCACTTACCTTTACTCCTCTTCTTGCTCAGATTAGTCGTACCAACTGCTCCGTCTAATTTTATTGCCTTACGTGCCTTTCTGAGCAACTTTTACTCTAATATTTCATTCACATCTTTCTTCATCGTCTGTTCATATATAATTTTGTAGAATTGAGATTACTAAAGAAGATTCTTAGATCTATATTCAGTATATTATATTAAAGAGAATAACTCCATGCACTCTTTTGAACCGGTTGATATTGAAGGAATATAACAGCATTAAATTTAACACTGTTAAGGAAATATTGCGAATATATTCCAACATTCAATTAGCATTTGTTCTGATATTCGACTTTTTACAGATACACTGGCAATTAGGTAGTCAGGCGCCTAAGTCCTGCGTTGCTCACTGATAATCGCATATGCCATGTCTTTAATCGAAATTGTCAGCGCGTAGACTTTACGTACTTGTATGTTTTTAGGCGTACGCAATGGTAAGCAAGAGGGGAAAGCTACATTTCTGGAACTATCTAGACCTCATTTTCATTTTATTTTTTCATTTACTTTGACCTCTTCTTTGGTCCTATTTGTCAACATACGGATGTTAAGTGGGTTTTGTTGAGATTATTAGAGTGGTTTCCCGTTGCCTTCTCTGAGTTTTTGACCCAGACCTCTTTAGTAGCTACCTCCGACACGGTCACTGGGGACCTTATTAAGCAGGCGGGCCTCGCCGGCAGGCCTATAATGAGCCTGAAATTTGCCTCTCACTTTCTTCACCAGATGTCTGGAGGTATGTGAGATCTCGTTAGGACGAATATTGTCGGGTTTTTAATTTTTCGCGGCATACCGCCTGGGTTCTCTACATGCCACAAGTGGGACATGGCTACTGTGGATTTTCCGCCCTTCGAAAACCTCGGCCGAGATCGAACCCACGCTCAGGGGATTTAAAGGCCAGCAAGCTAACTCCTCACCCACCGGAACACCTACGTTTGACATATTTTTTACTAGAAGGTAATAACACGTACAAGGAGATTAGAGTTATAAATAAACGATACAATAATTAATATAGTTGATTTGGAGATGAAGTTTTTGCAGGATTGAAGGATGAACTATTTACAGCGGAGAGCGGGGCGAGGCGCAGGGCGAGGCGCGGGGCGAGGCGAGGCGCGGGGCGTGGCGCGGGGCGAGGCGCGGGGCGGGGGGCGCGGGGCGAGGCGCGGGGCGGGGCGAGGCGCGGGGCGTGGCGCGGGGCGAGGCGCGGGGCGAGGCGCGGGGCGGGGCGCGGGACGAGGCGCGGGGCGAGGCGCGGGGCGAGGCGCGGGGCGAGGCGCGGGGCGAGGCGCGGGGCGAGGCGCGGGGCGAGGCGCGGGCGAGGCGCGTGGCGAGGCGCGGGGCGAGGCGCGGGACGAGGCGCGGGGCGACGCGCGGGGCGAGGCGCGGGACGAGGCGAGGCGCGGGGCGAGGCGAGGCGCGGGGCGAGGCGAGGCGCGGGGCGAGGCGAGGCGCGGGGCGAGGCGAGGCGCGGGGCGAGGCGAGGCGCGGGGGCGAGGCGAGGCGCGGGCGAGGCGAGGCGCGGGGCGAGGCGAGGCGCGGGGCGAGGCGAGGCGCGGGGCGAGGCGAGGCGCGGGGCGAGGCGAGGCGCGGGGCGAGGCGAGGCGCGGGGCGAGGCGAGGCGCGGGGCGAGGCGAGGCGCGGGCGAGGCGAGGCGCGGCGCGGGGCGAGGCGAGGCGCGGCGCGGCGCGGGGCGAGGCGAGGCGCAGGGCGAGGCGCGGGGCGAGGCGCGGGGCGTGGCGCGGGGCGAGGCGCGGGGCGGGGCGCTGGGCGAGGCGCGGGGCGGGGCGCGGGGCGAGGCGCGGGGCGAGGCGCGGGGCGAGGCGCGGGGCGAGGCGCGGGGCGAGGCGCGGGGCGAGGCGCGGGGCGAGGCGCGGGGCGAGGCGAGGCGCGGGGCGAGTCGAGGCGCGGGGCGAGGCGAGGCGCGGGGCGAGGCGAGGCGCGGCGCGGGGCGAGGCGAGGCGCGGCGCGGGGCGAGGCGAGGCGAGGCGCGGGGCGAGGCGAGGCGCGGGGCGAGGCGAGGCGCGGCGCGGGGCGAGGCGAGGCGCGGCGCGGGGCGAGGCGAGGCGCGGCGCGGCGCGGGACGAGGCGAAACGCGGCGCGGGGCGAGGCGAGGCGCGGGGCGAGGCGCGGGGCGAGGCGAGGCGCGGGGCGAGGCGAGGCGCGGGGCGAGGCGAGGCGCGGGGCGAGGCGAGGCGAGGGACGAGCGCGAGGCGAGGCGAGCGCGGGGCGAGGCGAGGCGAGGGACGAGGGGCGAGGCGAGGTGCGGGGCGAGGCGAGGCGCGGGGCGAGGCGAGGCGCGGCGCGGGGCGAGGGCGAGGCGCGGCGCGGGGCGAGGCGAGGCGAGGCGCGGCGCGGGGCGAGGCGAAACGCGGCGGCGGGGCGAGGCGAGGCGCGGGGCGAGGCGCGGGGCGAGGCGAGGCGCGGGGCGAGGCGAGGCGCGGGGCGAGGCGAGGCGCGGGGCGAGGGCGAGGCGCGGGGCGAGGCGAGGCGCGGCGCGGGGCGAGGGGGAGGCGCGGCGCGGGCGCGGGGCGAGGCGAGCCGCGGGGCGAGGCGAGCCGCGGGGCGAGGCGCGGGGCGTGGCGCGGGGCGAGGCGCGGGGCGAGGCGCGGGGCGAGGCGCGGGGCGAGGCGCGGGGCGAGGCGCGGGGCGAGGCGCGGGGGCGAGGCGCGGGGCGAGGCGCGGGGCGAGGCGCGGGGCGAGGCGCGGGGCGAGGCGCGGGGCGAGGCGCGGGGCGAGGCGCGGGACGAGGCGCGGGGCGACGCGCGGGGCGAGGCGCGGGACGAGGCGAGGCGCGGGGCGAGGCGAGGCGCGGGGCGAGGCGAGGCGCGGGACGAGGCGAGGCGCGGGGCGAGGCGAGGCGCGGGGCGCGAGGCGCGGGGCGAGGCGAGGCGCGGGGCGAGGCGGGCGAGGCGCGGGGCGAGGCGAGGCGCGGGGCGAGGCGAGGCGCGGGGCGAGGCGCGAGGCGTGGGCGCGGGGCGAGGCGAGGCGAGGGACGAGGGGCGAGGCGAGGTGCGGGGCGAGGCGCGGGGCGAGGGCGAGGCGCGGCGCGGGGCGAGGCGCGGGGCGAGGCGCGGGGCGAGGCGCGGGGCGAGGCGCGGGGCGAGGCGCGGGGCGAGGCGCGGGGCGAGGCGCGGGGCGAGCGCGGGGCGAGGCGCGGGCGCGAGGCGCGGGGCGAGGCGCGGAGCGAGGCGCGGGGCGAGGCGAGGCGCGGGGCGAGGCGAGGCGCGGGGCGAGGCGAGGCGAGGCGCGGCGCGGGGCGAGGCGAGGCGCGGCGCGGGGCGAGGCGAGGCGAGGCGCGGCGCGGGGCGAGGCGAAACGCGGCGCGGGGCGAGGCGAGGCGCGGGGCGAGGCGCGGGGCGAGGCGAGGCGCGGGGGCGAGGCGAGGCGCGGGGCGAGGCGAGGCGCGGGGCGAGGCGCGAGGCGAGGCGCGGGGCGAGGCGAGGCGAGGGACGAGGGGCGAGGCGAGGTGCGAGGCGAGGTGCGGGGCGAGGCGCGGGGCGAGGCGAGGCGAGGCGCGGGGCGAGGCGAGGCGCGGGGCGAGGCGCGAGGCGAAGCGCGGGGCGAGGCGCGGGGCGAGGCGCGGGGCGAGGCGCGGGGCGAGGCGCGGGGCGAGGCGCGGGGCGAGGCGCGGGGCGAGGCGCGGGGCGAGGCGCGGGGCGAGGCGCGGGGAGAGGCGCGGGGCGAGGCCCGGGGCGAGGCGCGGGGCGAGGCGCGGGGCGAGGCGCGGGGCGAGGCGCGGGGCGAGGCGCGGGGCGAGGCGCGAGGCGAGGCGCGGGGCGAGGGGCGAGGCGAGGTGCGGGGCGAGGCGCGGGGCGGGGCGAGGCGCGGGGCGGGGCGAGGCGCGGGGCGGGGCGAACGAACAGGGAGAGAGACGAGGTGGGGGCGTGGCGCGGGGGGCGCGGCAAGAGGAGCCGCGAGCGGGGCGCAGGGCTTGCCGAGGAACGAGGCGTGTGGCGGGGAGTGTGTGTGGCGCGAGAGAGGGTTGCGGGTCGAGGAGTCTGGCGAGGGGCCGCAGCGGGGGGGGGGGTGCGTGGCGAGGCGGGGGCGAGGCTTGGACGGGCGCGTGCCTCCCTCGAGGCGCGGGAGCTCGAGTGTTCAGTGACGTGAGCGCGGGACCGCAGAACGCGAGACTCCACTTCGATGCCGTCGCTTGTGGCGACCCGCGCCGCCTTCCACCGTCACCATCACCGCGGGAAACGCCGTCCTTGTCTTCAGCCTTGCCGCTAGGGGCGCTCCCTCTAGCTCTACCATGCCGCTGGGGGCACTGCCACTTGCTCTATCCATAACCCTACCTCCACCGCCCTGCTGCCACTGCGTCCATCGCTTTCTCCAAGGCCACCGATGCAACCGCAAACCTGCATTTCAAACGCTCATGCAGCTCTTTCAGCTAGTCAATTTCCGCCATTGTTGCTCTCCCAATTTGTTTACATTTTTCACCCCTTTTCACTTTGTCGTCCTTTACTTAAGTCTTCTGGATCAATTTCAATTCCACTGCCGTTTGTATGAATATCTCAGGACCACAGGTACTGTAGAGTTCCTTCGTTATTTCTATATCAAGCATGAAATAAGGTTACTCTTCTATCCCATGCTGTTTCAGCGATGTTTTTCTACCTCACTCTTTACTCAAAATTGCCTAAATTTCTCTTTCTACTTGCATACTTCCCTTCTAACAATCCAAAAACTTCCCTTGTACCCGCCCGTTACTTTTTACTTTCTCCTACAGAGTACAGAGAAAGTTATGTAATGCTGCTTATTGAAGTGGAAGAGCTGAGGCTGCTAGTTGAATTTAGGAAAATACACTTTATCACCTGATGAAGCCAGAATTCATGTGCTGTGGGTCCCTGATACCAAAATCTCGAATGACGGTAAAACGTCTGATAGTCCGTCCGTCTGTGAACAATGCTATCAGCTAAACCGTTCAGCCGATTTACTCCAAATTTGATATTTTCCAATCGATCTGGTTGATGTCGCGGCTCCTGAATTTGAAGTGGATTCGGAAACAAAAATTCTTACTGCAGTATTTAATTTGATAAAACGGGCTGGCGAAATTCCTGATGCATGGCGCCGGTCACGCACAATCCTGTTATTTAAAGGAGGAGACAGAACAGACTTAGCTAACTGGTGGCCAATCACCCTGGCGCCCACAATATACAAGATTTACACCGGTCTCTGGGCGAGACGACTCGGCGCCTGGTTGGAGCAGAATGAAGTGCTCTCTCCAGCGCAGAAGGGATTCCGACCATTCGATGGGGTACTGGAACATAATTACGCGCTGCAGCGTCAGATAGATCGGGCGAAGGCGGGCAAGCGCGATCTAGCTATAGCACTCCTCGTCCTAAAAAACGCTTTTGGTTAAATCCCCCATGGAGCTATCCGCGACGCCCTGAAAGCGGCGGGAGCTGGGGAAGAGTTTATTAGAATTGCGGAAAACATTTATACGAACACATTCACCGTAGTTCTGGCGGCACAGGGACCGACCGACCCGATCCCGATAACAAGGGGTATACGCCAAGGATGCCCATTAAGCGGGGCACTCTTCAACTTGGTGATTGATGCCTCAATCAGAGCCGCAGCGGCTGCCTCAACCAGTCCCAATCCCATTCTTGCGTATGCTGACGACATCGCAATAATGACAAACAGCAGGGAAGAACTACAGCAAACAGTGAATGCTGTCCAGGATAAGCTGAAGAAAATGGACATACAGGTTAAACCGACTAAATGTGCTGCGCTAGCGATAGTAAGGAGGAAAAGGCTCGATACGGAATTGAGGATAGATGGACAACGGATTAAGGACCTCGACATTGATGAGTCCACAAAGTACTTAGGATGCCCGGTGGGGTTTAGTGTAATTACAGACTGGACTGGGCTCAGAGAACAGGAAATCGTTGCGGGTCAAATAGCAGACTCATGTCTATACGACTGGCAGAAGCTGGACGCCCTCTGCCAGTTCGTTCTGCCCACAATGATCTTTCCACTGAGGATGGGAAGGTATGCCAAAAATAAGCTAAATGTAATGGACACGGCGATTAGGGCAAACGTGAAGGAGTTTCTCTCCCTTCCTGAACGCGCATCAACCTCCTTTATCTACGGCCACAGGGAGGATGGAGCTATCGGAATGCAATGCTTGAGCGCGGAGGCAAACTTCTGGGCAGTCGACTCTGCGTTCAAAATATTGACTTGCCGAGATACTGACACTAGAGAAGCAGCTCTACAAGACGCAGTTAAGGAAGCGTACTACCTTGAAAGTGAGCCAGGCATACATTCCCTCCTACGCTATCTAAACAATGAGAGAACAAAACGCAGCTATGGTCCGCTTACATTCTGGTCGCGGGCAAGGCAGGCATCCAAACGCCTAAAAATAGAATGGAATTTCACAGCAATAGGGAACACTCACACTCCTGACATCACACTTCCCCACACCTGCGTACGAAAGGACGAAACCCCCGCTGGGCCCGACTGGGCGCAGCACAGCGGAGCCGCGAGAAGGAGCGACCCCTAGCACTCCCTCTCCTGTCGGGGCCGTCGACCCGGAGCTGATACCAACCGTAGGAGCAAGTGCGGGCGGCGCCGCCGGTGTGGAGTCCCATCCCCAAACCTTCTCGACCCGTTCAGGCTGCAGCAGCACCGCCGGGGATAGTGGTGCCCTCAGAGACTCCGCCACTACCTGCGGTGATGCCTGCCGACTGAGGACGAACACGGAGGAGGGGAATGGAGATGAGAATGGAGTGACATTGAGCGCCAAGGACCGGTCATTGCTGGTGAGACGCCTACGTGACGCTTTCCATAGGTCACACTCCCAGCGCTGGCTGGAACAGCCCGCCCAAGGCATATATGCAAGCGCTCTCAAAGGGTTGGGGAAGGAAGCTACTTACTTCCTACAGTCTGGCCGGAACATGAAAATTCCCACCTATAAGTTTCTTTTTCCGGCCAGGATCAACTCCTCTCCAGCTCTCAACTGCTGCCCAGGTAACGTGACCAAAAGTTGTAGAATGAAATGTACGTGGAACAACAGGCAAGCAGCAACCGAGAACATTGGTCACGTTACCACGGGGTGCCGCTACCTGTCACCTTTATGGAACGCCCGACACAACAACATCGGGGCCGTTTATAAAGAAGCAGCCATTGCAGCGGGGTGGCAGGTGCTCCGGGAGAATCAGGCAGTGGTGGGCAGCAATAGCCCTGATCTCGTACTCGCGCGGAGCAGAATGGCACTCGTGGTAGACTTCGCGGTGGCTGACGCACGAGAAGGCAAACTTGAGAAGAAATTAGAAGAAAAGCGCAAAAAATACGAAGCCACCCGCGCCCACCTCATTACCGTCGGTTACCACTACGCCGAAGTACTCCCGCTTGTGACAGGGGCACTGGGAGAATGGTGTGCGGGTAGTGACGCCGCACTAAAGAAAGTTGCAAATGGCCTCAAGCTAAAAGTTTTAAGGGAAAAAATAGTCACTGAGGCCATTGATGGCAGTGCGGCAGTGACACGCACACCGGCAATATACACCTGGCCCCGCGTGAGTACAAACAGATAGCGCGGGACAGAGTCCGCAGAGGCGACCTCCTCCACCCCACCCCACCCCATGCTGCGGAACAACAAATAAGATCTGCAACAACACAAGACGACAAGCTGGAGTCCCTGCGTAAATCCCGAATAGATTTATGTATTATAAAAAATATATGTATATATGTATAATACTCATAGAAGTAAGAATTTACACTAAGCCAGACGTCAACTGAAATGTATAAATGTATATATGTATGCATAAATGTATATATTAGATTAAGAAATAAATATTTGTGTTAAGAGAATGGTGCAGGTCATGTTCGTTGAAAACTGATTTTTCGAAAATTACAAAAATTAAACATTTTTTCGGAGTCTTCATACAACTAAAATATTAGAGATATTTTCCCTTAATGTAATCTGTTCCTTAAAGATATATTTTGAAGTAAGGTCATGTACAATTCTTCGAAAAGGTGAATACTTTTCGCGTAATTTTGTGCAATTTTGTTGAGAGAAAGAACGTGCTGTTTTAGCACTAGTTACACCTCTCTTCTCCTTATACTGCTACTCGTGCTGATCCCGTTTTACGGAATTTTTTCTTCTCTTTCTACATCTCATAAACACTCTCCTTCTCTCTACAATCTTACTTTCCCTATCCTCACTCGCATAATGCTATGTCTCCTTCATCTCCTCCTCCCCCGCAAACGAACGCCTGAGCAGCAACCTTGTTCCACGCACGGGAGCAGCGTTCATTCACTAAGCTTAAGGTAAAAAGGACTTATAGTTGACGCGATCCAATTGAATATGCCCTCAAAACTAGAAAATGTGTTGTATGTTTAACCAGATGTTTTCAGTTTTCTAATCTTCATTAAATATTCGTATCTCGTCGAAGTTCTTGTTTAAATGCAGATTTTGAAAACTTGTTCATTGCGGACACCAACATAACCTGAGTTGCAAGAATTTAAGTACATCACACCATATGGTGATCCAACGTTGCCAACTGCTTTAAACGGAAGAGATGGCTCAGGGCATTAACTAATGTCACTGCAGTTCCTCTGACCGAAAGGTCGTAGGTTCGAGTTCCGACGGTGGCAGAATTTTCAACACACTTGTCAGCTAGATCGAATTCAGTCGCTGTCTCGTGAAGAATTCTAGAGGCCGGCCGCTCTGATCGCTAGTTTTCCGATCAACAGGCGAATGCTGGAGCAGTACCCTACCAAACAGGCCTGCGATATATCCTATTTCTTGTCCTATTCTCTCCCTTGACATACACACACACACACTAACACGCACTACACAAACTCACATGCCGGGAGTTTAGAGCTTTTCGCAGCTGGGGTGGTTCCCCGCTGGGGGGTGATACCTGGTAGGGGAAAACCTCGCTCGGCAACGGCTGGTCACTGTCGAATCTCGCTCTACAGCGAGGGAAAGATCGCCGCCACGTCCCGATCAAAAAACATGCACTACACACACTCACATGCCGGGAGTTTAGAGCTTGTCGCAGCTGGGGTGAATCCCCGCTGGTGGGTGATACCTGGTAGGGGAAAACCTCGCTCGGCAACGGCTGGTCACTGTCGAATCTCGCTCTACAGCGAGGGAAATATCGCCGCCACGTCCCGATCAAAAAACATGCACTACACACACTCACATACACTACATTACCACACTTGTCGGGAGACCAGTCGAGAGCTTTTTAGAGCTTGCGCTGGCTGAGTTGGTGCCCCACGTGTGAGAGATACCTTGTTGAGGGAAACCCCGGCAAGCAGACGAGTAGGTCGGTGACGTATCTCGCCATATATTGGGGAAGATCATCGCCACATCCGCGATAAAATACGTACTATACTCACGGGACTAATGACCTTAGAAAATAACGCGCCCGAAGTCGCTAATCAATCATAAATATAGCGTCCTTTAGAACTCCGCCGTGCCTAGCCTGGTTTGAACCCATTGTACGAAAGCAGTTAATTATCGCTGACTAGAATGCCGCAGTTGGGCGTAGAGGCCATTCCCTTAAGTAGCTATCGGTCCTTGATAAACGCGTGTTGGGTGCTGTGATTCTGAATTTCCTGGCACTTAGTAGCATCCCGTCGAAGTATTATACAGAATATTGCAGCACTTAGCAGCAGCAGCAGCAGCAGCACCACCATATTTTGTTTAATGGTCCACATCTCTGCTGCTGGAGCAAATGCTTAGCCTTGAATAACTGGGCGTCTCCTCTGTATGACATCCTTGAAGACTTACGGGTTTGACCATCGCTTCCATAATGAAATTAATATTTAACAATTTTCAATACAATATATGTGAACAATAGAACCACGATAATATTGAATTAAACATCTGGAGAAGAACTTTCAAAACATCGGCAATGAAATAAAGCTGTAATAAATGAAATAAAGTTAATTTTTATGATATATAGATTTTTTTAATTCTCACCATTTTTCAATAGTTGTTTGTCCTGTGCAAATTATAATACATGTTAATCAGTGATGTTTATTTTTGATTTGATTATGTTTTAAGTGTTGCTTTACGTAAAATGCTATGATAGTCGAAATGTCCATATCTCGAAGCTTATGATTTATTCTCAATTATTTTGTTTCAGGTGAGTAGCAGACACCTAACGTTTTCATTCTGCTATTTGTAAGTACGGTACCATTTTTATTTATAATTGTTTTTGTATACTTTGACAGTGCTAAATATAAATTCTTTTATGATATATTTCTAAAACGTAAATGGTTGGAAGTATTAAACATATCAAATTATTTGCATTTACCAAATTAAACATTATTTCCACGATGCTTAAATTCAGTGAACATATACCGTTTTCTTAGTTTTGTTGTGAGGAAGAGATAGCAAAAAGAAGCGCATGACAAATCTTGTTTGCTCGAGGCGAAGGTTAAATAATCATGAAGTATATCTCGAGTATATCAACCGAAATGGACGCGAAATTACGTTGTAAGGAGATTTGAAAGATCATGATCTGGCTGTTAATTCCCTTTCCAGATTCAGAACTCAGAACGTCATTTGCACTGACGTTTCAACATCTCAATTAGAAATTATTCCTTGCTCAGTGTGGATACATTTTGCTCGTCGCTCATAGCAGATACCTGTCCATTGACAAAATGGTCAGCCATTGTCAACTTTTCCTGTGTTAATGCAAATACGTTATAACATTCTCTCGGTAAATACGAATATTTGTATGGTTTAAACAATCGACTCCTTTTTATTCTTTCCCGGTTACTGTGTGAGCATTAATGTATTGATAATACCTAACTTTGTTATTGTAATGAATTATTTTTGAACTGTTGAGTACATATTTGTGGCTACGTTTGTGTGACTGCCCAGACTACCACTGAGTTGTACTCAATTGCAGTTAAATATAACTTACATTTTCCCGTGGTATTTGTACGTTTAATGAGCAAAGCAGCTAACGTATAGAAATTATATACTAGCTGTTTCTGCTTCCTCTTTCTTAATAGGATTTCTTGTATACTTTCTTGTGTACAAATACACTCTTGAATACGCAGTTAGATAAAGATAAAAGAAATCGATGCCCAGGTTTTTGGCGGAAATGTTTTTGATACTTATAATATTGTGCCTAAACGTTAGTTCGTCTGTAAACAACAGTAACACTAGTTACGTAGTACGTAACACGATGGGCCAGTTTTGTAACGACATAAACAAAATTTTCCCGAAAATGAAGGCGAACGTGGGGCCCGGGAAATTAAAAAAGATTAATTTTAGTTTTTTGGGAGGTGCTTTACATGAAACCTCCAGGAGCCTCCAATTAGTTTTACCATGAACTGTGCTATTAAGTCCCCTAGGCTACAATACTTGCCTCGTTCTCTTCCATTAGCTTCTCATCGTCGACTGCATGAACTGCCGTGTTTCTCAGTACGTAACACGATGGGCCAGTTTTGTAACGACACGGATCGTAAAAATCGTTATATTCATGTAATGCGTTCTAGGCGAGCGCGGCGGGCTCATCAAACGTATTTCCGAGAGGGAGCATTGAACATAGCAGCTAGGCGCACCATGGTAGTTCTTACAGTAGTCCGTGTGTTACGTTAATTGGTAGCCCAGCCGCACACTGATAACCTGGGCGACGGGAGGCACTTGCTTTTACCTGCTTCCCTCGTCACTCAGGCAGAACGTGGGTGAGGATACAAGCGCACTCATAGGCTGTGCAAGCCCACGTCAATGGCCGGGATGGGATTCAAACACGCAACCCAGATCTTCGAGAGACATTTTGTCTCTTTGCTACAAAACAAAAGGAAAAAATGGCTTTTGGATGGAGGAAAATATACATGTTCTGTCCAAAAGCAAAGCTAGAGATTTCTATCGAAAGGTTTGTTGTAGAAAAAACTCCTATTGTGAGAAGAAATGTATCAAAAAATCTTCATGAAATTTGTTAATCCTATAAACTACATTTTGGATACTTTAAATTCCAACATAATTCTAAATATTTTGAATATCGCACTAATTTCTGAATAATAATTGTATTTGTGAATAGTAATGGTGTAATTTTAACATCATTAAATAATTTTGTACATTGACATATTTAGTAATAATATTATAAAAATAATAATAGTAAAATAAATTTTATTCATTTTTACATCAGTTAACAAGTTTAGCAAAAGCACCCGAAGGAGTCAATGCTTGTGCTCGGATGCAGTTTAAGTAAGCTTATAAGGAAAACAAAAACTCAAAATGTGGTAAAAATCACAAAATACAAGCAAATACAGTTTTTAAAGAATATCCTTACATACAAACCGAATATTATACAAAGCATGTGTTGTTACTGCAAACTATGTTATGATAATACAAATGTACAGAAAGAAATTAACAAAGGATCCAAATCTATATGTTAATTAAACGCTGTAAATAAAAAATATAAATGCTTTCAAGGGTGACAATGTATCAGTGTTTTCATGACTGTAAATGTACTCTTCAATTTCATGTTATTTCGTCTATTAATTCCAGATCTGTGTAGAATTAGAGAGTTCATAGGGAAACGTTTCCAATATTTAATTTATAAGCATGTGGGAATGTATTTACACCATATGCCCGTGTTGGGCCAATTTAAAACTTCCTTATATTTTTGCTTGAAAAATGTAAAACCTTAAACAAATTAATTTATTATATTGTATTGTACGCCCGACTCATACGTTTCGCAATGATTGCTTGTAACTTACGCGGGTGAACGTCCTATTCAGTACGGACTAGCTATTCTCAGAAAATGTACTCTGTTAAAAAATAAAATGGTATGTCTGTGGAGTGTGTATGCTAAATAAATCAACCTTTCTTTTTTCGATAATCTCTTCTTGGTAAAATAAAATCTTTACTTTACCAAATAAAATCTCATTTGCATGTTATTTCACTTAAATATTATTTATTTTCTCTAGTTTGGGTATATTTGTTTTATCTTTCTTTGGAAAGAGTAATCACATTTACTCTTACGGTGATTTGCGTGTCTCTTACGTGGCACCCGCTGTCGTACGCAATAAAACATTTCCATTCCTTATATATGTTCAATCCCCGATTTTCCATTTTTTCCCTTCTACTTAACGATTTGGAAATATCTACAAGAACCAAATCTAAAGTGGCAACCGTATGAATAATTTACCCTAAAATCTGTTGTATTAATTAATTATGTAAAATAAGTTTAAATTTAATTTTTGGTCTTTTAATTCATTTATTACTAAAATGAATTAGTTTTTATGTACACTATGTACCCTATGAACACTCTTGTATGTCATGCACCTCCAAATATACTGTGGGTGTTTTATGTTCAACCCTGTCTTCTGTTTTCACTTTTCGCCACATGTAGAGTATCTCCTCCGATCCAACAGAGATTACTCGTCTCGCCCAACCAGGTCAAGCGGTTCCAGAAATTACTCTCCTTGTTCTACCTGAACGAATTTATAACATGTTGCTCAGTGAGTGCGGTCTGTTAATGTACGCAGCAATTTCCTAGCCCTTCAATGCCAAATTCACTACAGTGTTCTTCACATCAGTACTGACTTCCCTTATGTATCTTGAGTAGAACTAAATATTGCGCGTATAAACGGAAACAATGAGCTTCACAAAGTGTGTCGCATAATGAGAGATGTAACCATTATTGGTCATTTTCAGTTAAAGTTACGGTCATGAAACGTTACGGTCGATGGAACAAGGTTTAAATAAAATGGTGATGTGATTAATGCACTGTTTTGTCAGTTTCCCGCGTTCCTTCGCAAAATTAATATTATTTCGATATTGACAATGACTTTCATGTTCATTACTTTGATGGTGACCGAGATAATGTGTTTCAAATCACCTTTTGCTTTCGATGTTATGAAATACGAGTGGAGTAATGTTCCTTCCACTCTGCAAACCGCCTCTAATTCACAGTGAAGGTCGAGCTACTTTTATTGCAGCTTCAACTGGCACAATGTGATGTCCTCATAACTCTCGAACACGAGTAGATTTAAACATGTGTTCGCATTTGCTGTCACTGCCACTTGTGGTTGTTGGCGCTGCGTTAGTTATGTTGTACCGCCATGTTCGATAAGAATTGCGATGCGTTTGATGAGAAGCGTCATTGACGGTCATTGTAACTGAACAGAAAGTTAAAAGTAAGGCTTTGTAAGGTAAGGTTCAACTTTGAGAAATGATTATTTTGAGACGTCTTTTCACATTTCATTTAAAATACGTTCTTTGAAATTTAGATTTAAATTATTATCGGAATATATATTTTTCGAATATCAATCGGTCGTAAACGATAATCAATTACGAAAATAAAAATACACAATCCATCCTCCCCATCGTGTGTTTCGTAAATATTTACTTATTTAGTAATCACGAAATTTTAATGTTTGTGAGTTATTGAATTCCACTAATCTGTATTTACGGAGCACGGAGCGATAACAAAACTTGTATAGCTCTAAAAAAAATACTATAATAGCTCAATACCACGTTCTTTCTCGTTTTATTTGTAAAAGTTATGTAATACTTCTAGTGTAACCTGTGATCATTGACCTAACACATGCCTCTTCAAAAGCTCCAAAAATGCAAAATGATTTTTCGTATACTAGCCTTTAAAGTCGCACTTTTCGAAGAATTTATCAGCTGAAATACTCAATTTTCGCGGCCAAGACCTAGAAAATATTTTGGTGTTTGATTACCACAGTAACGTAATTTAAGTTGATGTAAACACACCAATATCGAAACATTTACAAATCTCAGCTATTTTTAGGATACAGAGTATATTTAACTCATTACTTATCAATATTTATATTAGGGACAGAATTAGAAAAAAATTTCAAAAATTATCTCGGAACTGTTACGATTTTCGTGGATTCACGATTTGCTGCTTGGAGCATCAGTACTGACAACTTTAGAGATTATATTCTTTAACCATCTTCATTTATGCAACGAAAAGACGAGGTTGAAGAGAGGTTTTTCTCAAACCCGAAACGTAAAATTTGGAGGGAAGTAATACAAAAATAGTTGTATGCACATAGGGTCGAAAATGACTTTGACTTCGGAAATTTACTAACAAACATTTACAAGTGCGAATGGGTTAACTTGAAAATAAAATGTCTTTGATATAAATCCAACGTCATAAAAATTTGAAATGCAGATCTGAATATGTCGAAGAGCGTTTATCAACTCATACTTTTCAAAAAATTAAACATATCCAATAGGGGAGGGGAACCTATTTTAACACGTAATTTTTGCAATTTTCGCAAATACAGATAGTTTGGCAATAATAGGACTTGCACATTTTTACTTCTTCACCCTTACGACGGTATTTTGTAAGAAGAGAAAATGTCATTGTGTGCCGAAAAACGGGGATTTTTCAGCAGAAAAACACTTATTGTCGGGTCCTGGTAAAGAAAAAATGGATAAATCCAATTATTTATTTATTATTTAATAGGTAATTATCACAAACAAATTAGCTTACTTGATCCTATGTGGCTAGGCCGAAGGTCTTTAAGCCATTACAATACCTACATCCTTTCGCGTTCTAATCTTTCGAATTCTGGTATTCACCCCAAATGGCCTCTCCATCGCATCAAAGCCGCGGAAAAGAGACCATAAGGTACGGCTCAGGAAAAAAACCCTAAAGGGGGAAAAACCTGCCGTCCGAAGCCGAGTACATACTAATCTATCCGACGTTTATTTTAACTATTTATTTTCTGGCGCGGGCGCCCCGCCGTCTCCTTCCAGTGCTTGGCCTCCTCAGCACCTGAAATCAAACAGCGCCACAGAAGATCGTCCGCACCAACGCCTCTGTCCTTATATTTTCGATTCCCCCTTACCTTCCCCCCTAATGTGCTTATTACTATGCCAGTTTTATTTTATTTATTATATTGACCTGTTACTTACCAATTGACTACAACTTATGACTTATTTCTTAACTGTTTACTAACTTAACATAAAATTACTGATTAACTTATTTATTGTTAGCTTATTGACTTAAATCCAATTGCTAGTATAGAAAAACTAGTGGTGCTATAGAATGGCACAGACGTTCTCGCACTAGTTAGTTTTCTAACCTCTTGGGTCTTGACTAGCCTTTTCGTTATGCCTTATTCTCTTCCCACGTCCCTTCTTTTGCCACGCAGAGGATTTTCTTCACCTTTTCTCAATTTTTCGGCTCCTCAATAGTAAAACTGAAACTTGACGAAGAGTATTATAGAAGAGTAAGATCCTCGACTATCTCGATAGCTGAGATTGTTAGTTGCGTGTATCGATTCATCGCTTTGGTCCGAAGGGCCGTGGGTTCGAGCCCCGCTTGCTGCATGATTTTTCCTTGTCTCTCATGTACGAGTTGTCGCGGAGGGCCTCGCGTATTGCTGAGCCAAGATCAGAGGAGCTCCCAAGTGTGTTGATGTCTAGTGTATGGTCAATGATGCTTCCCATCGGGACGTAAAGGGTAACGGGCTTACGGCTGGAAGAAAGGCTAGTAAAAAAAGTAAAATCTGGTACTGTATGCAAATTTTAATTGAAAAGTTTGGAACAGATTTTGAGAAAATGACGTTTCGGCTTTTCGAAAATTCGAAACTCACTTTCACAGACTTAATTTTCGAGAAACTATATTAAAATATTTTTAACCACTTGTACTCACAAAAGCAATCAGTACAGATACGTAATCCGGAAGTGTATGTATGTGGTTTGTGAATTTTCAACTTTTAAACGCTTTTTCAACTTATTTATTCGATTATTAAAACGTATCTCACTTCAAATCAATTGTTGTCTGTCTCCCCATCTGTATGAACCAATTTAACAAAAAAATTACTGAATCTACCAACATGAAATTTAAACAAAATGCAGACACTAACCATGAAATCAACTTAGTTTTCTTTGACCTTGATTTCCGTAACGGTTCCGAATATAATTGCTTTCTTGCTCTTACTAAGGTACATCGTAAGTAAAAGTTATGTAATCGTGCGGCAGAAAACAGCAATTTTCCGGCAAAAAGCTCTTATTTGCGAGCCCTGGTAACGCAAAAGTCGATAAATCCAGTTGAAAAATGTAGAGAAAAACATTATCTAACACGTGGTGTACCTAGAATTCATGTTTTGTGTGCCCTTGATTCCGAAAAATCGATGAGGTAAAAGCTGGTGTTTGTCCGTCTGTGGTCAACGCTAGCGCCTAAACCGTTCAGCCGATTTTCTAAAAACTTGACATTCCCTGATTGATGTGTTCGAACTGGAGGCTTTGAGACTTGCATGCGGATATCTTACTTTTTAAAGTTTTTTTACATGAGGCGGGCATTTACGTTTTTGTGCTTCTGCCAGAGTTCCACCACGCAGCGCTTGTGTGACGTATTGAAATCAATGTCCGCAAATTAACTCTGAGGCTCTTAGTTTGGGTAACAGAGCGGGAAAAATTTCGCTAGATGAAAGCCCTTGCAGGTTTATGTAGTAGTATAGTAGTAATATAGAAGAGCAGTTGGAATTAATGCGAGAAAGTATGTGTTTTTGTAGTTTACCATATTTTGTGTTGTTTACCACAAAATAATTTTGATATTTCACACGCTTAAAGATTGAATGTTATTTTTGTTATTATTTTGACATATTTTGAGTCGCTTTAAAAATAGTTTTTTATTGTAATTATAACTTTTGCCCTAATTTTTTCAGTATTTGTGGACAAACATTTTTTTTGTATTTTTAGTATAGAATGTTTCCATACAAATGTCAATTTATTACCAATACTTTAAAGAATTTATCCAGTAAATTCCAATAAATTGTAACTAAGTTTCTGAGAAAATGTACATTAATTATAAAATAAGTATATTTACGGGAAACGTTATTCGAAAAAAGACTGTTTTTGCCGCTACTCTATGGATTTCATTTCTTGGCGTCTTTCTCAGTAGTGTCACTAGATATCGCATGATCGCCAGCATTGCTTGGTACGGTCGCGATCATGCGACGTATCATATGCTAATAGATTCGTGCTTCGTATTCTGCATCATCTTCAGAAGAAGAGATCAATATTACCAAAATATGATCAATACCGTGTTTCAATAAATCATTAAAAACCCAAAATGTGTTCAAAATTACTACAAAAAAGGCATACTTGTATGCAGTGTCAAAAAAGAGGGAGTGACTCCTGCGCACTAGGTCAATTAAATAAGAAGTGAAGGGACTTCCAGGCGTGTTGGTAGAAAAGTGTTAATATATTTGGAAAGAGCGTCGTTTAAATCTATTTACTTGGTAAAAAAAGAAAATCAATCATTTGACACATTTCATGGTACCCCTCTCCCCTTAAATAATTGTCATTGAGGACATTCAGGACTCAGTTGGCACATACCGAGGCTCAGATACATTTATTCCGTGGCAAGTGCATGTCTCTCCTTGTGGGGGAGTTAGCATTCTATCCAGATTTTTATTCCCCAGGGTTGCTAGCCCTGGGGGTATGGGATATCCAATGATTATGATAAAGAAGGTTGAATGGACGACACAAACATACGTACACAAACACACTCATGTCCGAGGAGGGACTCGAACACTATTATTATTGTTATTAATAATAATAATAATAATAATAATAATAATAATAATAATAATAATCGATTAGAGTATGTTTTTGCCATGATTTACTGAAGTAAAATTCTTTAAATGAGAGCTGCTTAACTTCTGAGAAGTCCCGGAAGTTAAGCAGCTCCAGAAACCGCGGATTCCCGTATGGGTTGCTCTCTGGGTATATCGGGTATTAACGGCGCTAAGTCCCTGTCTAATAGGAATAGAAGGCCATTATTTACATTTTGTCTTGACATATGTCTGACATTGTTCAAGTATAATTACTTCACGTTCAACGCTAAAAATGCTTGAACGTCTTAAAAGCAGTAGCAAGGTCATTTCCGGATCTGCTAGGCGATCCAACGAACACAATATTAAGTTTACTGCTTGAATAATGACATGTTGTTGACATAACTTTAATTTCAATTTCTAAAAAGGGTAATAACTGCTCTAGGACATGATATTGCTTTCTCTAGTGCAAAGTACAGGAACAGACTTTCTGTGCTCGTCCCTGAGTTTTCTTTTTGCTCTCTTTCTTTTCGTATGACAAGATTTCTATTGCGCACATTGCACTCTCGTTCATATTTGAAATTCGTCTGCAGAATCAAAGTTCCAACAACCAAATAGAAATTTGTCGTCCCTACCAAACAAAAAAACTTATTTGAAAGTTCAGCGTTGTGGTAATACATCTATCTGTCCACATATTGCAGTACGAGTGTTCTACTTCTAGCACAAGTTTGATAGAATTCTAATTTCACAAACAGTTTTTTTCGATTTTGTCAATTGGAACCTTGTCTTTCCCAAGGGTTGAAATATCATTTTAAGAGTCGCCTTGTTTGACACATGTTCGATTTATCTCTACGAAGTTAATTCACAGAGTTACTAGAGAAATTCACCTTATTTTTATTGGGGTTAATCATTTTTTTTAATTTTATGAGCTCCACACATTAAATTACGTAGCAGAATAGGTGGAATGCCTGTCATATGTTCTCTTTAATTATCTTCAGGTGCCTGAAAAGTATACAATTAGGTTTTAAGTTGTTACCTGAGATGTGAAATCCGAGATCTATTGTAAAATATCTCTCCGTGAAACTGCTTACTTTGAAAGGAACGACGACATTCATTGGGCAGTCACCTTTGATAGAGCGTTTCAGAGATCTCCTTCCCATGTATTTTGCAACTAATCTGAGATTATTGTATCAAGAGCAGCACACGACAGATTAACGCGACTCTCTCTCGCTGGATGTATTTTCAGAATGATCGATGGTGTAGGCGCGCGCCTGGTGTCGGCTTTATCCTGTTTGTCTGGGAAACTCCCTGTTGAATGATGACCCGTCTAGTGCTTTAAACGAGAAATAACGCGAATTCGCTCGTAGCAATTAAAGAGCAATAATCCTGTGCAATAGAAACAATAACATAAATCATATTAGGGATGGGGAGGAGCATTTTATTTTAATTACTTTATTAATTAGTTAGGAAATAAACCAGACATCAATTTTGATTCACGAGCATTGATCAAGTTTTTAATTTTGTATATTATCATTTCGTCTTGCTGTGATCACAAATCGTTGAATGTAAAATGACATTTAAGCAAAAGTATTAAAAATATGAGCGCTTTTATTAATGCAAATTCATATGAATTTTTTAATCATATTCTAAATGTTTTTTCAATAGATTATTCTCTGGAAAAAATGTTATGCAACAAGTGTATTTCCCTCACGAGAAAAAATATCCATTTGCAGAGAGAAAGTAATGAAAAAATTTACATTACTTCTTTTATTCTGTGAAAAATAAAAATCTCGAAAAGCTGTATATTATAGAAATATAGGATTGAATGAAATACATTTATCTTTTCTCTTTCAACAAAACGACTGACAACAATATTAAATTTTTATTTTAAAAATATAATGAAAATATATCTTTTATTTTCAACGGATTTCATTCTCCCAATTAAATGGCTTTCCTCTCTCCACTGGTCGGAGAAAGATTGGGTGGTTCAGATGAGGTTGTATATGAAAGATGTAAGCAAGCCCATTTTCTGGGAGATTCTTAATGAAGGTAATATCATCAGTAAAAATATCTTTAATGAAAATTGTTGTTTTCCAATGGCAGTTTTTTGTTTGCAATTTTCGAAAATCCAGTGAGTATACCGTAAATGATGCGTCAGCCATTTTGAAGCGTGTTTTGCTCTGTCGAAGGAACAATAATTGGAGCTGGATTTGAATTATTCTTTATAAAATGCAATAATTTGAAGCAAAAATGACGCAAAAAGACTCGTTTTTACAAAAATTGTACATGGCCTGATTAATCAGAGAACATTGTATTATTTTTGCTACCAATAGATCCTTTAATAAAGTTAATATCTTTCAAAATTACACAATGCAATAGAATTAATGGATTTGAAAGAGTTCAAATTATATTTCTTCCCATAATCTACATTTACTTTTTGTAATCGGGAAGTATTGGCCAAGTTTTAAAGATTAGTGATTACGAGATTTAACATTTTAGTAACAATTGTACTATGTATTTAACTATTAATTTGCACCTCTACTCGGGGACAATTTAGAAACCTCCCTCATCATATTAGCACACATTTGAGAAATATTTATAACAGTGTTAATTCTTGGAAACTTTTTAATTTATCTGTTTTTGTCTCAGAGACTCTAAGGGATCCTCCCCGCTTTAGATTTGCCAAAATTAGAAATTATTCCTATATTTGCAAAAATGGTTTGCTTTAAAAGGCCTTTAAATGAGATGCAATTCCGCAATCCGTTTGGCGCTATGGCTTTTCGTTCTCGAGATATGAAATTGTTTATAGAAAATTTACATCTCAAGACACCTTCTATTTTTGGTATTAAATTCTTTTGCACTTCTCACACATGTACTCTTTATGCTGTTTTGCAATGTCTCGCTTAGATTCTCAGCAACACACGCTTATAGGATTTTGCATCACGTAACTCTTTTTTAAACATAAATTTACAATTTAATTTTGAATTTTTTGCACGAATCATTTATAGTAAAAGCATTGTCAATTGTAGATGAAGTGCTTTTCCGGATATTTCACTTTGATAGCCGTATATATCTGCCTGTCAAAAGTCATTCCCCGCGCTTGGATAAATTCAGTGGAAGTTGAACTTCCCTTGGAAACTTTCCTGCGCCAGTTTCCGTCGTAATTTAATGATGCTGTGGCTTGCTAGGTTTCATTGCTCCGTGAAGAATAGACCTCCTGATACGGACTGCCTCAAACGAATCTGCTTGATTTTATTGTTGACTTCCTTTCCGACTCAATGCCTGCGCTGCGATATGCAGGGGCAAACTTCAGCGCATCCATCTCGCTATTGTGACGAAGGTGCACCATCTTTTCCGCTTGAAACGATCTTGATGGATGTTTTTTGAAAAAGTGCGTTTGAGTAGAATATGCGGAAAATCATACTCTCTCGCAGCATAGTGGTTGGAAACGTTCATTCTTTAATTCAAATATTAGGTTATGTTTAATTATATTGGCTGTTTTAAATCTCGGTTGATAAACGATTAAAAATATTTGAATTATTACGCACGCAGAAGCCCAGGACTATCTAATGTAACATACAGTTTACGGCCTGACAGTTTTTTATTCACTTATCCAAGTAAAAAGCAGTTAAAACTGTGTATGACGTACAAAGGAGAGAAGTATATTCTGCGCACGGTTTCATGAGATCTGGAACCCATATCCAAATTTTTATAAAAGTTGAATTATAAATAACAGTGGAAACGAGTGTGTTTTTGGCAGGAATTGGCCAGAAAAGCCCTACTTCTGTTATGTTATGTGCTCACTACTAGTTTCAAAACTCACAAATATTGTAAATAAATCGCTTGGGATTGCGTGAATCTTTTGCGAAGGTTGGCGGTCCGAGCGAGGTGCAGGAGTTGGCTGCCCTGAAAGCGGCCGATTATTGTCAGTTGAGAGCTGCGGTTCAAAAGCAGTGTGTGTTGTTTTCAGAGTAGGCTGACCGTACCTAAAGCAGAAAGAGAGACTGAGTCTTGTGTAGTGTAACCACCGCCTCCCCGATTACCTGCTTCCTTCGGCGATTCAGCTTTGCCCGGCTGCTTCGTCGGCAGACTCCCTAGAGGGAGGCATGCATGCTTGCCTAACTACTTGAGAAAAAGACTCCAGCATTTTCATAAACCACTTTAATCACTTAGTATAGTGTGTGGGTGAAGCCCAGTTACATGAATAACCTTAAAACTAACTTAAATCTAATCTTAACTTATTAACGGCCGGTATGGCCAGAGTTCATTTCAGCTCCGGTGTCTTTGTCTTCCCGGGCGGTCGTGATCCAGCTCCCAGGTGCAGCGTCCGGTCGTCCCTGCGCTCAGCGGGTCTGGCGGCGGCGGCTACGGCGTTGCTCCAGGTCCCTTTGTGGCGGCCCCTTGGCGGTCACGGCGGCGCGGCCCCGGATTAGGCCAGCGGCGGGCGTCGGCCGGCGGCTTGGCGCGGGCGGCGCTTGGTGGCGGCCCCGGATTAGGCCAGCGGCGGCGGCGGCCGGCAGCTTCTCAGCGGCGCTTGGTGCGGGCGTCGGCGGGAACGCGTCCGGGCGATGACGGGTCGCTTCGCGATATAGTTTGTCACGTCCCGGTTCGCACTCACATGGCACTCTCGGTCAGGCACTCGGTAGTAGTGTCCCGTCCCATCGGCCGGCTGTCGTCTCACGAGTCGGGCTGCGATTTGGCGAGGCGGCGTGGCATTCGGGGCGGTCAGGCACCAATTAAGTGGCCTCGCTCGTACCTCTGATACAAGTCTACTCCTCGCTACCTCTGATACAAGTCTCCTCCTCGCGACCTCCGATACAAGTGATCGAGCTGTCCCTCCGCGGTCCTACAGGAAGGCTCGCGTACCACGTGATTCCTCCCCCGCATTGTCTATTTCTATTGGATGACGCGCCACCTGTAAGCTTTCCGCCTATCATGGGGCTAGGGGCAAAGGGCCCCCAGCCCTAGGCCCCCAGCAACCTCCCCCGCAGTAACATTCGTCACCGAAATTCACGGAAATTGGCGCGGGTAATTCCGTTGCTCGGTGAAGGGGTTGTGGGCGGAGTATTTCCCCACACGTCATAAGGGGTGCGTCCGCTTTTCTCGGCTGAACAAAGGAGGCGCCTTTTCCGCCTCTCCCGGCGCGCTAAGCGGCTTTTACACAGGTAGATCGGAAACAGCATTTCCGGCTGCTCCTAACGGCGGCGCGGTTCATAATGAAGTAAAATAAATATTTTGCTCGTGTCGTCATCCGCGATGTGCGACCGTCCCATTACAGTAGAGATAAGGGCGCAGTTGTTTTACGTGTGTTGTCCTTACGGCATCCTTCAATATTAATAACACATTTGAAGACACTACGAACTTTGGAATTTGTGGAAGAAAAACTAAATTAAATTTGTCGCACTTAAACATACGTTGTAATGAACAGCTTTTGATTTAAAAACAAATGATTAAATTTCTAGAAATAAGAACTTTTATATGTGTTCCTAAAGTAAGGTGGATTTTGATGTTTTTTGAAGACGCGCAGGCAGCAGCAACATCCGCTGTACTTAATTGACACTAAGAACTAAGGATGTACGAATCACATATTTAAGACGTTTCCCTTTGCAATGACCGATAATTTTCGGTGATTTTTTTCTTCTTCGTTTGTTGCGTCTATTCACGCACCGCGTCTCCTCCTAAGAGCGTTGAGCGCACCTTGGAGTAATCCTCCGTTAATTATAGGAGTAATTCTCCTTTATTACACACTGCACTCTCTAGCGGCCGCTGGGTAGTCGAGTCACGTCAATCACAGTCAAGTCAGGGAATCACCGATAGGTAGTTTCTTCGCACTCGCGCCATCTACCTATGAACCAGAATTGGGAAGGAATAAGGATAGAGGGTAAGGTTTAGGACGCTTCACTAGGGTTGGACTAGTCCCTGTGAAGCATGCTCATTCATTTTGTCGCAACAAATTTCACATGAGGTTCTACGGGGATTCTACGGGATTCTATCGAACTCGGAACCTCAGTGGTGAAAGGTAAGCGACTTAACCACAGCCACGAGATAATTTTTTCTTCTGCTTTCGATTCTTTAAGAATACTTTCACATATATCAGCAGCTGACATTTTATTATTGCACTATCCTACACATATACATGGAACTATATGAAAATTCTGTGCATTTTTCGACATGTCACCTCTGAACATTTCCTTGTTAGTCGTGACCAGATAAATATAGAAACTTGAAAAATGAATTTGGCGGCAGAACGAGGTTGTGTTCCATTGAATTGTATTCTTGTCTGATAGGCCAGCCGGTTCACAACTTTTTTCTTCCTTTCCACCCCATTCTTCCCCCGCTGTACGTCACTCTATCCCCTTCTGCCTATCGCCTAAGCCACTCCTCTTCCCCCGCCCGACGCCCTCATTCACCACTGCGCGATTTCGGCCGCGTTTTGTAATCTCTCCCTAGCCATTCAACGGGCGTCCTAATGCTAAATGTGATTAAAATAATTAAATTTTGAAGCGGGATCAGAAGATTACGAAGTACCTGCCCAGCCCCGCCACGCCCCGCCCCACCCAGCCACGCCCCGCCACGCCCCGCCACGCCCCGCCACGCCCCGCCACGACCCGCCACGACCCGCCACGACCCGCCACGACCCGCCACGACCCGCCACGACCCGCCACGACCCGCCACGGCCCGCCACGACCCGCCACGACCCGCCACGACCCGCCACGACCCGCCACGACCCGCCACGACCCGCCACGACCCGCCACGACCCGCCACGACCCGCCACGACCCGCCACGACCCGCCACGACCCGCCACGACCCGCCACGACCCGCCACGACCCGCCGTGCCGGCGTCCCCGGGCGCCGCGTCTGGGAGCCGCCTGATGAGATGTATATTACGGGTTTGAAAGTGGGCGGAGGAGCCATTACGAAGGGGGTGAGGGGAGGCAAGGTAACGGAAAAAATGGGAAGGGGTCTTAGATCAGGAGACGCAGTGTAGGCGGAGGGGAGCGCGGCCGGGTGCACGAGGGATGAGAAGCGGAAAAGAGGTGGGTGGGAATGAAACCGATAGGCATTAGCGACGGAAGAAGGAGGAGATAAATGGTCCGAGTGGGGAGGAAAAAGGGGCGTAGAGGGGGTGGGATTGGATAATGTGGGAAGTGGAAGTTATGGTGTAGGAGGAGATGTTGGTGGGATAGATCCGCAAAGGGAGGGAAACGAGACAGAAGGACGAGGATTACTTGGGAATGGAGGAAATGAGACAGTGGGATGAGGGGTCGGTTATCAGCAAATTGGATGGGAGAAGAGGATATCACCAGGTAGAATGGCGATAGGGCGAGACTGGTGGGGCGGTGATGCGATTGTGGTGGATGTGGGTGAACCGGAAGGGAAGAGTGGGGTGAGGGAGGGTAAATGAGGGCGGAAGTGGAAATGGGAGCGTAGAGGGTCGTCGGAACGGGAGAGGCGGTCAGCGACGGCTCACGGGCAGCAACAAGGAGGGAAGACGAGGTCGGGCGGTGCCGAATTCCAACGGGGGAACGTGCTCGGGGAGCGGAAGAGGCAAGCGGGGCTGTAAACAAGGGGAATCGGGTGCAAAACCGCGCTGAATAATTAGGGCTTGGGAAGTAGAGGCGTGGAAACGGGATTGTTCGCTGCACTAGACTGGAGATATTAATTTCCTCGGAAGGAAGTGTAAAGGATGTTGCTGAGATTTGATAAAAGATTATATGAAAATAGATGAAAAGAAAAATTGGGAAAAATATAAAGAAATAGAGAAAGGTATGAGTAGTGGTAGAATGTGAAACATGCGAAGTCTATGACTGGTTTCTCAAGGGAGGCGTGTTCGAATTTATGGTCTTCGAGCGCAGGAATTAAATACAGATTATCCTAAAGAACTCAAAAAGAGGGATTGAAAACACGGGAAGAACATTTTCCACGCATCTGTGTAGACAATTGGAAATACTGAAAGGTATCATACTATAAATTCCTTAATGTCAAACGATCTTAGAACATAATTACAACGGTATGTTGTAACATGAATACAACGGACTCTACTTCGGAAATTAAACAGTAGAGTATACTGAAGTTATGGGATGAAGAAATAAGAAGCAATGAGTAAAATATTTAAACGATTTGAAGAGTAGGCTGGTATAATAAATGCCTGGAAACAAGATAATAACATAATAAAATAAACGTTTGTTGTTCTTGAGTTAGTGGTTAGTTGAGTTGGTTTGGCGGTTCTTCGAATCAGTGATTGTGATAATATAGTATGAATGCTATAACCTTAGCAGTTGTCAATTCTCTTTCTTTACAAGTTCCTCCATTACTTCCGTATACTTCACCAAGTTAATATCTGAGGAATGTTTCCTCAAAAGACGCAAAAAAACACTAAATATTTATTCACGCAATATTAGCAGTCGTATATATATATATATATATATATATATATATATATATATATATATATATATATATATATATATTTCTTAAGTTATATGTTGCTTGTGAAAAGATTCATCAAAACTTGACATTTGTTTCAAAACAGGGCCAGGGACGATAGTGTGAGGAACAAATTCCGGATTTAGGAAAAATTCTAAAGGAAGGTCAGATTTTCGAGGTACTCACGAATATGTCGTATGTGCGCCAGCAGTGGTGGTATCAACTTGGGGGCAGGCGACGGTGGTGTTGCTGAAACCGAGGAAGGTGGGAGTGAAGGGAGAGGCATGCGGACGGGTGAAAGCCCGAGATTCGCAGTCGTTCGGGTTGGTGGAAGCGCGGGCGAGGGAGAGAGACCACCTAAAGCAAGAGCAGAAGGAGGCGTGGATCGATGCGTTCTAGCAGCAGCTTAGTCCGCTTTTTCCCTCCACCTACGTTCATCAAATGTTTCCCAAACCACGCAAACAAGACCTTCGACTATCGTCGTTCGATACGACGGGAAGGTT